>JAAKBH010000365.1:0-511292 GCA_019776075.1 Amaranthus palmeri
CTCAACAAGATTTTACATCAACTTTTAAAGTGGGTCAAACTTAAAATGACTTATTCTCATTGTCATTTTGAGGTGTTTTAATTCTTATTTCCATATAAAATCTTTTTATAAATATCATAAATTTTGAATAAAAATAACCTTATTCATCCTCATTTTAATATTATAAAAAAAATTTATGATCCCTACATATCTTCCACTAATTCACTTTAACGTTTTCTATTTTTTATGATCCCTACATAAAAATAATGATTTCTAATTCATTGTCATTTTGAGGTGTTTTCATGTAACTAAAAAAAAATACTACTCTGTCCTGATGAGTTAGTAGCAAAGAGAAAATGAGTGAATATTAAGAAAGTGGTAATAAATGAGGTGAGAGAATGAATTGTGTGGATGAAATTAAAAGAGAATTAAAATGTATGGATGAGATTAATAGAAAGTGGTGGGTCATAGTCCAAAAATAGAAATGCTGCAATTTAAGTGGGACGGAAGAAAATAGAAAATGCTGCAAATTATAAGAGACGGAGGGAGTAACGTTTTCTATTTATGTGGGCCCTATATTTATTCCACTAATTTTTTTAGTATTTTTAATGTTTATGGTCCTTATTTTTCATTCATTAAATTTATTATTTGATAAAATAAAACTCCCTCCTATTCAGCCTAAATGTCTCATTTAGTTTTTTTACACTTGTCGAGACAAAATTTTAATCTTTAATATATCAAATTATTCTTAATTTAAATTATAAAAATTTAATATTAATAATCCGTGAGACGAATAAAAAAAATCCCACATAACTATGTTTTAACTTATAGATTAAAAGCAAAATACAAATTAAGATTGATAAGTAAAAAGTGCCAAAACTAAATGAGACATTTAGGCTGAGTAATGTTAGAGTATATAACATATCCTGGGGCCTCAACCATCAGATTAAACTTTTGGTTGAGTTGGTTCCTTGACATAGTATCAGAAACCAGTGTGACATGAGGTCACAGGTTCGAATCTCAACCACCTCTCATTTAAAAGTGGAATATTTAGCACCAGGTATATGGAGGGCCTATGTTGCATTCACACTTCTAGCCCAAAGGGCTCTCATGTGAGGGGGCGTGTTAGAGTATATAGCATATCCTGGGGCATCAACCATCAGCTTAAGCTTTTAGTTGAGTTGGTTCCCTGACAAGTAAGAGGTAGTATATCTACTATATAAATTATTCTATTTTTTTTAATTTTCTGAAACATTTCTTGTGGAAATTTCGTTGAAATGGAGGTACTAGGAGTATTAATTACTTCCTCCGTTTCATAATACTCCTACTAAGTAACATTTTTCACTTAATATATCACATTCAATAGCAAGTATTATAAAACAGTAATACTGTTTGGGAGTAGAGCAAAAGAGAGCATGCTGAATACTGTACGTAGGTCAGCCCTAGGCAGTGATGGACAGGGACTGTCTTAAGAGAAGTGCCCGGCTTTTTGTTAGACCGCCGCCGGCCAAAGTTATGGGTCTCTGTCCCTTACTCTGCCCAAACCCGGACCCAGACCCGCCCCACCACCCTATTTTTAGGTCCACATCTCTCAGGAGTAGCAACCTAAACTTTCTACTGTTTAACTCTTGTTCTTGTATGAGTAATAGAATATTACTACTATCCTTTCATATTTACCTTTGTAAGAGTAATCATTTTCTTGTCATTTTTTATTTTTTTGGGTAATTTTTTTTTTCTTGTCCTTTTACTCGGTAGTGTGCAGAAGAGGTTCTGAGCATGTTCAACATGTTCGATTGCACAGGACCTCGAAATATTTGGGGCCTTAATATTATATTACGTAGTATGTGTTAAGTGTTTAGAAATGTAAAGTTGTTAGAAAAAATTATAATTTTTAAAATTGCACAGGGCTTTCAAAGGATTTTTCAAATTTTGCTCCGCCCATGTAGTATTGTTATTTAAGCATTTAAAATAGATGTAATAATTTGATATTTGCTCAACTTCTTAGAAATATAAGATAATCTGAGGCTTCAACCATTAGTTTAAGCTTTTAGTTGACTTGGTTTCTTGACATAATATCAGAAGCCAACGTAACAAACAACAATCTGAAAGTTTACACTTTTACAAATTACAATTTTATTTTGCGAATTACAGTTACTAATATATCAATATTTACAACGTTCGGATATAGTTTATCGAATGACAAACACTTAATGTAAAATTATGTCCACTTAGCCTGAATGCACGTTGTAGATATTGAGACTTTAATGATTTTTTTTTGTGAAAAAAATTCAAAAAAGACTAAACTTTAAGGCCGTAAATAGTAATTTGCAAAAAAAATTTTAAACTTTAAGCCAGTAAGTCACAAATTATTTTTTATTTTAGTCAAAATACTCCCTCCGAATCATTTTAGTTGTCTTGTCTCATTTCCTTATTTGACAAATTCATATCAATTGTCACATTTCCTTTTTGTCTATTTTTTTTTACTCAAATACCCCCACTTTCCAATTCCCAATACTCTACTACCACCTTTACAATTTATTTAATCAATTAAAATACCCAACTACCACCTTTTTAATGGACCCCACACCACCCTTAATAACCGTGAAAACCCAAATGGGACATCTAAAATGATTCGGAGGGAGTATGAAATTGAGAGAATTAAGTTTTGTTTACTTTGAGAGTAAATATCATTTTTCAGAAAAATCTTGAGTTCGATTATCATCTTGCTCTCTCTTTCGCTCAGTCTACCCTGTTATTATTCCGACGGAATATTTTTGAGTTTAGAGATTGAAATGAGAGGTCGTTTTTGGTGTATCATGCTTTGTTTGACAAGGAATTAGAAATTGCACAGTGAATAAGAATCAAATATAGAAGAGAATAAGCTAAGAGCATTGAGTGAAATGGTCCACCACCCTAATAGAGTTGGGAATTAGGACCATTTTTAATCCAAAGTAGCCCTTATTCGGAAGGCATACTTCCAGAATCCAGTGTAGTACACTACATTTTTCACTGCACCCGGCCCTCTCTTTTTAGGGTCCCCTACCCCCTCTCCCTCTTCTAAACGTCAATGCTTTATTGGGCACTATCTCATCATCATTGCTCTATTTATCTGTTACTCGTATTAAAAGCGCTTGTGGCTCAATGGATTGAGCATCTGCATGTGGAGTAAAAGGTTTGATGTTCTATCCCTACTGAAAACATATATCAATCGAGGGATTTCTTGACTGCACGCATCTCTCTTTGTTTCCTCATTGGGGGTATGGGTATGATTTGTCCGCATCTTTCAAAAAAAGAAAAACCCCCTTTACCGTACCTTTACCTCTTTTATTGAGGGTGTAAAGCCTTGACAATTCGTCACATAAATACCCTGTGGGTCTACTTGTATGAACACACCACGGGGCATTTATGGGTTTGAGCTCATAATTACGGCCAACAAGTTGACATGTATACATACTTGATGAGATTCACTATTTTACAAAATCATATGATATTAGGAGGCCAGATTACCATCAAGTATTATATACAAATTCACATCCCACTATTTTAGTGATATGATCACATGTGACATTTTCTCAACAGAGGAAATGGGAAGACTATGTGAATGTGATATTCAATCCCAACACTTTATCCGAGAAAGATGATAATTCTCTAACTAAGACAAGATCCAATTCTTGAAAGTGTAGCTTGTTAATTAGTACTATGTAAATGTTCCTTTAATTTAAATTTCCTATGCAATATATCTAAGATTATGTTTGAGAACAAATATATTATTTTAAATTACAGATTTCAATTATGAAATCATAAATAAATTAAAGAATTTGAGACTGACAAGTTGTGAGAATTCATTTACAAATTTTCAATTTTAACTAGGATTAATGCAATAGTGAAATTCACACAGATTCAATTTTATTTTTTAATAATTTTCCAACACCAAATTTAAGTAAAATCATCATTTTCAAAACATAGCATAACAAGATTTCACTTTAATTTGCATAATGTAACAAATTTAAATGCACGACTAATTTTAAAGAAACGACCCAACTATGTCTATGTGTTGTATTACTCTATCCCTTTGTAATATACTCTTTAGTATGTTCTTTTGGATTTGCAATCAATGGACAAGGTTGTTTTATTAAGTTTTAGTTGAATAATAAGATAAATTACAAATGGAGCGAGAAAAATATGCATGAAATTAAAAGAAAATGAATTTAAGCACCGAGTATGATTAATCATAAAGAACAATATATAATACAATATGGAAGACTCATTATCTTAGGTTTTATTTTACTTATTAATCATAAGTTGACCTAATTGTTAACCACTTTCGTTCAATCCTCATGATTGGGGTTCAACATTTATAACTTGCATAAAATTTAATTCTCTTCCACTCTGCTTGCTTGTTTATAAATAATTATTCATTCTCAGATCCATAATTCCAAATTAAAAAATATATCAGTATCATTCTGAAATACTTGCAATTAATAGTAACATATTCAATACTTCCTCCGTCCCTTATAATTTGCAGCATTTTCTATTTTCGTCCGTCCCACTTAAATTGCAGCATTTCTATTTTTGGACTATGGCCCACCATTCTTCTAATCTCATCCACACATTTTAACTCTCTTTTAATTTCATCTACACAATTCATTCTCTCTTCTCTCTCCTCATTTATTACCACTTATTAATATTCACCCATTTTCTCTTTGTTACTAACTCATCAGGACGGAGTAGTATTCATTAAAAAAATATTACTATTTGTAGCAACTATAACTGTAATAAGAAATTAAACATACTAATCATATTTGTGAAAGGTGCCGACAATCCAATGAAAGAATGCCAAGTGTATACAAAATACATGTATGAATCAAAAATACTAGGGCCCTAACGTATGTTGTTTGCACCCCATATCAGACAACATAACAACTTTATTTTCGTGTCGTTTATTCATATGTTAATTTCATTTTTTAAATCATTAATCATAGAGTAATCTAGTAAATTAAGTAGTTGGTTAGGTTAAAGTACATTTAATTAATAAAGGGTTTGGTACTTTATAATAAATTATTATATAATTAAGTAGATTGGTACCCACTAATATATAATTAATATTGTTAAATAATATTTTAAAATAATTTAATGTTTTGATGAGGGAGAAAGTCCAAATCATGCATGATTGTGGCATGAAAAAAGTCGTTAATGTTAGGCTTTGTCTCCATTTGCGCCACCTTTAGGGGTAATAAATCTTAAATATTAAATAATTTAAACAAGAAAAAGCAAAAGATTTCATTTAATTTCTATCTTTTAATTTTGTTATGTTTGAAATATTTCATATAAATAACGAGTAATTATAAAGATTATTTTTTATAGATATAAAATAGTTACTTAAATTTATGCAAGATTAAGCATATAAATAACGATTGAATTAATACATTAGGGTGTGTGAAAGTGTCTTTAGGTGTAAAAAAAACCAGATTAAGCATATACTTCCTCCGTTCCAGTTTACTTGTCCCATTTTCTTGGCAATTCCTCATTACTTGTCCCATTTCCTTTTTTGGCTATCCTTTTTTTACCTAAATACCCCCACTTTTCCAATTCCCAATACTCCACTACCACCTTTACAATTAATTTAATCAATTAAAATACCCAACTACCACCTTTTCCAATGGACCCCACTACTACCTTAATATCCGTGTTTGGTCAAATGGGACAAGTAAACTGGACCGGAGGGAGTATTAAAACTTGAATTTAATGCATTATACCCTTGATCAGACAGTGACATTTTTTCTTATCGCTTTAAAAATGCTATTGATAATGACATTTTTCTTCGCTATCTCAAACAAAATCCCTTAGATCTAGCTAATGCAAGTGTCCTATGAACTATGATGCAATATACATGTTGTAAATCATAACAATGTAGATTTTCTAGGCCAATATGTTGGATGCCCATAACAAGGGAATATAATAATAATAATAATAATAAACTCACTAATTAATGGGAAAAAAGAATGAGGAATCCAAATCCTTAAAATAATTGTACAAATACATTATATCCTACATCCTAAAACATCCATTTTCTTGAAATAGAATCATTCTCAAAAAGGGTGCCATCACTATCAAATTACTTGATCATTTGATGGATAAAAATCCTTCAATAATGACATCTCCTATAAATCCTACTCCTAAGTTGAAAGAAAGAATAAATAAGAAAATTCATTCTCCACTTCTTTTTTTAGGGTTTTCTTTTACTTGTTATATTCTACCACTTACTTTAATTAGATGCCCCTTTTATAACTTAAATTGATAAGTTCTCTCTTTGAAAGGGACTTTTTATAATTTTATTTCCTATTTATTTTAGAGTTTAAAGTCATGATTTAAATTTTTTTAGTGTGAAAGTTGATTTAATAATGGAGATATTAATAGCGTCAAGTGAGATATTAATCGTGCATCTACAAAAAATTGTATCAGATTCAATTCTATGCGACAATTGCATTATGTTAAATGTGGTATCAAACAACAATGTAAAAGATTAGGATATGCAAAAGTGTCAAATACCATTTATAATGATCGTGATTTCATTACATATCTACTTTTTATTTATTCTGATGTATATCTCGTAGGACTATTTATCTATAAATTAATTTTAGTTTCAAAACTGTTTTACTCTTTAAATTATTTTCAATTTTCATGTCTCTTAAATTTACTATAGCTTGAAAAGAATAGCTTAAAAATCAAAGTGAAAAATCTATGCGTTTACTGTAGTAATGTAGAAAATTCAAAAGGACAAATCGAGAGATTATCTTTAAAAAGAGACATAAGATATTCATAAAATCTCACAAGAGACGGTCTATAGGATAGACTACAAAATTGGGCCAACCCATTTTCCTTAACTGATTTTTTATTTATTATAATATCAATTATATTATGTTATAATCCTAAATTTAAGGTATTATAACCTCGAATATACTATTCTATAACCCCAAATATAAGTTATTATAACCCCAAATAATTTATTATAACCCCAAATATACTATGTTATATTTTGGGCTGGGCTTCATGGATTCCGTCTATAGAATAGACCGTCTCCCATGAGACTTACTGTAAGATATTATATTGTTAACTATAACCTAGGTTAATGGAGCTTTTACTTGTTGTTATTACCTTAATTAGTAGTATTGTTTATCTAATTACTTTTTTTCTTATAGGATGCTTAGATTGTAATTATACTTTAATTAATTAATAAATATGTATTATAAGTGTAATAAGTTAACTTGAGTAGGTTAGGTCAATCATTGTTATTGAACTTAATTGTTTTAATGAGCACTAGAAGTTAGCTCAACAAGAAATTGACAAGAGAATGGAGTACCTTTAGAATTAGGCCCATTCCTATTCACATCTCAAAGGTTTGGTTTATTTCACTAACCATTACAAGGAATACACTATTCATCAACTTAATTACTCTCATTTATACTTTTCTTTGTTTTATCTATTTATTTTTTGGATCGAGGGTAATGAGAATTTCCTACAGAGTCCTAGTAAGAGAGAGTATGCTTTTTCCCTAAAGTGAGAAAGCTTGCTGCTTTTGTCAGACTAACCGATTTCTTGAGAGGCGTCTCTCTCTCTCAAGCCCCAGAGTCGTTCCTGACAATTTTTTGGCCCTAGGCGAAAAATTTAAAAAGGGGCTTAGTCATGCACTTAACTAAGAATCCTAATGCTGCAAGTTAATTCGATTCATGTTCGATGATACTTATGCAAATATTAATTTAATTATAGGGATTAACTCAATTTGGGTCCTTCATGAGCTGGGTCCTAGGCGGTTGCACCTCAAAACTACCCTTAGGAACGACCTTGTCAAGCCCAACCTATTAAAATTTAATGCTTACGTATTGTATCTTTAATGCCTACATAATTACATCATCCTTAATGTCTATTTCCAGTATCCGTAATGCATACTTATAATATCCTTAATGCCTACGTACGGTATCATCCTTAAATGTCTATTTATCGTATCTTGTATCTTAATGCCTACTTACTATATCTATAATGCAGAATGAGTACAACGTGCATTTCCTATAATATCTTAAATGCCTATTTATAATATCCTTAATGTCCACCGAGTAACTTACTTTACATTTTCTTTTATAGGCCCACTGAATTAGAAATGATCTCTCAAAGAAATTGTATCTCACAAAAATTTATGTTGTCAAATATAAATATGCGCAGTTTTCAAAAAATAATCACTAATGATAATAACGATTTTACACTGAATACGGCTAAAGTCAATTTTAAACCTATATAGATAACATTCCAAAATTTTAATTTTACAATTATCCTATTTTCAAAGTTCAAAATATGCCTAACAAAAAATTTCACACTTCTAATTTACACTGATTTTACTATCTTTTTATTTTGAATTGTACATATTTCGTCATTTCACTTATTCATTATATGTTTATTTCGATTTAAATTTCATTTGTTACTTAAATTTTCAAACACAAATTAACTTTTTATCTCATCTACGTATTCTTATACCAGTATAGTTTTTCTTATTCTTTACTAAAAAGGGAATGTAATATATATATATATATATATATATATTATATATATATATATATATATATATATATATATATATATACTATATATATATATATATATATATATAGGAATCAAATGCGAAGGATTTCTAAAATGAGAAGGATGAGAAGGATTTTTGTTGAATTGTTTGGTTACTATGTATCAAATAAAGGATACTATGTTATAAAAAAGAACATTTTTAAAATTGATGTCCTAGTTACCTTTCTGTGCTGTGCCAACATAGTAACTTTTACAATATGTGTTTTGGCTCCATCGTGACCATAGATTTTTTTATGTAAGTGAATCAAGGGTGTAGAATCCTTCTTACCCTTCTCATTTTCATATCTTTCTCATTGGATCCCTCCCCTAATATATATATATATATATATATATATATATATATATTATATACATATATATATATATATATATCTATATATATATATATATATATAGATATATATCTATATATATAATATATATATATAATAATATATATTATATATATATCTATATATATATATTATATATATATATATATATATATATATATATATATATATATATATATATATATATATATAAAAGGTTTTAAAATGCCCTAGGTATAAAAAAATACTCCTATTATTGTTATGTACTAGTTGCGTGGAAATCTATAGCTAGATATCATAGATAATTGACGATAATAATGATGCAAAAGGTGATATTGTACTAGAGTACTACTTAATTTGGCACTTATTTTTGTGTTGATACCCTAATAATGTACCAATTTATTATATTATGCCTTCATCCACACATATCCAACATTTTCATCAATCATTTCCCAACAATACTATCATTATTCATACACAATTTTTTATATGATTTGCCGTAAAACGCATTTTATATATTGGTCAAATAATTTAAATAATACAAATTTACAGTATATGAACCTTTTGTTTTGAACAAGTTTTGTTAAAAGATAGTCTCTCACAAGAGTAGCTGTAATTCGTAGACTTTTTTAACTACATATTATGTTAGAGATCATGAAATAATTTTTTTTACCACATAAACAAGAATTAATTTCCCTTCATCTTGTGGATAGAAGATTGCCCTTACTTAGGTCATACTAAAAAAGGCACTTGTGAACATTATATTTTTATTTTTCTTCTTAACTTTCATGATTGTTAATACTTTTTAGGAACCAATTCAATCAAAATTTTAAGTGTAGATACAACTCATCTACTCCTCCTACCAGACGTTGAATATTCTATTTTAGATACGGAGTAGTTGAGATTTGAGCCATAACCTTTTGTCACGCTGACTTCTAATACCATATCAAGAAACCATTTAAACTAAAAGCATAAGCCGATTATCTTTATGTTACAAACTTACATACTCTAATAAATACATTACACTAATTATCTTTTTGTTATTTATTTTATTTTTACCAATTTCAACTCTTTAACTAAATAAGAAGCTCAATGAATGTCTGATTCATCAAGCTTTTCATATAGTTGAAGAATAGGATGATTGTGTTTATTGCATGATGAATCAAATTGGTGGGTACGAGATCCCTTTATATAAATTATTAGGGTTGTAAGAGACCTACTAATAATGAGGAATATTATAGTCACAATTTTAGGTATTTCATCTACATATAACTACTAATAAATTTTTATCTAACCTAGATCCGACCTATTATTTAACCTAAAATCAAAGTTAATTAAGTTCGTTCTAAACCTATTTTTATATTTATTTGGACTCAATTTAAACTTATGTTCAATCCATAAACCTATTTTAGTACTAACAAAACCTTTAAAATGTAAAAAAGTTGAAGCACTCACTCACTAAATCAAGACCCATTTACATTACAACAAACTTAGCTTTTTACGACATTGGATTTAGTGGCATTAAAAAATGCCACTAATTCATATTTTTAGTGTAATAATTATTGGTTTTATTTTTATTTGATTTTGGTCTTTAGTGGCTAATGTAAATTGTCACTATAGTTTATAGTGACATTTGTAAGAAATGTCACTAGATTCTATGTCGCTAAAAGCTTTAGTGTGACTTATTATTATGCTGCTAAAGGCTCTAATAAATATCTCTAAATCCTCTATATGCACTATAAGAAATTTGTAATAGCGACATTTAAATTAAATATCGCTAAATATACCCACTAAAAACAAATTATGTTGTAGTAGGACTGTAGATCCATCAAACCCAAAGGATTCGGATTCGAGTCCAAAATTTTCAGACACTACGAGTCTAGTTTGATTATGGATCCACATAAAATTGATGGTTCTGGGTATGGGTCATGGATTGGAGTCCATTTGAATTTGAACCAAACCCGACCCATTACCATCCCTACTTCAAACAATAATATATAAAAAAAGATATAATAATTATTCTTATGAGTACCATTATTCAAAACTTATAATTGGATGGACAATTTGATACAAATAGTCAAAAGAAATGATATTATGAATAGAATAGGCCACCAAATAGTTCATGGGCTGCCTGTTTGTGTTTTTTGTTCATCACTATTAGGAGTACTACTTTATTAATAGGGTCGGAGGCAATGAAATTAATTCATTTGTGGGCAGTGGGATCCTAATTTTATGCTTTAGAATCTAAAATTCTTCCAGAAGTAATCATTCGGCCTGATTAGTATACATTGGACTAGCTCCCTCAATAAAAAGGCTTTTAAGGTAGAGCAACGTTTCATTTGAAAATTCGTGTAACAATTAATTAATTCTAAAAAAATATTGTTCTGTATATAATTAGTGATTTAATTTGACTTTGTTAAATAATGCTCATTGTTGCCCATATGTGAATTATCCCACATTAAAGAAAGAGAAGAGCGCAAATCACTTTATAAACTTAAGACTTAAGGAGTAACTCGTAGTCTCGTACCACCACTAACGGGTTTTAACATTGTCTCAAATATATATAGCCAAACCCTTTAAAATTAAGAACCCTAACACTGCGTTTGGATAAAGTGAGGCTTGGCAGGAAAACATAAACATATTTTATTAAGAATACAATTTTTCTTAAAGCAGAAAGATTTAGAGGGATAACACCTATTTTCCTTCCTATTCTTTTTCCTTCTAAACAAACAAGGTGCACTCTCCCTCCTTAGTCTTTGCCCTTTTCTTTCGTTTTTCTCCTAATTTACTATCCAAACATAGTATGATTAAATATTTATTTCCTCTTATCATAACGCCTCTTGAATCTCATAATAAATTCTTGTGAGAGACGGTCTCTCATCTCTAATTAGGTCTGCCCATAAAGAAAATATAGAGTAAGAACAAATACTATACTTTAATGAATTGAGCTTAAAAATGTCTCTCTAAGATACGATCTCTCAAAAGACTGGCTGAATCTCATAATGAATTGGGTTGATATTTAGGAAGAGGGGAGGATGAGATAAAAATGGTAGCCATACATAAAATGCTCAAAAGGTAGGGCAATAATAATAAATCCCAACCCAAATTGCCCACTTTCATGTTCCTTTGCCACCCTTACCTTCCCTTAAGTAGCTTTCCAAATTTTGGACCACATTACCACTTTCTAAGCCTTTTTCTTGATGGACCACAATACCATTTCCCTTCCTTTCTTTTTTTTTTCTTCATTTCTTCTTTCTTCATTTATTCATCTCTTTATTTTGATTTCCTCTACCTTGATTTGTTATATATGCTTACAAGTTCATGATCATTCAACATTCGGACCTGAATAAAAACGAGTGATGTCAATTTAAGTAAAATGTGTTTACTGGGTTTTTGACCCCTGGTCTATATAGAAGATAATACACTAATTAACTCATCTAGGATATATTGTATGTACTATTTGATTTTGTTTTGGATTAAGTAACGTCAACTGATCTCAGTGACATCATGCTGGATTTGTCACTAATGGGTCCCCTTTACTGTCCAGCTCATTACCATTTATGCTTCTATATTATGGAGTTATGCCCATTGCTCAATACCCAATACCAAACACCTTTTTATTATTCTCTTAAGTTCATTTTCATTAAATTTCATTAGAGTATCATCATCCTCCTACCTAGTGAATCCTGCATTGCTCATAGAAAACTATGGACAAGGTCTGAGGAGGGAAGAACGGCGGCAACTCATACCCATAAAAGAGAGCGCAACCAAAAGGAGTCCCCCAATTCGAGAAAGATTAAGAGAAGATCCTGCAACGTGATGATAAATAAAATACATATAGATAAAAATACGTAAAACAATTTTAAAAACTAAAATAAGAACAAAACAACTATACAGTTCTATTATACAAGTTTTATTATACAAATAGCAATAAATTTTTTCCTATATAGTTCTATTATACAAGTTTTTAGAGTAAGCCTATTACATACTAAATTTTGTACTCCCTTCCTTTTCATGTTTTTCTCAAATAAAATTACAAATTTTAGTGTCAAACTTTAATTATAATTTGTCATCGATCTATCTGAAAAACCATATTCATGTAGGATCTTGATAAATTCGTTCCAATATATATTTTTTAAACATCAACATTTTAAAATTTTTAAAACCTCACAATTGAAAGCTCGCAATTAAGTAGTAAATGAGAAAAACAAATAAAAACAGAAAAAGTAATTTTCTACTATGTCCCGCTTCTCAATCACTTTAATGTCCTTTATTTCGATGGAGCTAGCCAAAATTTGCTCTAGGATAAGAGAGAAGAAATAAAGGGAAAACAAAAGTCTTATTTCGATGGGATCAAATATCTGAAATATACGGTATCTGATGCCAATGAGACTAAGTTAAAAAATTCAAATCGTATATTTGAAATATCCGATATCAACATTTGAATTTGTCGAAATGATTTTTTTTTAAAATGAATGGGTTTATTAGGACTCACTATAGTATGATTTATGTATACTTATTACTTATGTAAAGTTACAGATGATGTATGCTATTAATGGTTAATAAAAACAACTTCTTTATCCTCAACACATGATTGTTATTTGAGTGTGAACATAATGTTTTCAATTGAAGTGAATAGGCTCTAAGTTGTGAAAAATGGGATAAAGAAAACTAGGAGGCTTTATTAGATTTTTTTAGTCAATGAAAAAAACCCCTTGATCAAGAAATATACTAGGGACAATGTTAGAAATATTGGATATAATTTCAATGAATAAGATTAGATATATTTATATTATGCTTTTCAGATTAAGTTAAAAGTATACTAAAATAATAAATAAAGTTTGCACAAAAATACAAAATAATAGTTATTTATGACCAGTGGTTAAACATAGAAGAATTAAGAACAATTCTTATCTTGCTCCACTACAAACAAATAAGATTTAAACGAGTGGTATGGAATGAGTTCAATTTGCTTGTTAGGTATCCTGTAAGACCAACTTAAATCAGACCGTCAGATTAAAAAGTTAGACAAATAATGTTAGTTATGCATTAATGCAAGCAATCCAAGAGTTGGCCTTATCAATAAGTGGGTCATTGTTAGATAAGTATCATAATAATATGCTCACATCCTCCTTTTTACATTCAAAGGTTAAGAATTTTGGGGTGGGAAGAAACAAAAAATTAAATTTAAATGCAAATGTCAAATTCAATCCTTAATATTTGGAGGAATATGGTCTATGTTATGACTATTCATGTGAAAGGATGGAACCTTAACCCCACATGGAAAATCCTTGTATTGTAGATGAAATGACAAGATATGAGCTAAGCTAGGGGAATTTGGAATAAAGACATCAATGGAAAAAAAAGTATATGGAAGAAAAAGATAATGGGCTTTATATGAATTTTGATAATAATGCTAAACCGTCTTTTGTAAAGACGACTCTTAAAAGTCCAGCCTAAATTTATATTTAGAGTTGTAACAATATATATTTAGAATTAGACTGGACTTTTGAGAGTTGTTTTTACAAAAGACGGTCTCCAATAAGAATTTATGTGATGATTTTTATTTCGTTTTTTTGCCATTTTATGTGATCAAACTTTGAAAAGAATAGGTAAAAATATTTAATTTAAGGGTCTATAAAAGTATATACAAATCTATAATTTTGTTGTTGCTTGATGTTGATAGCTCTTTATTTGGCATGAGAGTATTTTTTAGAAAATTATGCTAAATAATTTTATATTTTATCCATTCATTATGAATAATTTTACTTTTGAATTGTTTTCTAATAATATCAATTTTGCTCTTTATACCCTCTCACTTGTTAACCAAGCTATAATTTTACTAGTTATAACAGGTTGAACAAGTGAAGACGTATGATGAGAGCAAAATAGGTTAAAAATTAGATTATTCAGAATAATTATCAAAAAATAATCAATAAATGAAATTATATAAATCAAATAAGTAAAAAATTGAATTATTCAGAATAATTTTTCAGAATATTCATATGTTTAGTGATGTTACAAACCTATTGAATATGCAATTGGGCTTTCAGAAATTATTAATTAATACCCAATTTCAGAATGCTAGCCCAATATGGGGTCCCATTTACGAAAATTTGAAACAAATAAGATTTAAAAACAAAAAAAGTAATGGAATAATATTGATCAAACTTTTCCAAAAAATAAGCGTTAAATGCCCAGACCTGTGGTTTGGAGCTGTTCGCAGTTACTAAGTGCGAACAGCTTGCTTTGACTGTTTTGACCTGTTCGCACTTAGTAACTGCGAACAGGTATGCAGGGTTTTTAAAATAGAAACTTTCTTTAGAAATCAGGCAACAAGGCTGTTCGCACTTAGTAACTGCGAACAGGTCAAAATCAGTCAATAGGCTGTTCGCGGTTACTAAGTGCGAACAGCCTGTTGACTCATTTTGACCTGTTCGCAGTTAGTAACTGCGAACAGCCCTGGCTTTTTTTTTTTTTAAAAATTCCCCTCCTGTTCGCACTTAGTAAGTGCATACAGCTCTAAACCTGTGCCCAGACCTAGTAGACGCTTAGTTTTGGGATAACTTTAATTTGGGTCTTATTTCATTATTTTTTTTGTTTAATAATCTTATCCTTTTCAAATTTTCCCCATTTACATGATAATAACTAATAAGTTCACAAATTCTTATTTTGCCCATACATGTATTGAACCCATGAAATCTAATTATTGACATGAATTTCTTATTTTGAGGTGTCTTACCAAAAGACAGTCTCTCACAAGAGTAACTTAAATAAGTTTGATCGTTGTTAAAGTGAATAAATTAAAATTTTCAACGCAATGTCAAGCATCAATATGATTTTCTAGTTGTGTTGATTTTGATATTTGATCGCATTTTAAATAAGATAATTCGATATAATAGTTTAAAAGGGATGATTTTCGAATCATAAACTGTTTGATGTATAAGATCAGGTTAAGTCATATACGAGTTAAATCAATTCAAATCTAACAATTTCCAACATGAATAAATAAACAAAAGCCTCACCACATTTCTTCATGAGCACACTTTAATCAATAAATAAGATAAAAGAAAACATGGCTAAAATGCTTGGCAATTTCAATGGTCAAAAGTGGGAATGATCAAAATTAAAAAAAAAAAAAGCTAAAAGAAAAATGAAAATCTGAAATTTAAATCATAAATTACAAGTATTCAACCCATTAAGACTCCATCTAACCATACCATAGCTAAATACCAACTCCATGATCTCAAGCCCAGAAAAAATGCTTGCTAAAGTTATAACCAAGATTCCGAAGGCACACGAAGGTTTCAACTACTTGGTGGTTATCAGGCGCACCCATCGATTTTAAGTGGCACCACAAACACGGAGGTGAACAGGAGGTCCACGACAGAAGATCGGCTCAGTAGGTGACTCGCTTCTTGCACGTGCCCGAAGAATTTCGTTAGCATCATTGATTAGTGATGCAGCGACTAAGGTGTACTCACCAGGTACTAGGAAGTACATGGAGAATGGATGCCTTATTTCTTGAAGTGGGGGCACTTCCAAGGTGATTCCGGAGAGAACGCCTACACAAAGACGAGTTATGCAATAAAGTCGAGATGATAAAATTAACGTTGGAATTTAGAAAATTTGCAAAGTATCATGAATAAACATATTTTGATATGATAACAACGCCAGAGCCTTAATCTCAAAAGGTTGGGATCGGCCAAATTTTGATGAGTTACCCATTGATGTATTCCCCAGATATCCAAAATAACCACAAGAAAAAAGTTTGCTTGAAAATGTGCACCAAAGTTGCAAAAACACTTGATTTGGATCGTCCCATTAATAGGACGAGTCCAAGCCGTATATGATTGGTTTTAATATTATGATTGGTTTAAGCTATATGCGATTGGTTTTGTAGATGTAAGTTTACACTATGTTTCATTTAATCATCTATGTGTACATTCTTTAGGCATACGTGATCAATATCAACGGCAAGTGATCATTATTATTATATGATTATTCCCCTAATAGATTATTATTCTCATTTATTCAAAGAAGCATGGAAGAGGTCAACAGTATGCACTATATGGTCAATTTTAAGCTCCATGTGATTGATTTTAAGTTATATATGATTTCAAACTATCTGAGTTCAGTTTTAAGCTATATGTGACGGATTTTTAGCTACATGTGAGCGCTTTTTAGCAGTATGTGGTTAGTGGCCTATCTCATATGCAACGTCCTAATATTGAGATGCGATGCGAAAGTTATACTTACCGGCCCACAATACAGTAGCTTTCGGACCTTCAAGACAGTTTTCTCCAGCGACGTCTCTGCACGTGATGCTGAGATTCATCTTGATCAATTCCTTGGTGTTATTACGAACCAAAACTTCCATAGGAGTCATATCATGTGCCAAGACTGTACTCTTAGATTCAGAGCTCTGTATAGCATCTCCTGAACCATCTCGAACAAGTCGGAAAGCAAATGTTAAGGGATCAGGAAGCAACACATCCATAACAGATGTCTGAAGAGCAGCTTGCATTGCATCCTTGATGTTCAGTTCTCCGGTGTTGTTCCTTCCGGATTCCCAGCGGACTTTAATCCTCGATATCAAGTTTTTAATACAAGCATTAAGCTCGGCTTTAGTACTCTTCTCTGAGAAGCTTGAATTTCCACCCCTCGAAGTTCCATTGCCTAACGGCTGCTTCATGAAAAAGGAGCCATCAAGAACGGGTAGCTTGAAATGTTCTAGGGGTATCAGCACTCTAGCAGAGGAATCTCGGTCAATGGTCGTTTTTGGATAACCATACTCCGCGGGTTCTTGGTCATTAGAAACATCCCCATTACCAGACTTCTCGAGCTGAACAGAAACACTAATATTAAACACAACATCAGTAGGATTCGACAGTTCAAGTTCAAGGAAGCGCAATCCATAAGTGCCTCTATAAGGGTCCTTTTTCACCAATCTTTCGATTCTGTTAGAGCTTGAAGATGACTCGGGGACACTATCTATTTGAGGTGGGTTGGGAATATTTTCACCAACATAAGCAGGAATCTCCATAGATAACAGACGAGCCTTCACAAAAGACAATCCTTGTAGAACACAGACATTCAATGGCACAACCAAGCGCCTTCCTGGTGGTATAGCGGGACTGTCTGCTGCAGAGTTTGAGTCATTGCTCGAAGGCCCTGGCAAAAATGTCAATAATAAAATCTAACTGTCATTCTAACAAAAACACAATGGGAGGAAAACGCGAGAAAAGAATGACCGCAGCGAAATAAATAAGAACTTGTAGCTTATGTTGCACTATATTTTCTGAAATGCAGAGAAAGGTTAACGTAAATTCACGAGATGTACCAGTGTCACATGATTCACTAATCACCTTACGAATTGCGAATCGAAAAAAGTGAATTATGGTCGATTTTAGGCTATTTTTGAATCATTTTGAGCGAACCGCGAATTTAAAGACGAACTAACTAGCAAATTATGTTTCACTGGTGTGTACGCAATCTTACTCTAAAAAGAACAAAGAGGTTGATCTAATTGACCCTTTATAAACAACTTCACGTAAACAAGAAGTGCATATAATTTAACAAGTCATTTTACAATTGCTCACTATTTCTGAACATTAAAGTAAAGATTATAAAGTTTTGGCTCCATCAAGAGTAGAAAAGAATTAGCGAAAAGCTGGGGTTATTGGATGTAGAGTCATTGATATTTATGCCGTATGGCCTACTACAATATTTGTGAACCTAAAAACAGGTTTAATTTTTGTTTATAATCGTCAATTATTTAATCACAAAAATTTGAAAATAAGACCATAGAGTTGTTATAAAGGTGTCATGTGAGGATTTAGTAGTTTGCGCATTTCTCAAAAGTGATGGATAATATTAGGTTCACCTCAGACGGATACAAAAATATCGACAAATGCTTTCCGTTAATCTACTGCCATGGAAGAATATCGTAAAGGAACAACTCCTTTTCACGTTTTATGAAACTAAATTCTCTTGTATTTGAAACCAAGACATTTATGATGTTTCATGATCAATACATACCTGCGTAATGAATCATCAACAACGGTTTGGCCCCATCTTTTGATTGTCGTCCCGAACCCCCAGATCTCCCTGCAGCGCTATCCATGTCCACAGATGTATGTTGCCAAGCTTTGATAGTTAACGGTAAAGTAATTTCACCTCCTGGTTTGAGTGGAAGAGCAGATTTCAAGATTTCGTACCCAATTGAAATGACAGAATCTTGATTTTTCCCTGACAAAGATATATGTGCTTGCTCAACTGGAACTGTTCCTGCATTGGCTAGACTTATACACATCTCACGAATTTCGCCTTCATATAGTATAGCAGCGCCATCACCGCCTACAACATGTGAGACAAGCAATGGCAATGGGGAAACCACGGAAATATTAGGAACTGATACATTTCTCAAGGTTGGAGAGCCACTATTACGGAACGGGTCAGAGAGAACAAGTCCTTGAGCTGCACCGAGTAACAGGTTGTCAACATCTCTAAAAAGATGTTCGGTAATAACTCCAAAACAGTGCACAATGCATCCAGGAACTGTTATGGGGCCCACAGATGTTGGGATCCCAGATAACCCGATAACTTTTGATGAATTTGAGGGAAGAGTCACACTGAGCGGAAAAGCATCAAAGTTTCCGGTAGAAACTGAGAGATAAATACTATCAACAACCAAATCAAAACCACATGGGTTGGCCAATTCAACTAGTACCTGAACTGGTTCACCAACAACCCAGATCAGCTCTTGCCTATTGCTATTGTTGGTGTCTCCTTTACTGAATGGAGTGTAGATGAAGGGCCCTGACGGAGCAGATCCAGCCCACCAATCTTCTTTTCCAGAATTACGTTTTACGATATCCGTCTGACATTGACTAATAGGAAATGAATGTAGCCTGAAATACCAAATATAGATAGCGCCAAAATTCAGCTTATATAACTACCAAATATAGAACGCGGAAGTAAAACCGCAAGCAAAAACTGAGAGCTTCAAAGTCAAGAAAATCCAGTCCACTGAACATACCAATTCTGCATACAGAGCAAAATGAACTAACTTATGAACATAATTTACCTAATGAAAGGCAAAGCAGGGTCAGCCGAACGAGTCCCTGAAGGAAGCCTTGCTGCGGAGTTAGTAAGTGCGCTTGCAAGTCCATTTTGACCAGCTGGTGTAATAAGAGGGTAATAATTTCTCAACAGCCGCGCAGCCGCACTCCAAGCAGCAAGAGGATCTCCTGCCCGGACAGCAGACTGAAGAATTTCTCTAAGGACAACCATTTGCAGAGTGCTCCATTGGGACTCAAATAATGAAACTATAGAATTAGGATTCATCTTTCCGCCTTCCAAAAGACCACGTCCATTAACCTATGATCAACAGAGAGAGGAAATTTAAATAGCAACACTACAAAATAAACAATAACAACGCAAATGTCTTTTTAAAGAATATGAATGCATCAAAAGGCAACCATGTGAGCGTAAACTAGAAGTTAATTGATAGGTGGACCAATTGTCATCCGAATCAAAGCAAGAATATAGACTTATTCACCACAACATAATATTAAATGGGAACAAACTGATTGAATACAGGATGCTGCTACCAGCTCAAATTAGAATGGAAAAGACTTTCAATTCACATCGAAAATGGCACAAAAAATAAAAATCAAGTGCATAAATTTACTTGTAAACAGTATAAAACTATAAATTTTATGTGTTAAATGAGAAAATTTTCAACTTAAGATTTCATTATTTTATTGCCCTAATGTCATTAAATGGCTTCCACCTAATCCACCTGGGAGAATTTGGAGGTCAGATGAATGAAACTGTACCCTTGCAAACACAAAGAGGTTGTTTCCAAATGACAATTGATAGAAAACATCATATGCAACTTAACATAAATAAAAATGCATATGAATTATATAGTTCATTTTCAACTAAAACAAAAGAACTTAATCTTTGGCTCTATAGAAAAAGGACATAACTTTAGATCACTACTAAAATAAAAGTTCCCACCAAACAGTCCCAACTTCTCCATTGTCGAGTAATGCAATCAATTTTCTTTGTTCAAGACTTCAAGGTGTGTTTGGCAAATGACTTGGTGGGTTTTTGGATGGCTTGTTGTTTTTGGATTAGTTAAACAGTAATGAATGTGTTTGGTAAATGGCTTTTAAGGCAACTGAAAAATGTTAGCTTCTAAGGAAGCAGAAAAGTATTGACTATTAAGCTAAAAACCAAAAAAAAATCGTTTGAGTAGCTTTTTTCATTAACTTTTGGGTTTCAAAAAAGCCAACGATCAACAGCTAGTTTTTATAAACCATCTCCATAACACTTGGCTTAAAGAACTTGCAAATCAGTCAGTAAAACCAAATAGCAAAACCAGCCAACAGCTCCAACCAAGAGCTATTTGCCAAACAAACCCTTAAAACACCCTCTAAATAAGTGCACTGAAATGTTCTAAGAGCCTTCTTGCCACAAGTAGGACATAAAATATAAGCCCACCCACTCTGTCCAATCTTATTGCAATTTCAAGCCACAGTAGAGACATCAGGGTAATTCTACAATACAAATGATTGCTCCTTTAAGTGTATAGGTCTACGAAATTAAAGTATCACACATTTCAGGCTCACTAAATGCTGTCTCGTGGATAAATGTATGGTTTAATGGAGGTGAGAAAAAAGAAAACTAGCTTTATGTAAAGAACGACACAAGGAAGATTCACTTTTCCATAATGAACAGAATCTCCTACAGGCTACAGCCTCGGAAAGTTCTCTTTACTATCTCCTTCAACAGAGCACATATAATGGGCAACGTCATTGAAAACAACCTTCTTCATGGCATGCCACACAAGTCAATCAAACTATCACAGACTATTTAGAACAAAAACAAAAAACCAGTCAACCTAGAACAAGTGGAGGATAAGTAGCTACTACAATCAATTTGTTCCCTCCCTGTGTCTTTAACTGTATACAAGGAAAAGCCTACCGGCTCTCTGTAAATAAATCTTCGTAATTCATCCTGCAAGAGATCAATCCCCATACATACTTTCTCACGAGTCTTGACCTAAATTTTTTTTAATACAAACGCAGGTGCCAGAGGTTTTTAATCTTACTCCTCAACATAGTCTTTCTGATGCAAGATACAAATTCCTAAACAAGTTTGACAAAGATGATTGAACAATAATACACTTAGTTACTTACAGATAGCAAATCTTTGGAACTAGATGCTTTGCTTTCAACACGATAAGCTTTTGTTGATATAGCTAGCACTTGCAAGGCACTTATAGCAGCATATCTATTCTCCTGTTGCAAATACAGCTGAGCAACCTGCCTTGAGAAGAAGGCGGCTTTTCTCTCATACCCAAGCCTAGCATAAAGTCGAGCTATCTCAACATACAATACTAATCGATCAGTGGCATCAATCAGTGATTTTGCACCATCTGCAGCATTTGTCAATAGATCTACTACTTCTTTAGCAAGTTCCCTCCTGCAAAATGATATAACTTGAGGTTTCATCAAAAATATAAAATTATTACGAGAAAAGAACAGATTATATATACTTGTTTAAATAAGTCAAACAACAGCATCAAGTAAGACCAAATAAGAATATGAAGACCAACCAACAATGAAATAATCATTAGACCATTAGGTTTGGACATAACAAAGCAGCTCTTAATAGCTCGAAGCTTTTAGATGTCGACTGTTTAAACTAATAGCATCTATAGGTCAAGATGTACAATGTAAACGCATGCCAATCAGATAAAGTATTTGCTTATCATACATGCATCATTTCAACAAACTATTATGTGTATCCCATTTACATTTAGAAATATTGTGGGACACAAAAAATTGAACCACAGTAACTTTCTAAAAAAGAAAAAGGACACTTGTAATGAAATTGACCAAAATATAAATGAGACATTATAATGAAAATGAGGGAGAACTATATTAGACGTAACTAGTGCTTATATGTAGCCCTCGGGGCTACATACATCACATCCCTTCTTTCAGGAAAAATGAAAATTCTTTTTAAAATTCCGTGCAAATTTTCAAAATAACCCGTGCAAACCAAATGTTGTTCATGAAAGAGGCATTCCAACAACAGAAATTCAGTGTTTGCACTTTGCAGATAAGTCATCAAAAACTGACAATACCAACACCTTTGCATTTCATTTCACAATATCAGGGAAAAAACACCAAGAATATACTGCTCTGATTTAGTACACATCAATCAAACCATTCAATACTTTCCAATGATATTAAGGAGGTAAGTGTAAGAAGTATGTGAAAAATAATGTCATCACCTGCATAGGAATCGAGCTAGCTTCAAAGTAGCCTCAAGTTCGAAGCTCACAGGTGACACTCTGCAAAGAAAGAATTCTCTGATCAGCAAAGGTAAAAAAAAAAAAAAAAAAAAAAAAAAAAAAGAGCTTTATAAACTACCAAATGTGGGAACTAAAATGGGTGGGCCTTTTGCCACCAACCAATTATTCTTAAATTGTGTTCTATCAAAAAGAACGCTCACATTATTTTCAATTTACATTACTGTTAACAATGGCAACAAGCATTACCCCAAAGCCATTAAGTTTCTCACATAGATCAGTAAAAATGATGAGAATTAAAAAGAGGTCTTGGTAAGCTCCCCACCTTCACCCTCAAAATTGTGAATCAATTCTCAAGGGATTATATTCCCCCTCCTCTCCGAAGTGTGAGGTAAACAAACTTTGAACATGACAACATATAAGACAAATGCTTCCTTTTTGGAGTGAGGCAAATACTATCTATGCACCTTGTCGATTAATGTGCTAGATTAACCTTAACTCTTAAGTTGTGTGGCTCCTATGGCTAAGCATATACAACTAATGAAGTAAAGAGGTATCAGTTTAATTTATAAACACTAAAAGACGTAGATGTAAATTGTTGAATTAGCTTTTCTCTAACAATAGTCTTCCTCCCAAGAGAGGATGAAAATATTTATTTCTTCACATACACTACTTGATCTGTTTCGTAGTCCATAACTTTCTCAAGCAATAGTAAGGAGACATTGTCCCCTAGAGATTGCTACAAACGTTTTAGAGTGCTGTTTCATTTCTGTAGAGTAGTGGGAGGATAACACATAACAGGTGGATGGAAAAGATAACATTAAAAGAGAGAATGAGTTTGTGAGGGACATTAGGAAAGAGAATTTGGGCTCTATTGCCAAATATAGAAGCGTGTCAAAGTGAAGGGGCATCCCTAAATAGTTTATTCAGAAATTGTAAGGAGACAAAGGGTGTAATAAAGTTTCGTGAGAAAGGGACCAAAATATCCATATACAAGCACAAATAATCAAGAAGAAACCCCAAAACAGATACATTCAAAATGACCGTCACAAGGATGTCATTGTCGGAACATAGATTGTACCTCTGTGCATTGTCCTGAACAAATGACTTTCGATAGTGTTGAATAACGCTGTTGTATCGATACTTCACCTCATCCTCCAGAACCGGATCTCTCTGCCCAATTCGATCCATCTATTTAACAGAAAAAAAAAAATTAGAGAATGCAACAATCAAAAGCGGGATCGAAGTTGCCAGCAGCTCCACAAGTATAGTCCAGTGAACATTATAATCATTTTTACATATAAGTGGATAAATAGCTTGCAGGTCCAAAAATCAAACAGCATCAGATAGAAATGAATACAAAAATATACTCTTAAGCATAGTGCAAAAACAAGACCATATTGCATCACATCAGCCACTTCATAAAGTTTTCATAAAAACAGAATTGATATTTTATGAGTTGTAAAGGTGTAAAAATTCCGTTTTGAGCCGTTTCGAGAGATATTCTCATGCTTTCTGCCAATATTTGGTGTTATGATAGCCGCATCACTCCTGTTACCGCGTCACCATGTGTTTATGTCGTTACCACGATCGTCACCGTTACCACATTTTTACACTATGCTCTTGAGTTTTGTGAAAGACCATAAACCTATGATTCATGAAGCCAAACCATCTTCTAGAATTGAGGTTGCATTAATTTTTAGGCGTCCCATTTGTTCTTTGTTTATTCAGTTCTCATCATAACATACAGCTGACTTAGATGGCAGGAGTGAAATGATATGAAGAAAATGAAATGGCAGGTTCAGAGTTCCGGAAGCCTCAGACAGAAATTAATAAATGAATAAGACAATCATAAAAGAGCATAAAATATACAGTTTATATTATTAACCCATGGTTCATGCAGACACTCCAGAATCTGGAAAAAAATTGGGGTTGTTAGTTGTCCCAATTACCCTGGTCCCAACAACTTAAATGAGAAACCAACAAAATTTCAACTGCTGACATCCCACGTCTTCATGACGATTCTCGTAGAACTAGCACACGTCACAGATGATTCATAAGGAGCCTTGCCCTCCAAATAGCGAATCAATGAAAGATTCATATACAGTTAGACACCGATTGTATTTGTAACTTAACCCCACTCCTCAACAAACATTCTTTCCTCAGTAGTATAAATAGAAGAGTTAATACACACAAAGAAATAAGTTGAAACAAACATGCAAAGTAGAGGAAAGAAAATGAAGACCAATCTGCACAACATT
The DNA here is from genome assembly GCA_019776075.1 of Amaranthus palmeri. Classification (NCBI taxonomy): domain Eukaryota; kingdom Viridiplantae; phylum Streptophyta; class Magnoliopsida; order Caryophyllales; family Amaranthaceae; genus Amaranthus; species Amaranthus palmeri. Next base: position 25,515 of record JAAKBH010000365.1, read on the forward strand.
ATCATGTAATGATCGGTGGCCATGTGATAAAAAGCAGATAATTCCAAGTAGAGGAGTCAATCGGTTACTTCCAGTAGTGTTTGTTTTGAGTCTGGTCATATTTAGGTTTGCTATCAATTAGCTAGTTATAACAATATTAGAAAAATTAGGCACAAGCATTCAGTCCAACTGTCCAGACTAGGAAACTTTATTTGGGCAACTGTGTTGCAATCTAAGCAATGACAATGAAACAGAAAAGGAGGAAGAATATGTTATGGATCAGCCTTTGGAGTCCAGGCCCACTATCAAGCAAACATACACAAGGAGGCCAAAACAGAATACGGTTATGCCTTGAGTGCATTTTTGTGTGTGATGTCAGTAACTTTTTTTGGAGTGATGAGCTGTACTTTTTTATGAGTTCTAGAATGTGGTACTTTGCTATAAATAGTACAGGAATAGATTTTCATTCTCATGCTTGTATTCATCAATTGGTCTTGTACCTATAGGAGTTATCGGGCCACTCGAAGAGCTCGAGGGGACACACCGTCCTCTAATACATAATTACAAGCATTCCACTCTATTCTTCTTTCTCTCTTATTTCTGTTTTCTTACATAATCATTACTATAATATTCTGATTTGTTCTTTGAGTTACTGTGGCATTGTGTTGAAGTTCCAGGAAAGGAGTAGGGTCATAACAGAATATATGCAAAATGCATCCAGAAACATATGTTTTCCAATATATAAAAATAAATTACCTCAAGAACTGACATAAAATAACTATTCACTAATTTCATGCACATTAGAAAAAAAATAAAAAAATAAATAGGAATAGTAATAATTTCATCTGGTCAACATCTAGATCCAAGAATCAAAACCATTAAGTTAGAATCAACAAAGATATGATTACCAGTAATGCACAAACACTTCCTTCGAGAGCCCCAGCATACCAGAAAAGGTCCCCAGTCAATCTTCCAAGTTCTAAAGCGGTGTTGTAATGAGCATTGGCATCAACAGGTGACCCAGCTAAAAGACAGTAATCCCCAATGGTTTTCTGTGCTCGGCCAAGTCTCCGCTTTTTTGCCTTGATCACCTGGTTCCATCAAACAAAGTTAAAATGCATTCACAAGTGTAATGGAGCAATAGCGCAACAAAAACAACAATATAAAATCCAAATCCATGTAACACCTAAACCATAAACCTCCTCTGAGCTGAGACTGGCTTGTGAATCCAAAGGTGTCTTGACAATTGTCCCAGCAGATTCAGCTTTGAGGACCCATTTTTCAAACTCCATTAACAATGAGGCAGCAATATCCTGCATCATTGTGTGCATATGCATCTCCAGAGTCTGCCTGTTGGCAGGAGGGAACAAGTTCAGATTGTCCTGTCTTTTATTGCCATCTTTAAACTGCATATGGAGATATAGGAACCATTAAACCAAACATAATATGAAAGAAAAATAGTGTCAAAGAAAATAGAGCATCATAATAATTACAAGATCCCTAAATCAGTAAATTGTATATAGAAATAAAAGTTTGAGTCAACTTATAAATGAAAGTATAGAATACTTACTCCTTGCATCATAAATTGTTCATTTTAGATGAATCACTTTTTCCTACTTTTCTAGTCTCACTTTAAGGTCCCTAAAGTATGGTATGTTACTCCCTTCAACCATTTGATTTTCTTCGCTTACCATTTTTAATCCTTATGAGTTTACTACTTTGCCCAAAACTAAAGTTTTCACCCAATTTTCTCTTTCTCCTTGAAGCGTCACAAGCAAGGAAAGCAATAGAAAAATTAAATAAGTAGGGCCGAGGGAATGGAGTCTATATCAAGATTTGACTTTGAACCCTTTCCATATAACGGGTAGCAACTGTATTGTATAGGTTTTTTAACTAATCGCAACCAAAATACATACCAAGACAATCACAAAACCACGCGCATTGACCAATTTGCTTCATGACTGCTATCGCGCCTGTTACAGTAACCGCATTTCTAAACTATGGCCCCTTTCCTATTTTCACCGGCCTAAGATGAGATAACAAGACCTCTCCAAGGAAAAGTTTCATAATGCATGTTGTACATTGATGCCTTCGTATTAGTGAACAAAACTAGAGATATGGTCAATGCTAAGTTACAGATGTAAAGGCATGTGTTAGAAACCTAAGGGAATTATAGAATAAGATACCACTTGAAAATGTTTAACCCTAATAGTGACTAAATTGGTAACAAGTAAAACATATTTTCAAAATATTACCATTCATGGCACGATTTGCACTTGTTTTGGGAGTATTTAGGTCCAGGGTTAACTCTTTCCAAGCCAAAGGTATAGTTAGTCCAATTTGGACTTCTCAAGCCTCGCTGCTGACGCTATCTAGAACAGAGCATGGATTGCATTTTTACAATACAAGGAGCAATGGAGACCCCCCACCCTCACGCAGGTCACGACCACCTCTCAATATAACAAACAGCATTGTCAAAGAAACCAAACATTACCACAATCAAAGTTTCATAGACAAACCTTATAAAAGTAAGAGCACTAAACTTAACAATTAATTAAACACTCACCCAATCTATCTTTACTCAACTATATTGCATATAGCTTAAATTCTCATGTTATCTTTTATGATGCATTCATAATATAAGGCCATACTCACACCAAACCCATACTTTCCTTGAAATTCTAGCATACCCAAATGGATAATTTCATTTACAATTATGATACATAACCTATCAAACTAACCACAAAATCAGCAATTACCAACATCGAGAAATTACACAAACAATCAAGGATATATATTAACTTCCTAATCCACACATAAGGAGGACTCTTTTTATCACAAATGAGAATCCATGATACTATATAGGGTGGACCGAACAGTATCTCTATGTGTAAAAACCTACTAGACCGTCATTGTCTATATGGTGCATAATTCAACCTTAATAGGGTTTTGACATGGGCTATGGCTAGACCCGGGTCTAGATTTCTCTGCTTTCAAATGAACTCCAAATCAATCACAACAACAAATGGAATATTACATCAAAAGCATAATAATTTAAGAATTTAGCAATTACCTGTTCATCACCGGGACAAAACCCAAAACATTTTTGAGCCAAAGAAGAAGCATAACCCTTACAAATCATAGAAAATTGATCATTGACTAAATCAAGATCAGGGGAAGAAGGGCAATGAAAGATCCCAATAACAGCAAGAATTTTACGATTAGATTGAAAATCCTCCCAAGGACTAGGAGGAGATCCACCAAGAATGAACTTAAAACGAAGACACCCAGAATCCCAAGGTTGATGGGTAAATGGAGATTTTTGATGTTCAGTATAAAAAGAGCTAATTGATGAAAGATCAATTTTGGAATGAAGAGTTAAAAGGGAAGCATAATCTCTAAAGAGAGAAGATGAGATTTCACCAATTGGAAGAACAGCTACTCGGATCGTGCACATTGATTCGATACTTACATCTGGTTCCATGGTTTTTGAAGATATTGTAAGAGGATGGATATGGAGGATAGAGAGAATCAGAGAACTTGAGTTTAAGAAAATGGCGATTGGAAATCAAGGTCGTGAATCGTGATTCGTGAATGCCCGAATCTGAATGGGAAATGTCATGTGTACATACTAATACTCCTTCAGTCGCGTTTGATTTGCATCGAAGAGAAAGATGATAGTTTTTAAAGATGCCGTAATAAACAAAGAGAGAGAATGGATCGTGGTGATGGAATTATGAGAGTAAAAATAGATGGATGAGATTAAAGGAAGTGATGGTCATCACGCAAAAATAAAAATGATGCAAATTAGGTGGGACTGACCAAAATGAAAAATGTTACAAATTACATGGGACAGAGGGAATATTCTACTGCCTATGTTCCTCGACTAATATATACGGAAATTAAGAAAAAAAAATTAAATTATGAATTTATTATTTTATTAAAGGATAAATTTATTGGAGAAAAAAAGGAGTAATAAACATTAGAATTAGAATAATATTAAACAAAAAGGTTAGTGGAAAATAAGTGAAGACCATAACTCCATAAGTATTCTTAAGATATTAAAATAAGAATGAATAGGATTTTTGTCTAAAATTTGTGATATAAATAATAAGATTCTTTATGATAACAACAACAAGATGGCAAAGGAGATGTTCTTTAAAAAAATTGAGGGAGTATTAGTGTATTACGGTAACATCATACCTCGGATAAAAAAAATTGTTGTAAGACGGTTTTAATGTGATGGTGTTTTATACTTTTTTCGTTCTATTATAATTGTTACTTTTCACTTTTTATGCAATTTAATACGTAATTTTGAGCATATGTATCTTAAACTATGTATAACAAAAAATTTTAAAAAGTTAATATTATGAAACTATGTGATTAGAAGTTTCAATTTTAACCAAATCTCACTTGATTATATTTCTTTTGGGATATTTTTTTTTTTGAAGAAATTCTTATGGGATATTAGCCACAATATATAAAAATAAAAAAAACTTGAATGATAAATAGTACCAATAAGCCTAATATATCAAGTATGCCAATACAGACGAAATACTTAGGTTAAATAACTCTGTTAAAGCAAGTGACAATATTCGGGACTATGACAATAACTTTAATCACTTAATTGAACATGCCTTAGAGTGTACTTTGGATGATAACGATAAGGATGTGTCAAAGTGCGTGGGATTAAAGTTTGGTACGTTTGATGAGGCCTTACTTGATCAAGGCAATAAAGTATGAAGTGTCAGAAACCTCGCTCGACCCACAAAGGGGCCGCTCGACCCGGTCGAGCGAGATGAGTTGGTCGAGCAAACGAAGCAGAATGCAGTCAGAAGGTCTCTGGAGTACTGGCTCGACTCGAGCAAGGGTGGCTCGACCGAGCTGTAGGTCGAGCAAGCTGTCAGAATGCTTCATTGGATTCTTTTTTGTTCTGTTTCTGTTTTGTAGCATTAAGTAAGATGTTTATTGCTTGTTTAATTGAGTATCTTTATTTCTATGTTAATTGTGATGTTTATTAGCATAGTTTTTAGGATGTTACAAGTGAGTTTATGGTGTTGAATGTGAGACTCTAAGAATCACACCCATCTTACACTATAAAAGGGGGTGTAATTCTTAGAGTAAGATACACCACAAACATACATTGAGAGTGACTAGTGCTTTGCTTTGCATTAGTATTTGAGAGGTTCTTAAGAGATTGTTCTTAAGACTTGGGGAGGTTTATTATATTGTAATTGTTGAGTTCTATATAACAAACAACATTTGAGGGGGAGGTATCAAAGATACCTCATAAACACTTGTGTCCTTTATTTTGCTCATATTTTCTCATTGTGTTTACATTGTTAAGAACCTCGCTTTGCACCGTTCCTTTCAAACTCAATTAAAACAAATTATAAGAATAGAGTTATCTCTCATAACTGTGATGAACGTAAAAAGGTGTTCATTTGAGAAATAACTGGGTAGTTGTTTGATGTTTATAGTTGTACAATTGTACATGTCAAATCTTTAGTTTTCTATAAGTTGCGCAGTTGATAATATTTAGTAAATTAAACCATTAATTTTTATTTTGATATGTTATGAGTTCTAAAAAATTATATATATAACTAAACGCTACTAAAATTATAGTTATATCGAACAATGATTTATTAACGGCTACGAACATGCTCTAGCATAACAAAAAAAATGTTTGTTTGAGAATAAAAATATTTTTAAATATATAATATATAATATAAGATTAATTGTATAATTAATAATTACTATATACTTAGTTATGAAGATTTTTAAATATATAACTATGACCGGAGTATAAAATTGGCATGCTTTATTAGAAAATGATAATGACAAATGGAGAATCACGTTATCGTAGGATAAATTACTGATACAAATATAATAAGAACAAGGAAAAATTGTTGAAAATAATCTCTACTTTTAGGGTGTGTTTGGTATGAGGTTTGAAAATGAAATGGAAAGGAAACATTTAAAAAGGGGTAAGGGTAATAGTAAGGGTTATTGTTATTAGTTGTTTGGTATAGTCATGAAAGGGAAACAATAAAGCTAAACAATCATTATTGAACAAATTAAACTCAAAAGCTCAAATCTTTGATTAATAAAAAAATATACTTCTATAGTTTTTGAACTCATTTAAAACTAATTACTACATATATTCTCTAATTATCTCATGATTATTTTTTTTAAGAAATCTCATGATTAATTGTTGATACTCTTTTAATTATTTCGGCCAATTATTAAAAAAAATCAATAAAAAAATTAATTTTGTTAAAACTAACCTTGCGACAAATCCAAAAAGAATCATTCAAAAATAATTAATATTGAGAAAAGTTATTTGAATGACAAGAACTTTGGGAATTTTTTTTCTTATATGTTGTTTTTTAGATATGTTGATTTGGAATTTTTTAAGGATAAATGATGTGAGATAATCAAAATATTATGTATAGAGAGAAAATGTTTAAGACAAATTCACCATTGAAGATTACGAGGCAAGGGTGAAGATGATAGTTTCACATTAAGGAAAAAATGAAAGAAAGAACAAATTGAAATGTTACCCTTGAGTATTGAATAGTAACAAAGTAATGGAATTCATTACCTTCATGTAATGGATTGGATTAACAAAATCTTATACCAAACAAAAAGTAATGTAAAGGTGAAATGAATCCCTTTCTTACTTTTGATTATTCATGAATAAGGAAAATTTGATTTAAAAGGTGCCAACTTTGGCACATTTGCTGGCAAAGGTTCGAACTTTCGATATTCCAGGAAAGGTTCGAACTTTACCTCCCATCTTCAATTAAAGGTTTCCATGACTTGTAACCGGTTGAACCCGTAAACTTCATCTTCTTCACCTTCATCTTCAACTCAAAATCATCTTCATCATCTTCAACTCAAAATCATACCCAAAATCAACCCCAAAAAAACTCAAAATCATACCCAAAATCAACCCAAAAAACTCATAATCAATCCAAAATCAACCCAAAAAACCCATAAGAGCAAGATTTTGGAGCAACAAGAATGAGTTTGTAAATTTAATTGGAGCAACAAGAATGAGTTTGTAAATGTTATACAAACCCAGGTTAGATCAAATATGAAGATATGAACCAAAAGGAAACAAACCCAGATTAGATCAAATTCAACATCAATAAATTCAAATGTGGGCATTTACAATTAAGTTAAAAACAATTTTCTTTAGACATAAATTAACAAAACAAGGCTTTTACATTAATTTGAAGGATTAAGAATGGAAGATGAGTTGAATTGAACTTCTGAACCTTGTTAGAAGATTCTGAAAGCTTCCATCTCACAAAATCTTCTATTGAATAAGGATTAATGTAAAAGCACACTCTTAAGAAAATTCTAGAATAAGGATTAATCCATTCTCTTAAGAGTATTGTTAATCCAGAATTCTATTGAATAAAGATTAATGTAAAAGCTTTCAGAATTCTGAACCTTGTTAGAAGATTATTGTTAATCCAGAATAAGGATTAATGAATTCTAATAAGGCCTTCTATTGAATAAGGATTAATGTAAAAGCACACTTTCTATTGAATAAGGATTCTGGAAGCTTCCATCTCACAAAATCTTTCTTATTAGATCAAACCCAGAAAATAGTTGAATTGAAGAAGATAAAATGATGGGGTTTTTGCTATTGTAGATTGTAGTGATATGAATGAGGTAAAATACAAACCCATAAAAATGCTTTGCCATCTCACAAAATCAAAAGGCCCAAAAAATAGTTGAATTGAAGAAGATATATGAATGAGGTAAAATCAACCAAAAAAAAACTCAAAATCATATCCAAAATCAACCCAAAAAAACTCAAAATCATACCCAAAATTACTTCTTCTTCTTTGAATTACTGGGTTATTCGAATTCTTGAAGAAATCAAAGAAATTTTTGAATTCAAAGTAATTAAATTCATTTATGTTGTTGGATTTGTGTAGAAAAATGCATTCAAAAAAGGTGAAACTGGATTTTTGTTGTAGAGTATAATTCTTCAAACCATTGATGAAGATTAAGGAAGAAGATGAAGAGTAAGGAAGAAGATGAAGGTAACCTGGTATAATAGGTTACCTTACTCATAGAAAACCGGGTGAACCTTTAATTGAAGATGGGAGGTAAAGTTCGAACCTTTCCTGGAATATCGAAAGTTCGAACTTTTGCCAGCAAATGTGCCAAAGTTGGCACCTTTTAAATCAAATTTTCCCATGAATAATCCGAACTTTGCAATATTTTTGCTCACAGCACCCCCCCTCTTAAGTGACCGGATATAGCAAGTACAGGTCCGTTTTGTGACCTGTTTTCTACCTTATAGTTGTTGCCTTCATCTTTCTCTTTGTTACCTCTATTTCTCCATTGTTAACCCAAACCTTAGGAACATGAAGGCAACAACTATAAGGTAGAAAACAGGTCACAAAACGGATCTTTACCTGCTATATCCGATTACTTTGAGGAGGGGGTGTTGTGAGCAAAAATATTGTAAAGTTCGGATTATTCATGAATAATTAAAAGTATGGGTTATTCACAAGAAAACGTTAAAAGCATGAATTATTTCCGACAATTTTTCCTAAGAATAAATGGAAATATTTAGCAAAAATATGACGCTACAAAGAATGAAATAAAAGAAAATATTTACTATAATTCTATAATTTGCTAGTTTTAATTGACTTTTTTCCTATAAATATATACTTAATTGAACTTAATCTTAATCTAAACTTGTTAAACCAATTTCTTTTTGTAACAGTAAAATACTTTACATGATAAACATTCACCTAATTAACCCTTTATTTGAACCTATGAAGAAACTTATTTTCTCTAATTTATACTTTGTTTTCACATAACAAATCCTAACAATTATGCAACAGTCTAAATCTCAAAAGATTAATCATCATACCCACTATATCCAGTCCATAAAAAACTGTGGCTAGAGTCTAAAGAGGGAAGGACAGCGACAACTCATACCCATAGAAAAGAGCACGGCCAAAAGAGTCCCCCTCCAAATCTGAATATTTTATATCGTTTACCACCTCTACCTTCCAAATCATCATCGGTCTTTCAAAACAAAATTCTAAAAAGGTCATTTTCCAAACAAAAAAGCATGCTACATTGCTTTTAAAAATAAAAAAAATGTCAAAAATAATCCAACGTTTTACTTATTCGTTGCAAATAATACCACCTTTGAATTATTTTCTAATAATCCAACCTTTTGTATGCCTTTTCTCCTAGCATACCCAATGACCTAAACCACCATACCCCCTCCTGAATCACCACAAACCAATTAAAGATGAGATTATTAAAAATAATGAATAGGTGGGAATATTCACACTTTCACAGCAGATAAGTGAAATATTAGATTATTTTCGAGGGCAAAATTATTAGGCTAATTAGAATCAGCACAATAATGTATCATGTCATAAAAACAACCACACTATTTGACAGCACAATTTCAAAGATTCAAAATACACAAGTAGCAGATTACCAGATTTAGATATTTTACACAGATAAACACTATAGCAGAAGATTAGTGAAGGATTAACAAAGATCAGTCTCAAATCTAAGAGAAATACCCATGCTAAACAGTTCCTGACACAATAATTTTGCGCCATACGGAACACTCACCTTCACAATATCGTCTAGAGTTTCGCAGAATCTGCAGTATGGACCTCGGATCTTCTTGCCTCCGGGAACTGCCCTTTGGATCACATTTGCTAAGTTCTTGCACCTCCTGCAAACATGCATCTGGGACGAGTCGCTCAAAGTGAAGAGTCGCTCGTGAAGGTTGGCTGAAGCACCATGAGCGATCAGACAATCACGCTCCATCTCACCGAATTTGATGCCTCCGAACCGTTTCCTGTCTGCCACCGGCTGACGAGTCAGAGGATGGACAGGGCCTGTGTTGCGGAACTTTACTTTGTCCTCTGCCATATGGATCAGACGCTGGTAGAAGGTAGGTCCCATGAATATGAGGGAGCGGATCATCTCGCCTGTTCTACCATTGTAGACCCTTTCGTTCCCCCATCTCGAGAATCCAGCCCTGCAATCATTGTGATGAGTGATGACTATAAAAATGTGATTGAGATACATGCTTTTTGTCCTCTTTTGAGAATACGCGTAAATTAAATTCTCCTCCATCTGCAATTCCCATTTTTGTCCGGCTCACTTAATTTGATGTGTTCCGTTTTATGAAAATGGTCCCCACCACTTTTTTTAAATTTTCATACTCACATTCTTCTCTATTTTAGTATTATCCACACAATTCAAATATTTTCTCGTATTCTACACACAATCATACAAATTCTCAATATTTGTTTCAATCTCCTATGTTCAAAACATACCCGATGACCCGACATTTAGCAGACCTGATAACCGAACCCGAATTCAAAATGAATTTAAAAAAGCGTAAAAATCAATGTGGACACAAGACTAGAACCGACCCGAAATACCCTTTAGGTCACGCCATCAAGGTCTCTACGAGACTCGACCATAAGCAAAGTATTAACAAACTTCATCTTAGCAGAAGCATCAGAATCTGTTAAGATTTAGAAGCTACAAAATTGATGGTCTATATTCTATCACTAGTTATTTGTACAGCCTTTTTTAGACTTCATGTATGTCGTAGCCCCTAATAATAAATCGCTAACTAAATATCTTCTTAACATTTACTTATCTTTTTGATCATCAATAGTATACTAAAAATATGAAATACTAACCTGTGAAGCTGCTCTGTTATGGCTTCAACTGAAAGTGTTGAGAAAGGCGTTGAGTATCTCAATGTGCCACCACAAGCAATACCTTTCCCTAAGGCGGCCTCCAGCAGTTGGCCGGGAGTTTGTCGAGAGGGAAAAGCGTGCGGATTGATAACAATATCCGGCACTATCCCTTGTTTTGTGAACGGAAAATTCTCTTGAGACTCCAGAAATCCCAGGACACCCTTTTGCCCATGCATGGATGAAAACTTGTCACCAAGACAAGGTGAACGAACCTGCATAAATGAACATACGGCATGCAACATTTTAAACATTTCTCGCATGACAAAAACAAACGGCGAAATTCTCATCCCACTCATAAAATATGATAGCTTTCGAAGCACTTATTACCTGTCTAAGCGATACAACAGCAAAATTCTTTCCATCGTCATTAGCTGACAAGACAACTTTCTGCACCATTCCTCGTTCTGTATGCTTCAGTTTGACACTATGATCGGCCCCAGATTCCGCACACCTGCCAATAATAATATCTCCACTATGCAAGTTTGCTCCGATAAACGGAAATCCGTCATCATCAAGACTGTCAACACGTCCTATTTTGCTCTGGATTTTCCCGAAACTAACAGTGTCATCAAACTTACGCCTCTTTTCAGATGATTCATTGTTGTCAACTTCAGCCTTGTAGCTCCTGATATGCTCAGTTCTGAACATGCCTCGTTCCAAGGAAGCACGATTCATAACAATCGAATCTTCTTGATTGTACCCTAGGTGCACATTTACAGCCACAATGCCATTTTGTCCGTTAAAGAATTCTGCCTTAGGAAGTATTTGATTGCCTAATGACTTTCCGAGAGCATCAGAAATAGCGGATCGGAAAAGAGGCTTTTGAGGGTAGTACATTTGGTGGGACAAGGTATCTACTCTAATATTCGGGTTTGTGCTGGAAAATCCAATAGCCTGTCCAGAATGCTTCTCGGATTGGTATAAAACCCTCCTAGCATGATCATGATTGGCAAAGGGAATGATACCACAACTTATACCCAATAAAAAGGACATATCAAGCTCACAGTGAGTATATTTGACGTCTTTTCCCTTATCTTCAAAGAGATATTTAATTCCCCATGCAGTGTGGCAATCTTCTTCCTCTTCTGCCCCGATCAATTCAATAATTCCTTTGTCTAGAAGTGTTTCAAAAGTAAAATCACTGCCTTTCAATAACTTTATCTTCTTCAAATTTTCAACTACAAGCAGGGGTCGAAGGATTCTTCCAGTATCACAGAATATTCGCACTTCTGCATTCTGAACATCTCGTTTGATTTCAACCTAAAAGTACAAACAAAAATGCAAATTCCTTTTAACACTACAAAACGGAGAATTGTGGATAAGATGAAAAGAGCATAGTTTAAAACTTCAAATCCAGGAAATATTCTTAACAAAAACAAGAACTATCAAGTGTCATACAATAGAAAAGAATGAGGTAAACTCACAATCATTAAAACATAATTCACTAGTTAGTTCGCCTTTAAAAATTCGCAATTCACTCAAAATGGTTTTAAAAAGTCTTGAATCGATCATAATTCACTTTTCTCGATTCGTGATTCGCGAGGCGATTAACTAATCATGTGACACTGCTCACAATACAAGATATGCATACATAAAATTGAGCAACAGAGGCGTCTAAAGAGAGCCCATCCGACTCATTGTGTTCAACAACGGAGTGACGCAAACCAGCTAAAACCATAAATGTGGGATCAAACAAGAACAACAAACACTTATCACCAAAGCGATGATAATTCAGAATGCACATTATATTCAGCTTTTCACTCAAGTGCAAATATGGCAGGGTACCTGGCTTGGTAAGCGCCGCCTCTGACGCTTTTTCCTTAACTCCTGAACAAAGGAGAGGGAATTTACGCATACTCCAACCCATTCACCATCAACTAGAACCTTGTCCTTTCCACTCAGCGATGTAGATGTGTCATTTACTAGCTTCTCCATTCCACAGTTAACCATTGTCTCAAGAAGCAATAGGTATTCCTCCTTCATAATATTGCTACTAACAAGTCCAGTTGCAGCAATATTCTTCACCAGACCACAGTTCTCACCATCCGGGGTAGACAGGAAGCAAAGTTTTCCCCAATGAGACGGATGTCTGAAATCATATAAAGGCATCTTCATGAATTGTTTCAATGTGATGTAAATGAGCAAATTAATTGAAGACATGAGTTTTAGAATGTAATCAACACATAATAGTACTTTGAAAAGTTTGTGATGAGCTATAAATACTTACGGGTATCGGGCATCCCCAACCTTTCCTGTGTACGAAACCTGTTGACGGGATTTCCTCATATCACAAATACTTTGTAACGGATTTGTTCGCCTCAGATTTGCCACTACACCAGAAACCCTGTCTGACTTCTTGAAAGGATGTGCCCATGCCCCAGTGGAAAAGGCTCTTGTCAGACCATTTGTGACTATTGATGCATCCAAGTAATGCTCAATAGCATGCAAATCACGGTCCCCATAAAGGTCCCGCTGCATAGCTTTCACCATCCGCTTCTCAGCATGCCTCATGTGAACCCTAAGTTCTCTTTCTAACAGCTCAGAAGCCAACTCCAGTCGCTTGTTCCGAAAATCATCCCTATTATCACACTTTCTCCTACCCGAAAATGCTTGCAACAGGCACTTTACCATATATGCAAGAAAACGGGCCTTCTGCTTGTTTCCCGAAAGACTAGGGAAAAGGTTACTATCAATGAATTCTCTAGTAGACTCCTCAGGAGGAAATTTGCTTTCTCGTACAGCTTTGTCGATGAACTCCATAGCTCTGGGACTAAAATCCATATCCTTGGGTTTGACACGAAAGCCATCACACTTCTCGTCAGCATCATGGATTGACGCAAACAAAATATTACTTATGCGACCATCATCAGTGTCGCAATCAATCAATTCCACCACCTCCTTGTCAGACTGCACACCTAAGGCAAAGAAAAGAATCCAAATAGGAACCTCCACCACCGAGAAGTACACGCTAATGACTTTTTCTCCTCCTTGGATATTTTCAGCTTTCGGATTCTCCACTAATTTAACATGCACCCTTCTCCTCTTGAATTCAGAACGATATTGCACTTTCCAGTACGGATCGCTAGAAATCCACAGCCTCTTCAAGCAGCTCTGTTCTTGTGCAATAAATGCCTGAAGTTAACGTATCCAGAATTACTCAAGTCCGCACAAATTTAAGAGTAAAAACATAAACAATAGTAGAAAAAAATTAAATTCGTCCCCTTAATGACACATAAAGCCAAAAAAGAAACTGTATTTCAATTTCTTTTGCAAATATAATTATTGAATATGTCAAAAAACCTAACAAGAGGAAAAAGTATCTACCTTTTCAGCACCCTTGACTATAAAATAGCCACCATGATCAAATTCACAATCACCTTTCTCAACTTCACTCATCCAGCAGATATCAGACTTCACCATTACTGGGATTCTTCCAACAATGACATCAGTGGTAACATCTTTCAGTATCCTCTTGTCTACATACTCGGACTTCCCAGTTTTGAATTTGTCACTTTTGACCTTCTCTTGTGAATATATCTAATAAACAAACACGAGCCACAAAAGTACAAATTTTAAAAAGATAAACAACGATAAATGTAGTAAAATGACATGCACCAAGAATAATTTTTTTAAAAACAAGATAAAATATAGCAACCCAAAAGGTACGGTCATTGTATTAGTTAGGCTATTCAGCCCATGCATGAAGAGCGTCTCAAGATGAGACCTTCACACACAAGAATTTATGTAATGGAAAAGGCAGCTACTTTTACAAACCTGAAGGTGAGTCTCAACTTTCAATCTTGCCGAATAAGTCATGTTCTGAAGCCGAGCATGTCGGGGAAGCAAATTGATGTAATCTTTACCACCATCAGCGTGGAACTTCTCCCCTGTCCAAAACATTGGACGCTCAAGCTCCACCTTCCCAAATCTGATTGAAGCATATCTCCATCCATCCTCACCCTTCTTTGACGGATCATAACCTGGATTGATGGTAATCTCACCAATGGCATCAAACACTTTCTGAATACCACTGCGGACAAAGGTATTGTATGAAGTGATTTGATGATTGATGAGACCATACTGCTTAAAGAAGGCAGATGAAGCTTTCTTACAAAAGTTCATCAAGGAAACTTCACCAAGATCATGCAAATCCATGTCCATGACATCAACATCATCCTCCGAATCTTCATCGTCCCACAACATCTCCATGTCAATATCATCAAACAGTTCTTTACCATTGCTACTGCTTCCTAGTCCACCTTTCCCCTCAAGTCCCATCTGTAGAAAATTAACATACATCACAGAGATCGGAGAATATATAAGTACCTAGAAAATCTACAAAAATCACAATAATGATGTAGCATGAATTGAAGACTAAAATTGAGACAGAAGTCTAAACTTGAGACGGAAGTCTGAAACACGCTTTCAGTGATTGAGAATCGCGTTTTAGTTTTTAAAAAAAATTAAATGCCTTAGAGGAACTTTAAGCATTAGGAAACAAGACGACAATTGCACTTAAAACATTTAAAACAAGAGATGAGCATCCATCACAGGCATGAATGCTATTCTTCTCTCGAGAATGAAATTCACTTTCAGTGCCTTTTAATGAATATTAACTTCATAAGTTGAGTATTACATGATACGAGGTTAAGTGGTGGAAACCAATTTTTTGATCAAATGAAGCCATATAACTCTTGACAAGCACAATATTCTCTAGTAATCGGGCTTGAACTTGGTTCTCTTAATAATTCCCTAGCCTTCACGGTGGTGCTTTTGAGATGCATTTGATGGATTTATAGGGATCATGTTAAAGTTTGTACACTTAATAGTTCCAAAGCCTACGTACATGTGTAAGTGTGAAGGTTTGGACGCCTTCTACATAAAATTGAGTTGTTTTCCTGGAGCACTTATGAGAAGCGAAGTAAGAAAACGCATGGCCTTAAACGCACTAATAAAAGCTCGATGAGTATGTAAACCATTAAGGTATGTATGCGTAATGGGAGTCTGAGGTGTTCATTCGGGTCATCGGATTGATTTCGGGTCAGGTGTTTCGGATCGGTTCAAAATCGCATTTTGTGTTCACATTAGTTTTTGCATAATTGTAGATCTATTTTTAAGTCGGGTCAAATCGGGTTCAGTTATAAAGTCGGGTGTCTATCGGATCATCGAGTCTGTTTTGGACACCTCTATTCAAATCAAAAGATAATGATGTTTAACAGTTCAAGTACTTTTCTGACTTAACTCAGGATTTGTCTTGTACCCTTTGTAGAGATTGTTGGGATTATAGTTACAAAACTCTTATTATTCTTTTCTTATTTTTTAAATGGGAGGTTACAACCCCATTATTGAGGGGAAGTTACAACCACATTGAGAAAGAGGTTTCATTTCTTTAGGAGTTACAATTTATGATCCTTATCATAGTAAACTTGTCAAATCTTTTGATTTTGATACTTAGATTTTCCACATTTCACACCACTTCTCCCTAATCTTTCCGAGGCGATGTGTGCACTACTTCAAGTATCGATTGTTTGTGGTACCTTTTGGTATTGGTGCGTTAAACCACAGAGCAAACCTACTGATGATGAATACCATTTACCACCATCGTCAAACTATAATTTGCTTACAAGTCATTGTTCTCTCCTACTACGACACAACAAATCTTCTGTTGACAACCCTTGCTAATACCTCATTTATAACAAGCCTCGAAACACCTAATGAGAGGTAAACATAAAAACTCATGCTTCCATCATAATATGCAATGCAATACAAACAACAAAGACGAAGTCCCAACACAATGTATGGGTCTCATTATAATAGACTTTCCCCGAGCCAAAGAATACAAGGATGTACTCTGTTAGAGTACATAACACATCATGGGCCTCAACCATCAGCTTATGAGTATATAACATATCCAACACAACACAGCCATACCAATGAGACTTAATCTCCTCACCGAAACCAAGCATACTGGAATTAATGGACTAAATTCTACAAAAACAAGACATGCAACACCACTAAACTACCCATCATGTTAAATAAAGCATTCCCATACCAATGAGACTTAATCTCCTCATAGTATCCAAAAATACTGGAATTAATGGACAAAATACAACAAAACAAGACATGCAACACCACTAAACTACCCATCATGTAAAAGAAAGCATCCCCATTTGACAAAACAATACAATGCACAGAAATTTCATCTACAAAGAAAAAAACACACTCATTTCAACAAATTTATCAAAACAAAAAACCCATGTTCAGAAACTCACAAAGTAGACATAAACAGAAGATGTAAAATGGGAGAATAGAGAGATACCTTACAAAATCAGACTCCTCAATGAGATGTAAAATGGGGGAATTGTAAGCTTACAGAACCTCAGATTCCTGCCAAAAGCAAACAATGTAAAACCCTAAAAATCCCTTTTTATAACCTAACCTTTATACCCAACAAAAAATACAAATCATCAACAACAATGACTTATGACAAAATTTGAACAAGAAAGAAACCCCAAATTCCCAAACTTCATAACTCTACCAAAAATTGAAGATAAAAAACACCCAACTCAAGAAAAAAATTTATCAAAACTATGAACCCAACAAACGAAAAGAAAGATACCTTCAACAAGATTGAGTATGAAGCGTAAATCGAGAAATGGAGGATTGTTTGGAGATTTCTGTCACTTTCTTCAAGTTTTTAGTCACACAAAGCTACAGAAGTCTCACTTTGGAGTGATTAGTGAGAAAAAAAATACGAATTTAGCGTTCCAATAGCTATAAAAACATCAATTTTGGCCTTTTGTGTACACAAGGACTAAGAATAAAGAGGGATTTGATCGAATTGTGCATATAGATCACGCCACTAGGCTCAATTGGACGGTCTCATGACCAGAGGTGTTTAACGGGACGGATCCACCAAACGCGTTAAGGATTTGGTGACATTTTAATGGGTCATTAATAAGTCGGGTAAATAAGAGATGGGTCATTAGGAAGTCGGGTAAATAAGGGTTGGGTCATTAACAGGTCTTTGTGTAAAGGGTCGTGTCGGGCCAGTTCTGATAATAATAGGAGTTAAGATTAAAAAAAGTTTTGCAATTTTTTATGTATTTTTATAGGAAAAATTGATTTTAAAGGTTCGAACTTTGCCTCATTTGCTGGGAAAGGTTCGAACTTTCATTATTCCAGGAAAGGTTCCAACTTTGACGTCGATCTTCATTTAAAGGTTTTTATGGATTTTTTTGGGTTGATTTTGGATTGATTATGGGTTTATATGGGTTTTCTGGGTTGATTCTTGGTAGATTATGGGGTTTTTTACCCATACTAGTGTGGGGCCGCGTGCTACGCACGCGGTCCCCCAAGTTACACTCTCGAATTTATAAATGCAATTTTATATTATTCTACCAACAATAAAATGAATGAAAATATTAGAATATCAATGTATTGTATTATATGCGCATGAAAATCTTATTAGATATGTCAACATTGAGTTATTAGTAAAAGACATCTATGAAAAAGATTTACCTCACTGTGAATATTTTATATAAAAAAATATAAAAGTATTTTTAGATAAACATAGGAAAGATTGATAATTAAAATGATCATTACCAACTACAATCGACAAATTTTATTGTGACAATCGGGCAAGTTACTTTAAAGTATTTGCATAAAAGTCATTGATAGATTAAGTATAGTACAATTTTGATGTAAGGAAAAAAAGCCATTCTAATTGATATTTGTTTTATTATTATTCAAATTAAAAATATGTGTCACTTTACCCACTATAAGTATACATTATACAAGGTGGCCACCTTCCTTTACAAAAGATTCAACAATGCAATTGAACTTGATCATCTTATAAAATTGTAACACAATAATAGGGATAGAGCTTTGCTCTTCCTTTATTAATAATACAACTTATTAAAAATTAATAATTAAAAAATAAATCTTCTAACTAAAAAATTCATTTATAACAAATTGACAACCACCAACTCTTGTCTCTAATTACAATAACATATAACTATAAAGTCATATTTCACTTCCTTCAATTCTAGGCACAACACAAATAATAGACAGGACTTCTATATGTTCATCCTCAAAAAATGATAGGTTATCAGTAAAACTATCAAATATTCAAGTGATTGGTTCCTGTTCTTCTAGATCTCGTATTTTATCATCCTTTAGTCTCAAAGCTTTCTCCTCCCTGCGGCAATAGAAAACCATAAGAAGCTCGAATTCATGACAATCATAAAAGATGAATTGTGTGTATAATAACTTCACAAAATATTCTGCCATTTGTTTCTCTCAATAAACACAAACAAATTTAATGTCAACACAAAAGAACAGATAAACAAAACAACCCAAACAAAAGTTAATTGGAACTGAAAACTATAAAATCAAAACAAATTGATACCAATATAAACTAAAAATATACTCCCTCCGAATCATTTTAGATGTCCCATTTTGGTTTTCATGGTTATTAAGGGTGGTGTGAGGTCCATTAAAAAGGTGGTAGTTGGATATTTTAATTGATTAAATTAATTTTAAAGGTGGTAGTTCGGTATTGGAAATTGGAAAAGTGGGGTATTCAGGTAAAAAAATAGACAAAAAAGAAAATGGGACAATTGATATGGATTTGTCAAATAAGAAAATGGTACAACTAAAATGATTGGAAGGGAGTATCAAATACCAAATAATTGTGAAATAACACTGCTATAACAGTCTCAACTCACGAGAGTGCTCATTCTAACATAAGATATTTTAGTTTCACTCTCAGATAAGAGATTTGTGAGCAGCCAGATCCACATGGGTAGATACTACAGATTAATAGGATGCTTAGATAATGAGATTATGAGTTAGTAACAAGCATATTTCTACAACTCACAAAATCTGCAGTTCAGATAATGATACGATGTTTTCAGGCAACGATCGTGCTAAATTTGTTCCCGGTAATATTTTACAATGTCAAATATAAGATTGGTAAGAGAATGAAAAAACACCAAACTGACAGTTATCAAGAATAATAGACTCACATCTTGATCACACGTGAATCATTATAGAAAATACCCTCCCATCTTACGCCACAAGGATCCTTTTTATGCCAATTGGACGGTGTGCTTTTCCCTTGTCACTCCAGACATCTCAAAGCATTCACTATACCATAAACCATCGAAGTAATATTTAAAATCAACATCAGATCATTGCAGACTTTTAGCCAATTCTTAATGGTTCAAAAGAAGATTCCCTCTCAAGCAATGAAAAAAGTAGATTTCTCTCTTCACATATCATCCCAACATAAGTAGGTTGTTTTAGTTCATCAGAAATGCAACCATATTCGTGCATCTATAGCAATCCATATTGATGAATTAAACATACACAAGGGACTCGAGCAGGCAACCCCTCTAAATTATAAATTGGGAGTATCACCAATGCACAAAAGATGTTTTCCTCCACAGGGAAGAAAAATTAAGACTTAAAGTGTAAGAACATAAAAATTTTTACACAATATATGCTTTGCGTAAAGAGATAAGGATGAAATTGAGAAGAATTTTGCAATGTAATATAATAAACACAAGCCATAATGAAGCACAGACTAAATAATGTTCTATAATAATTCCTTGAATTTTAGATGACCTAGTAATCTTCAACCTGCTGATGATTCATCTAGTTCTTTTTAAAAAGTTAACTCCTCCTAATGCAGACTTACAATGGTCTGTTCATTTATGTTGGCTCTAATCAATAGGAACCAAATCCATTGCCCACCAAGCCTAAACACTTTAGAATCAAAATTTTCATTGATCAACAATAGTCATCTATCGACAAATAAATAAGAATAAAAAAAGTTGAAAAAAACAAATGATAAAATGCTTCAGGTGAGATCTCATTTCAATAATGCTATGGCAGCTAACAGATATTATCAAAACCTGATCCTGCATCAATCAATAGATTGACCACGCAAGATGAAGCATGCTTGAAGTTTGGAATTAGATGTGATGGTCATTCTCATCATTCATAATATGTTGTCCAAAGACAAAATCTTATAAAGCATCATTTTACTACCCAAATTGCTTGAAGAATGAAGAAAAAGGATGACAATAACAACAATAATGTCAAAACCTTAATTCCAACAAACCCACTACACCCTTTAATCTCCCTCAACTATACTACACCCTTCCTAATTACTTTCCCCGACTATTTCTTATTTAATTTTAGTGTGAGAATAATTTGTACCTCTTTTTTGTATCTTTTGAACTCCTTAAATATTATTGATTTGAAAAATGGTTAGATAATTTTTTTTTATTACAAGGTAATTTTAATTTTTCACATATAAAAAAGAAAAGAAAAAAATTTTCATTCACTGAATCAAAATTTGAATCATCTCCATTACTTTTCTTAATTATCCATTCTAAGATTTTTACACCAACTTTAGAATAAAAATTAAAATCTCAAAGTTCCCCTATTTACCTCTATCAAGCAATTCTAAGTTTCTAACCATTGGATTGAGTAATGAACCCTCCATTACTTAAAATGTAATGGAGAAGATCCTAACAAACTCAATCAACCTATAATTTCATGTCTATAATATTTAAGAAGTATATAAAAAGTACAATTCAAGATGCCATTTATTTTTGGATATCTGCACAATGTATTAAATCACCCAAATTATGAACGATGTTCCATGTCCAAATATTTCAAGCATTACAGTATTGAAGCATAACCAGACAACGTATAATCAATAAGCACAAATTCATATTCAAAATAGTCTTACCATTAACACATTTTTAATTTAGCTAAATAGTTAAACAATATCAAATAAAATATCAAATTTTGTACTTAAAAATACAACATTTTGAATGTTAAAATTAACATTTTGGATATCAAAACACATGTTAAACAAAAACATCCAAAATGCAAAAGGCGCTATTTTTTGAATAAACATTTTTTGAATAAGCAATAAGAAAAATGCAGAAATTTTATAGACAGGAAGTCTCGTAAGCGGATACAAATCAAGGCATTTACTGCAAAAGACCTAAGAATGTGTTTTGCAATAGGTTATTGTAAGAAAGGCATTTACTTTTTTATAAAAATGCAAGCCTAAAAGTTACAACACTGCAAAAGTTCCAAATCAAGGGCTTCATATCATTTTGGGATTTCTTAGGACAATCACAAAAACAATATGCATTAAAATTTATTTCTTAAATAAATTACTTAATCATTGGTTGATAAAAAATTCTTTGCTCTCTTGGTTCTATAATATGGGCCATAAGGAAAATGTTAAACAATGTTAAGGATGCAGAACATTCTTATACCACCCATTTTGATCATTCACTTGCTTAGTTAAAATTCATTAATGAAAGAGATTAAGCCACTAATATATGAACTTGGGTGAAAGGATAAATGAGAGAAATGAAGAAGTAGCTAAAAATTTTCCTTTAAACATAATGGTAAAGAATAATGCAAAACTTTGATATGAAACAAATGCCTCTAGCTCACCACATGTATGAAGCAGCACTAAAGTACAACAAACATAATTTTTTATTAAATAGATCTCAGAAGAAGCAATAATGTGAATTAATCAAAATCTGACTCCATCTTCAAGAAATTTCTTTCAAAAAATAAGAATAGGCGAATTTACAGGACGTATGGCAATGTAATTAACATAATTAAAAAATAATAATTCATACAAAAATTACAAACCCAAATTCACAAAGTTTGGCTGAGATGCAACCCAAAATCAAAAAGCTTTTGCTGAAATGATGAAAATCTAGACAAGATAAGATTAAAATGACCCAATAATCAAACACTCCCAAAAGATAACGAAAACATCAAATTAAATGAAACCAACAAACCAAAATATAACCAGAATTGGTTTATGGGTCATGAGAAATTGAGCCAAACAAGCACCCGATAGTTGTGCAAATTAAGCATCCGATGGGCGATGTGTGTATGAAGACATAAACTTCAAATCTTTTAGCAAACGAACGTTAAAGTTCAGAATCGACTTTCTATAGAAGTGGGCCCATTTCATTTAGTTTACCTAGGGCCTATAAAATACCAGAAACGACACTGCTAAACGATGACAAAGCGAGCCTTGAGCTAATGTAGAAAACTTTCAATATTAAGGAAAAAAAACACCGTTGTTGTACTATTAGTCAACCCAAAACTATTAGCGATGCCCCACAAAAAATTTCAAATATTGTTCAATAGCTTCCTAAAATTAAATCGAAAATCTCAATAATGCACTAATGCATTGTAACTTTCTATAATCTTTCGTCTAAAATCAAACTTTGGAATATCTTCAACTCCATATCCGATCCCTCCTTGGTTGTGTACACTAAATTAGTACATACCAATAACCAATATTGAATATAGGTATACACAAATGGCACCCAAACGCTAAACTTTCAGAACCCCGTTTTTGCTTTATTCATTTGGCAGCCTTTTAAAACACATCAAACAAAAAATATCGCTTTGAACCTTCAAACATACACCACATCATTAAGACTAATTTCACAAATTCTAAACAATATATAGTGTCAAGTATGAAGATATTTTTGTTGCATCCATGTTCCTACACCAAAGATTCTCGTTTGAGAGGGCGTGAAACAATATATATAACCCATCCTGGGGTCGAGAACACTTGCACTACACCTAAAATCTTTATCACCAGAACTCTTCATTTTACCTTTAACGGCGCATTTGGTAATCAGTACTAAATGATGAAAATAGTGATGGGAAAATCATAATAATTTGGTATGAATATCTCTTGACAAACTTAATGGTCATGCCTATTCTCCTTCAAGAATCAAATTTTCTTCCCAAAATTCATTTCAATGCAACACCATTTGAACACGTGGTTAGGTGATAATGGAATATTGTGCAAAGAAAAGGATCAAACTTTCATTACCATATGAATTACATATACATATCATGAAAATCTACACCATAAAATCATGTTCACTACCACCAATTAGTACCATTAACCAAACAGGCCGTAAGATAAGTGTCTCCAACAACACTACTTTTCTATAATTTAGCAGAGTCGAACACTCGAACACGTTCCCAAATCCGGGTAACAGAGTCTAAAATAGCTAAAGAATCATAGTTTCTGGCTATATAACATTGAAAAAAAATGATACCTTGGCCTCTGAGTTTAGTCCAAGCAGCTTCAAGCCCAGAAGTGAGCTGCCCAAACATCTCAGCACTAATAACCCCTCTCATATCTCTTGGAACACTTGTTGTGTTACCCTTTGAATTCACAGCTTTCCATAACTCTCTCTGTAAAATTAACCCAAATCAATCATACAATAAAACAATCATAAAATACAGAAATTAAGGCAAATTCAACCAAAAAAAATGTCTTTTAATTAGAAAAAAGATGGGGTTCTTACAGTAAATGAGTTTGTAGAAGAAAACCCAATTGCAAGAGTTGAATGCAGTGAAGTTGTAAACCTCCATTTCAGTTTTATCATCTTTTCCTTCGGATACTGTTCAAACAAAACACAACAAAAACTATGATAGAGTATTAGACTATCCGGTTAAATAAGATATTAGATAATCTATCAAGATGATAAAAAAAAAAACCCAAAAAGGTTAAGCTATAAAACTTGGGAGAAATGGATCTTGAACTATATAATTAAACAATTTTAGACCAAAAAATAAATATGAATTCCGCAAACAAAACTTAAAAAGATCAGCCAAAAACCCCAAACCCACAGAAATTCAATGAAAAGTGCAATTCAATTCAATCAACAGTAATCCTAAATAGTAAATAATAAATATCAATCCAAAGATCAACCAAAAACCCTAAAAATACATCAGTTACCACAACAATTCAATCTAAAGTGCACCATTAACAGAGTTAAAAAGATCAGTAAACAAATTCATGAAGAAAGAAAACCAAAATTCCATTACAAAAAGTCCATAAAACTGAACAATTAGAACAAATGAAACGAAAATAAAGACAAATTCATGAAGAAATTAAACCAAAACTCCATTAGGAAAAGTAAATAAAACTGAACAATAAGAACAAATGAAACGGAATTAAAAACTTACAGTAGAAAAAATCAAACGAAAACTCCATTAGAAAAAGTAAATGAAGCTGGGCAAATTAAGATAAGCTCGAGTCTTTGAACGCGGAGGAAGAAAAGCAGGAGTCTGGGAAAGGTTGAAGGTTTTCAGATGTAGATAGACTGAGGATAGGGAGTAGCTACTATAGGCAAGACAGCTGGCGGCTAGCAAACAAATTACTGTTCATTACTGTTCATTTTGTGAGAGCAAAATGAACAGTAACTTACCTTAGCCATTTTTTATATTGTATAGATAAACCCATAATCAATCCAAAATCAACCCAAAAAAATCCATAAAAACCTTTAAATGAAGATCGACGTCAAAGTTCGAACCTTTCCTGGAATAATGAAAGTTCGAACCTTTCCCAGCAAATGAGGCAAAGTTCGAACCTTTAAAATCAATTTATCCATTTTTATATGATATTATTATATACATAGTTGAATTTACTCAATAAGCCATAAAGTATAATAAAAAAAAGCTATTTTATGAACTTTTAAAAAAAGCAAGTCAAAGTGGGTCGTATTTAAACGGGCTTTGACTCGCCCTGACCCACTTAACATTTGACATGACCCGCCCTGAACCGGCCCATTTACATTTTGACATGGCCTGACCCGTTGAACATCTCTACTCATGACTCATGGACCATGGTCTATGGATTAAGTCGCATCTACTTACCTCCCGTTTAATTATTGATATTAAATGGTAGTATAATGAAAATAATTTACAGTAAGTCTTATATGAAATCGTCTCGTTATGAGTTATGACAAGCTATTATATAGTTAGTTTATTTTTCTAATTAATTACTTTAAGATTGTGAATGATCACTTTAAGGCTATAAGTGATCAATCTAAGATTATAAAAAGTAGTCGCTTTAAATTTATATGTACCACTTTAAGACAATAAGTGTACATTTGGTCAGTCCAATAGAGATTTTCTCACGAAACGACTGTCTCATTTGGGAATTCGTAAATAATTTGTGTTAGGTATTATATTATACAAAAAAAACATTGTCCAACATACTTCCTCCTATTCGCTATAAATGTCTCATTTGGTTTTTTAACATTATTCATCAATCACTCTTATAGTGTGCTTTATTTTTAATCTATAAGTTAAAACACAGTCAAATGGAATTTAGTTTGATTCGTTTTATTGTAAATTTAGGAAAAATTGTTGCAGATATCACCCTTTTTCACATTTTAATTCCGACTATCATAGATACCTACCACCAAAGAGGAATAAGGTAAGACCAGCGAAGAAACATAAGGGGAAGAAAAAGTTAGTATAACGGCTAGTAGATACCTATATAACCGGTTATAATGTGAAAAGAGGTGTTGTCAGCAAATAATATACAAAGGTTGGATTATTTAGAAGTAATCAATGGTATGGATTATTAACAACAAATGGGCAATAGGTGGGATTATTTTGGACAATTTTTCCTAAATTTTATTAATATCAACTTTTTATCATTTTTACTCAAACACAATTAGAGATATTTAAGATAAAAAACATGTATTGACAAGTATACCAAAATCAAATGAGACATTTAAAAAGAATGAAGGAAATATAAAATAAATATAAGCACTCAAATGATAAGAATTTATCTTTTAAACTACAATCCACAATTTCCCTTTAATGTTACAGGTTTTGCTAAGAAACGGTCAAATATATAAAAGAGACTTTAAGTAGAAAGTACCTTTAAATTAAGGAAATTGAGATGATCTGACCTCCGCGTAGGGTGTTCCTGCAACCACAAGGAAAACTAACCCGGGGGCCTATGTCCCGGAAGGGCACTCCGATGCTTAAGTCAGACCGGGAATCATAGATGTAATAAGTGTAAATTTTGTATTAGGGTAGAATTGTGTACCTTTATCATGTAGATGAATGATATATTTATAGAAATATTATGGAGGTAGTTACTTGATTAATGGTAATCATGGTTGTGTAAGTGGGGGTAACGAGTAGTTACTTTAGGAGATGGGAAGTTATTGGAAGTAGTAGTTTAGACGTTGACTTATATATTGACTTTGACCTTTGACCAGGGGTATTCTCGACAATGCTGGTATACGAGATATTTGACCCGTAACAGTTACAATCTTGAAATATCATATTTTGGACATGTTAAGATTCAATAATTATATTGAATATCACTTGAAGCGTTCTAGAAAATTATATTACATATTATCCCACATAGTGTTTTGGGTTATAAATCCAAAACTTACAATGAAAATAAAATTTAGAAAAAATTGTAGGATAACTAAACATTTATGAACTTGAAAATATAGGAATAACTTCAAATAATTGTTTAGAAAATTATAAGCATTTGTGGGTTGAACTTTTGAAAGATGGAAATTATTATGTAGAGAAAATCATATCACCTAAATGGTTCGATTAAAATGAATTTTGCGAATGAATTGAGATGATTGTTGTATATGATCATTAAACTTATCTAGAGATTTTCCTGTAAAAATCACACTAAATTCTATTCTCATTCCCACAGTTTAAAACTGACAATCATACAGACCGATATAGATATTTTATAGGGTGTGCAACAATTGATTGCTAATCGTTTGTTGTTTGTTGTTTGATGGTTGATTTGGCTTGTTTGACCATGCATCAACATTAATTAGAGTTTATTGTCAAAAAAATATCTAGTAATTAAAAATTAGTTGTTCATCGTTAATTACTATGAGCACCAACAATGGCTTATTTATTTAATGACAAAACAAAATTTATATAAAAGTAGCACCCTATGCAAATAGTAGGGTGCACAAAATTTAACTAATAAAAATGTGTCATAAGTTCATAACTCATATAAAATGCAAAATGTTAGTATTGTCACTATCCGTAATTGTGGAAAATCACATTATAATAGATTGATTTGCGGAATTGGAGCTGAAAAATAAAATATTTCATAAAACTTGTCATGGTAATATTTATTTATGTTATTTAATTGATTTATTATCATTAATTACCTTCCTACCCCTCTTTATTATTTGTTGACTTTAACTACCTGATTTCTTAAACTACCTTGCTTGGTCTCCAAGCAAGTAACTGTCAACATTCTAAAAATAGCAAACCACCTTCCCATGATCTCCCATTATCTTGTCACCCCACTATCTCCTAAAAATACTCTTTCTTCAAGTATAAAAAGGGGAATTCCTGATTTATTTATCATCTAATCCAGTAATCTCATACTAACACATTACACTACACTCAAACTCAAACACAAATCCTGTGATCTCCCTATTCATCCATAACCATCATCTTTCACAACCCTAACACTCCCAAATCACTACTTCTCATCTGTTGATCATATTATTATCTGCTTACTGACTTGAGCGTCGGAGTGCCCTTCCGGGAGATCACATCCCGGGTTAGGCTAACTTGTGTGCAGGTTACAGCTACAGACGAAACCGCACGAATACCTACAACAAGGCGATTCAGTTCCTTCACTACTGCCTCTTCAGGTGAATTCAAGCAGTAATCTCAACTCAAGTTTCTTCGCAGAAACAGTTTGGCGCCGTCTGTGGGGATTCGATCAAAAGGTCATGGCTCCCAAGAAGAACACTACTCAAACCGCTACCGTGCAAAGTACTGATACAGACACCTCAGCAGGTCAGGCTAACCAGGCCGTGACCCGTCGTGATCTGGACTTACTTGCACAAAACCTTACCGCGGCATTCTCTGAACAGCTGCGTGCTATTGTCGCTCAGAACCCAGTTCCGCAACAAACCATGGATGAGATGGCAAACCAAATAAGGAACTTGCAAGAGCGAGTTAATCCGCAGCCACTACCTAACTCCCAAGTATCTCGGAGTGAAGATACTGCCGCATCTCGCTCCAGCAGAAGGAACAAAAGGAGAAGGGAAATGTCAAAAACCCACGACAGTCGCTCACGACGGGACTCCCGAGAAGAGAAATCCAAAACCACTTCTCGTGATGCTCGTTCCTTTCTCCAGGAGAAGAGACAGAGAATGTCAAACTCAGTTCAAAGCCTAATCGATAGAAAACGAGAGGAAAGAAAGATGTCTCACACAGGCTCAAGCCATCATCACACCCCGGCGGGGAAACAACCGGAGGAATCCCGTCAGGTTCCCGCGGAAGCTTCTATTCAGATCAACTCTCCCCTAGCCGCGGAAGTACTGGCCACTCCTAATCCGGCGAAGATTAAAGTTCCAAACATGGCGACTTTTGATGGCACAAAATGTCCCGAGGAACATATCATGGCTTATAAGAACCTAATGCTGCTCTATACCGCGGAGTCAGCTCTGCTATGTAAGTTCTTCCCCATCACCCTCTCAGGAGTTGCGCTGACGTGGTACACCTCACTTCCTCCCGGAAGTATCCGTACCTTCGCCCAACTTGAAGACAAATTTCTATGCCACTTCGTGGCATCTCGGAGGCAAGAGAAATCCAACTTCCATCTGCTCAGCATAACACAGCAGGAAGGGGAATCCATAGCCTCCTATCTGAAGAAATTCCATGAAGCGGTGTTGGAAGTCACCGAATTGGAAGAATCCGTTGCTCTGAATGCCTTAATCAACGGAATGAAAGCACAGAAGTTGAAATTTCAGTTGGTGGAGAGCCAAGTGAAAACCTATGCCGAGGCAATGAAGCAATGCCAAAGCTATGTCACGGCCTCCGAAATTTGTCAAGCCCATGATCCCAAGAAACGTAGGTCCGATCGAAGGGATCATCTGCCACCTCGTCCTCCTCAAAGGGGCCGAGAAGAATACGTCCCCAGGGATAGAAATCATATGCCACGACAGGCGGAACGCGCTGGGCAATCAAACATGGGGCCTCCCCGATCTAGACAGGTATATTCCGCGGAAGAAGGTTCCAGATCCCGCAACCTCCAGGACCGCGGAAATGATCCACTCTTCAACATAAACCGCCGGGATATCTTCTATGCCATCAGGGATGATCTACCTGCGCCAGCTCCAACCACTACACCATCGAACCGCCGCAACTTCAACCTATGGTGTGACTACCACAAAGAACATGGTCACACCTTAGCACAGTGCCGCGAATTAAAGCGGATATTGTATCAGTTGGCGGATGAAGGAAAGCTGGAGAGGTTTGTAGTCAAGGACTACAACAAAAACACAGAAAGGCGCAATTGGCGTCAAAAAAGAGGTTCTCCCAGGAGGGAAGAAACACGGAGGGAAAGTTCCAACACCCAAGGAACTATTCACCTCATTTGTGGAGGATATTCCGAAGAATATCCAACTGTCCGTGCTGCGAAGGATAGCGTCCACACTCTGTTGAGGGGACCACCCAAGATTTCATCACCAGGTCCCCTTATGAAGTTCGACTCCACGACATCTCAACATCTTCAACAGCCTCATTCCGATCCCTTAGTAGTTTCACTTAAGATCGGGCAAATGAAGGTCAAGAGGGTCCTGGTTGACACGGGCAGTACCGCGGATCTCATCACAATGGAATGCCTCCGCCAGATGAAATTTGAAGAAAGGCATTTACAACCGCTTGATAAGCCGCTGATAGGATTTGGTGGAAACCAAGTCCAACCTCTTGGCACCATAATCCTCCCTGTCCGCGTAGGGGAGAAAGAGAGTTGTAAAACCATGCCCGTTCGATTCACGGTGGTTGATCTAAAATTCCCCTACAATGCCATAATGGGGCTCCCTCTCATCAACAAACTGAAAGCCGCGATTCTCCCACATCAGCTGCTTCTCCAGTTTGAGACAGATGACGGCCAAGTGGGTGTATTAAAAGGAGACCAAGTCACGGCTCGTAAATGCCTCATCAATACGCTCAAACAAGAGCCAATCGCTGCCATCCCTTCAAAAAGGGAGAGACCTGAATCTTCCTCCATCATGACTGTTTATACGGAGGATACCAACGCCCCCTCCAAGCCACGACCATCGGAGCAGCACGAAGAGGTCGACGTATTTGGAGGAAAGAAGATTAAGATCGGTAAAAATCTTCCCGAAGCCGAGAGACGCGACGTCTTAGCTACCATTGCTGAGTTCCGCGACATCTTCGCTTATTCGGTTGAAGAGATGCCAGGAATCCCAATTCATGTCATGTGTCACAAACTCGACATTAAAGAGGGATATAAGCCGGTGAAGCAGAAGCTGCGTCACCAAGGAAAAGAGAGAATAGAAGCCGCGAAAGAGGAGGTAGCCAAATTACTCAAGGCTGGGTTCATCCGGGAATGCAAATACTCGGATTGGTTATCCAATGTTGTCCTCGTCAAAAAGCCGAATGGGAAATGGCGTATGTGCGTGGACTTCACCGATCTCAATAAAGCTTGTCCAAAAGACGACTATCCCCTGCCTAAGATAGATCGTTTGGTGGACTCTACTTCCGGGCACGCCTTATTGAGCTTTATGGACGCCAACGCAGGATATCATCAAATCCCTCTAGCTCATGAAGATCAACCTCATACGGCTTTTATCACCAATGCCGGGGTATATTGCTATAAAGTGATGCCCTTTGGCCTAAAGAACGCGGGAGCAACCTATCAGAGAATGGTGAACAAAGTCTTCGAAAACCAGATAGGCCGCAATTTAGAGGTGTACGTGGACGACATGATCACAAAAAGCAAACAGGCCAAAGATCATGCCGCGGATCTAAGGGAAACATTCCTCACCCTGCGCAAACATCATATGAGACTTAACCCCGAAAAATGTGTATTCGGGGTCACTGGAGGCAAATGTCTTGGCTTCCTGGTGGATGAAAGGGGAATCGAGGCTAACCCCGACAAAATCCAGGCCATAATGGATATGAAGTCCCCCACCTCAGTTAAAGAAGTGCAAAGATTAACAGGGTGTATCGCGGCACTGAGCAGATTCATGTCTAAATCAGCCGATAAATGCTCCCACTTCTTCAAGATTCTGAAACAAACGCGGTTCGAATGGACAGAAGAAGCCGAGGACTCCTTCAATCAAATTAAGGAATACTTGGCCTCCCTACCTAAGTTAGTTTCACCCCTTGATAGAGAAACTTTAGTATTGTATGTAGCAATTTCTGAATACTCCCTCTCAGGGGTACTAATCGCGGAAAGGGAAAAAGTCCAACTCCCCGTCTATTATGTAAGTCACGCATATCGTGGCTCAGAGAAAAATTATTCGGAATCAGAGAAGGTTTTATACGCTGTTGTGATGGCTAGTCGAAAGTTGAAACCCTACTTCCAGTCACACCAAGTTATTGTCAGATCCAATCAACCCCTGAAAAAGATCTTAGAAGGGAGAAATCAATCCAGCCGTATCACTGATTGGGCGAATCAATTGGCTGATTTTGGGATAGAATACGAACCGCGAACAGCCATTAAGGCCCAAGCCTTGGCTGATTTTATCGCTGAGACTACCATTCCTACCGTTCCGGATCCCAATAAGGAATGGAAGTTATACGTGGACGGTTCTTCCACTAAAATTGCAAGTGGGGCAGGACTCCTTATTATCTCCTCTGCTGGAGCTCGCATGGAGAGGGCTGTCAGGTTTGAGTTCGCGGCTTCAAACAATGAAGCCGAATATGAAGCACTCCTGCTGGGGCTAAAGATATGCTATGAAGCCGGGGCTAAGGTCTTGTCCACTTATTCAGACTCCCAGCTTATTGTGGGACAAGTAAATGGTGAATTTGAAGCTAAGGATGAGAGTATGAAAATGTATTTGCTCCGAGTTAAAGATTTCATCACGAAGTTCGAAAAATTTACCTTGTCCCATATCCCTCGGTCCGAGAATGCACAGGCTGACTCCCTCGCAAGACTCGCCAGTTCGGCTGAAACAACCACGGCTAGAGATATTGTGTGGGAAGTATTGCCTAATCCCAGCATCAATCTTATGGTGTATCCGGTGGATAGATCCGAGTCTTGGATGGATCCTTACATCCAATACTTACAGCACAACATTATACCTGAAGACCCTACCGAAGCTGCGGTAATAAAAAAGAAGGCGAAATGGTTTGAGGTATATGAAAGTACCTTATATAAAAAGTCTTATACCCAACCACTGTTGAAATGTGTAACTCCAGAGGAAGGAAACTACATAATCCGCGAGATTCATGAAGGAGGCTGCGGTATTCATCAGGGGACGCGGACAGTCATAAACAAAATTCTAAGAAGCGGTTACTTCTGGCCTTCCTTGAGGCAGGACGCGGAGGATGTAATCAAACGGTGCGAGAAATGCCAATATTTCTCCAAAATAGATAGGAAGCCCTCCAACTATCTATCTAGTATCCAAGCTGCTCTACCCTTTGACAAATGGGGGATGGACCTCCTCGGACCATTCCCTCCTGCCAAAGGACAGAGGAAGTTTGTTATTGTGGCTATCGACTATTTCACAAAATATGTTGAAGCAGAGGCCTTAAGCACCATCTCAGATAAACAGGTATGCCAATTCATTTGGAGGAATATCATTACGAGATACGGCATACCAAGGGTCATAATCACGGACAATGGAAGGCAATTCATCAGTAAGCATACCGTGGAATATTGCAACAAATTCGACATTCAAATCCGTTTCAGTTCCGTTTCCAGACCTCAGACTAATGGCCAAGTCGAGTCCGCGAATAAGGAAATCTTGAATGGTATCAAAAAGAAGATAGAAGGGGCCAAAGGTACTTGGGATGAAGAGTTACCTGGAGTACTATGGGCCAGTCGAACAACTGTTAAAGAAGCCACGGGTCACACTCCGTTTTCTCTGGTTTATGGGTCAGAAGCCGTATTGCCCGTTGAAATAGGTATGCCTTCAACTCGAATCACCTTCTACAATTATGATGACAATGTTGAGGCAAAGAGAGTGAATCTTGACTTACTTCCCGAGACAAGAGGAAACGCATTGTTAAGGTCTATAGCCCAAAAGCAACGCATGACGCGGCTTTTCAATCGTCATGTTAAGACAAGGGCATTAAAGGAAGGTGACTTTGTTCTCCGCAAGGTTGAGGCTACGGGTAAAATCATAGATAAAGGTAAACTGGGGGCTAACTGGGATGGTCCATTCAAAATCATTCGTACCGTGGTACCAGGCACATTCGAGTTAGCAGACATGAAAGGGAAAAAGCTCCAACGACCGTGGAATGGAGATCATTTGAAAAAGTTCTTCATTTAAGTCAATATGCAAGGGGCTATATACTATCTACTATCTATCCGCGACATCATTTAATATTCATTATGTTCCAAATAATCTAGACATTTCGAATGTCTCAATTCTCAACATAGTTTGTATGTTCTTGACATTTATCTATTTCATTTATCTATTTCATTCTGGTTATTGTTCACCAATATCTATTTTTAAGCCGTTGAGCTTACAATTTCCGAGACATCAGACGTACTTGATGTTACGACATGTTTACCAGACGTACATGGTAAAATATATCATTTTGCACATTGCCTTAAATTCAGCACCTAATTGAGGCTAATCCGTAAAGTCGATAAGTCGGACCCTAAAAAAGGGGGTCCCTATTCAAAATTGTTCTAAGTATTTTCACCAAGCACACTTGGTCGCCACATCGATGAGTCGGACCCTGAGAATAGGATCCCTTATCAAAATTATTCTAAGTGTTTTCACCAGACAGGCATGATGTCGTCATATCGATAAGTCGGACCCCGACTTAGGGGTTTCTTACCTCAAAATATTCTAAGTATTGGAGGCAATCTTCCAATTATCAAAATCATCAATAAGCCGTCATATCGATAAGTCGGACCAGGTAATGAGGTTCCTTAATCAAATCTTTTCAAGAAAAAGAGGGTATAAGTAGAGAGTCGCCATATCGATGAGTCGGACTCATTAGGGAAGATCTATACTTTGAAATTTTTCTAAGTATGGGGCTCAATAAAAACCCTTATCTAAAGCTGTGGCCGCGGAATACATTATGACATGGGAATAAGTAATAATCAAAGATCTAAAGCATAAAAAGAGTTGTAACATTCACAACAAAATATATACAGCAAAAATATTCACAATTACAAATGTTGATTGCCGCAACACTTGCGGACTTTTGGAAAGATTGTTTGATGCCGCGACATATGCGGACTTGCAAAATAGTTCAATACAAATTCAAATCAAACTACAATTTCTCTATAAAATCATCTACATTGGCCTCAGCAACGGCTTCAGTAGGGTTGCCTTCTTGCTGGTCAGGAGTGAAGTCAATAAAATCTTCAACATTGAACGGCTCGACTTCAATCTCCGACAGGCCTTTGCATAGACCCTGAAGATGCTTTCCTTCATCAATCAGCAAGTTAGAGAGATCGAGGCTTAGATTTTCGATATCAGAAACGGCCAAACTCCGCGGCATCTCAGGCACGGGGGGAGGTGACAAGGTTAATTTATCCAAATCAAGGCTCAAGGCCCTCTCCTCATCCTCAGCCGTCACCTTCTTCAGCCAATCCTCCTTCTCTAAAGTATCCCACTCAGCATCAGTGAGAACCGCGGATTCTTTTTCAAGTTCTTCATGCAGGCTGACTAGGGCATCTTCCCTTTTTGCCACGGCTCTCTCTTTGATCGCCTCAAAATCTAACCCAAGCTCTTCAGTTGCCAACTTAAATTGTTCAAAGCAGATCAGGGCACTTGAATCCATCATCTCTTGAGTTAGGCGGTCAAGAAAGGTCTCTGCCTCGGGATCATCAGATGTGATCCATTCACGAACAATCCTGCTACGCCTCTCTGATCGAAGTCTGTAAATTTTTGCAGCGGTCAACAACTCGGAAAACGCCGCGACATCCTTTTCTACTTGTTCTTTTAAAAATTGGATTTGGTTGTTGAGATTGTTGTATGCATCAACCAGCTCGCTAACTCCGTGGCTCAGAGTCGCGGAAAGGTTTGTC
Source organism: Amaranthus palmeri (assembly GCA_019776075.1). NCBI lineage: Eukaryota > Viridiplantae > Streptophyta > Magnoliopsida > Caryophyllales > Amaranthaceae > Amaranthus > Amaranthus palmeri. The sequence continues at coordinate 61,131 of JAAKBH010000365.1, forward strand.
GCTTTGTCTAATTTTCCAACAGAACTCTCCAGTTGCTTGAGAGCCGTTTCCCTCCATTGATCATAGCGAAGGAGTCGCGACTTCAGCTCATCAACTCTCGCAACTTTTTCTTTTAGGCCTGGAAGTTCGCCTAATTCTTTCCTTAGCTTTTGAAGCTCCTCATTCTGCTCGTCACATCGAGCAGTCAGAGACTCCAAAGTTTCCCTTTCAGCCGCGGATTGGCGGAAGGTGCCTAACTCATAAGATAGGCGTAAAAATACCTGTTGAAGAAAGAATGTCAGAGATGCTCAGGATAATACTTAAATGAAATTCAATATGTTTACCTCAGCAGCCGAGGATTGTAGTTGTCGGATCCTGTCCGAAGGAGGCACTTCATCCAATTTGCCAATGTCCACCTGGCTGACTAGTTGAGCCGAGGCTCTATTGAACCTAGTCACCATGGCTTTATGGCTCAGCTCGTCAAAAGGGGTGGTAGGGTTAAACGGCACCATCTCCCTTCTGCTGTAAGAAATCTCTGGGACCGAGTCTTCAGCACGGTCAGCCTCTTCCATTTTCTCTTTACCTTTGCCCGAGACATGTTTCTTCTTCGGGGCAGGCGTCTCCCCATCAGTAGATTTTATTCTAAGAGGCACCGCTGTTTTGACAACTTCCGCGGTTACCTCTTCTGAAGAGACCCTTTTTCTCTTCTTCTTCTCTTCTTTCTCCGCAGCCACGGCCTTACCCGCGGCTTTGTCAGTCTTGGTGGAGGGGTAAACCCTCTTGCTTTCATCAGGAATATGAAATTTTTTCCTGTCTTCTAGAAGCTTCTTCGCTTCAGCTTCTGTTGGAACTTCGTCTAGTCCCCGGGTGGTGGACATCGAGTCCTGCAAACAAGCAATGTCAGAAGTAAATGAAAATGATGAATTTTAAGTTGAAGTTCTTGAAGTTACCTTGGGAGTCTCTGGTAAAGGTCTATCTGCAGGCCTCTGAGCAGGACCCTTAGAAAACCGCATCATCGAAAATTTCTTCATCAGTTCAGGATGTTTTGTTCTCAAATTCTCTTTCGCGACTCCTGCAAGAATGGCTAAGTCATCAGCAAACAAGTATACATACTTAAAATATATTCGAGAAAAAGTGCTCTTACTCCTATCAATTGACAAACTGATCTGAAATGCTGATAGCAAATCTTCATTTGCCAAGTCAATTGGGGATGGGATCCAATTGAGCTGTACATTGAACGGCTTCTTATCCAACTTAACGTCCATCTGGGCATACTCAATGATTACAGCGTCTAATTCAGAACACCGCGGTACGCTGTTATTGAAGGATGAGATCTTTGGGTTGATCTCAAACTTGGTCTTAATATTCCATTCCTTGGAATAATAAAGATAGGCAAACTTAGTCCTATAATTTCTTTGGTTATCGGGTAAACCGTGGACTATCTTCAGTCCGCGGCGGTGTGTAAAACTTATCCACCCACAGCCATGTTGCTGTGAATTGCACAACCTTACCCTAAATATATGTCTGAAGGCTGTGAGGGTAGGGGGAACTCCTAAAACTTTGCATAGAATCAAAAAAGCAACTATGCAACCCCAAGCGTTAGGGTACAACTCTGGTACCGAGACATCTAACAACTCCAACACCTCTCTACAAAATGGGTGTAGGGGAAATCTAAGTCCTAATTCAAAAGCCGGTAAGTATACCGCTATACAGTGGGGTGGGGGAAATCTAGCAGTATCATAATTCCCCGGCACCAATAGATTATAGTCATCAGGGATACCGAATTTGTGCATTATGTCTTCCCTGCGCTTCTCCAAACTTTCCTTTGTTGTCCCATCAACAAAATAATTCAAAGGGCCCCCATTTGGGATGTAGAATGGTGGTGGGGGACGCACCGCGCTTTCCCTGCTAGTGGACTCGCTTGATCCCTCCATTACTCCGGTATCTACAAGCAATAACCCCTCTAAATCAGGATTTATTCTTGGTAAGTAGTTGGGCAAAAAAGCTACGCTCACTTCCCATGGCGCGACTTGGGGTTTGTCCGCGACGTATATAGGGGAAACAGATGACTCCCCAGTCTTTATTGATTCAAAGTGAGGGGTAATCTTTATTTCACTACTTTCATTTGAGTCACTTTGAGAAACTTCAGCAGTTATTACTTGGTCACATGGGGCTAAAGGGGGAAATCTTTTGTCCAAAGTGTTAATGTCATTGTTAGTCGCGGATTTATTGTCAGCCATAATCAAAATAAATTAGCAGTTGATATTTGTCAAAGATTAAAGTTAAGTTCATATATATATTCAAGTCCTTATGAACAAATGCAAGTTATGATGAACAACATATGAACAGTTTGAAGATATTCAAGTAATTTCAAGATCAAGTTTGAATACCTTTGAAGATCTTGATGATTTTTGTCAGAAGTTTGAAGATTTATGTCAGAACTTTGAAGATCTGACAAGAAGTTTGAAGATCTTTGATGAATTTTCTTGGAATTTTGAAGATTTTTGAAGAATTCTCAGAGTCTCTCTCTCTACTTTCTCTCACTAAGAAATAAGTTAAAAAATACAAATGGAGTTTGGTGAGAGAAATTCTTCCTAAGTCTTGCTATTTATGGAAACATTTATTGCTCAACTACCTCATTAGGAAGGGTATTTTCATAAAGTTCAATAGGTTGGAAGTCAGTTAATGCAAGCCGCGACATTTTTCTTTCTAAAGGTGTCGTAAAGTCGATAAGTCGGACTCCTTTGAGGATACAGAAATTGGAAATTTTGTCTAAGTATGGAGACAATGATAAGATCAGGTCATATTATTGATAATATGGACTCCTCAGGTTATCTCTTGTGGGAATTTTATCTAAGTACTTAGGGGTGTCCGTAGGGTCGATAATACGGACCCTCTGAGGTATGTGAAAAATGCAAAAATATTCTAAGTACCCAGAAGAAAGTTTCCATTTTCAAGTCCGTCTCATCTATGTGACGGCATCTGCCGTGATATCCATCATACGGACTCCTGATGAGGAGCAAATGGAAAGAGTTAGTATTGAGAGGGATGTTTATATGTTATCATGTCGCGACATTCATATGACAGTGTCTCAGGGAAAATCATGTCCTTGTCGTAGAGTCGATAATTCGGATCCCCTTAGTGCCTAAATTTTGGGAATTTTGGCTAAGTTGTGAACTGATTCACATTTCATGGTATATAAAGGATGGAAGACTATCTCATACCGCGTCATCATTGATACGGTTTCCTCTGTGAAATGGATAGTACGGACTCCCAGGGGCTTGGGCAGAATTGGTGTGTCGTGATATCGATAAGACGGACTCCCAGGTGGGAGTCCTGGGTGAAAATTTTTCTAAGTCCAAAATATCCTAGCCTTCTTTGTCAATCCGCGGAAGTTGAATAGCAGGTATATTCCGCGTCATTTAAATGATTTCAGCATCTTTTTATGCCGCGACATTCTCAGGGAAATTCAAGGCTTCCTCTGGTTGTGAAGTATTTCGAAAATTGTCATGACGTCTATGGTCTTCTCATATACCGCGGCTTCACTAAGCTGAAGATAAATTCAGTGTTCCGTGTTATAGATAATACGGACTCCCCACATGTCCTCTTTCAATCAAGATTGTCCAAGATAAAGTTGCTCATATAAGGGTCTCCCACGTCGCGACATCTATAATACGGACTCCTGGGATAGCATGAATTGTTTAGGTAATTTAAAAAAAAGATGCACAATCTAGGTATATTCCGCGTCATCTGTCATTTTGAGCTTAAGTCCGCGGTATATCATGTCTGTGAGAATCCGCGGTATATGTCTTATGAAAGTACATAAATAAAATAAATAATAAAAATATATACCTAATGCCGTGAAGTCGATCATACGGACTCCCTCTATGGTCAGGAAAATGGAATTTTTTCTAAGTATGGAAACACCAAGTAAGCTCGATGTTAAGCCGCGGAAGGGTGTATCAACTGAAGTCACGACACCTATACAGCGGATTCTATGTGTGGATTCAGGTCATTGTATTTCTTCAAGGTTGGTTTTTGGTGTTATACCGCGGTATCGATTATACGGACTCTTTGTAAGGGGTCCTGAGTCTAGATTTTCCTAAGTATTGGTTCTCAACAAAAGCCGCGGCATGATTGACCGGATGTCGCGGCATTGTGGAACGCTTGGGGATTTTCTTTTTGATCTACAATTCCGCACAAAGCAATATATTTCGCGGTATTGGGGCTCTACATTTTCCTTTGTGCGTGGGGCTAAATGTCATGGTAATATTTATTTATGTTATTTAATTGATTTATTATCATTAATTACCTTCCTACCCCTCTTTATTATTTGTTGACTTTAACTACCTGATTTCTTAAACTACCTTGCTTGGTCTCCAAGCAAGTAACTGTCAACATTCTAAAAATAGCAAACCACCTTCCCATGATCTCCCATTATCTTGTCACCCCACTATCTCCTAAAAATACTCTTTCTTCAAGTATAAAAAGGGGAATTCCTGATTTATTTATCATCTAATCCAGTAATCTCATACTAACACATTACACTACACTCAAACTCAAACACAAATCCTGTGATCTTCCTATTCATCCATAACCATCATCTTTCACAACCCTAACACTCCCAAATCACTACTTCTCATCTGTTGATCATATTATTATCTGCTTACTGACTTGAGCGTCGGAGTGCCCTTCCGGGAGATCACATCCCGGGTTAGGCTAACTTGTGTGCAGGTTACAGCTACAGACGAAACCGCACGAATACCTACAACAAGGCGATTCAGTTCCTTCACTACTGCCTCTTCAGGTGAATTCAAGCAGTAATCTCAACTCAAGTTTCTTCGCAGAAACAAAACTTAATTCTCAAAATGGTGTTTATTTAATAAACTAGTATTACTAAACTACTTTTTATTTGGTTTGGTAATTCCAAATCTGCAAGAGAATAAATATGTTTTGTCAAGCCAATATATACATTAAACAAATTAGAAAAATTTCACAAGTCCTACAAAAAGAGTAGAATATTAAACAAAAACTTCTACATACAACAAAAAATTTCAATCAAATCCAAAAATCAAAATCAATAAAGAGGTTTGTCAAAAATCAAAATTTCACAAGACCTATTCAATTTGAAAAATAGGCGGGCTTGGACAATATTTTCAAAAAAAAAAGAGAAAAATATTAAAATTTGGACGGGTATTACCCGTCCACCAAGTTAAATGAGCGTGTAAGGATACTAAAAATACCTACGGATATTAAAATAACATCTTATTTGACATTTAGTGGCATATGTAATTGTTACCATAGTCTATAGTGACATTTATAAGAAATGTCACTTGATCCTAAGTCGGAAAAAGCTTTTGTATAATTTTTTATTATGTTGCTAAAGGGTCTATTAAATGTTACTAGATCCACTATATATACTATTATAAATTTGAAATAGTGACAACTGAAATCTAAATTAAATGTCGCTAAATATATTACACTAAAAACAAATTATGTTGTAGTGATTAGATAAAGATATTTCTTCTCTTTTACAAAAAACTATTTGTAAATGAGAGAGATATCAAAAATTTACTAAAATAGTAAAAATTATATTGTAGTGATTAGATAAAAATATTTCTTCTCATTTACAAATTATACTAGTATAAGACCCCATACAATGCACGGATTTCTTAGTATGAAAATATATAAAAATACAATTTCAAAGAAACGTAACAATTAATAAACACGTTATATATTAAATATGAAATAATAATTGCTAAAATATATATGACGTTGTTTATATTATTTGATGCAACAAAATGTTGTAGCCTGTTAGTTTTATAAAAGTATTTAAATTATTTAATTTTAAAAATGGTAAATTAACAGAATCCGATAAAATTTAATCAATAATTTTTTTTTTATATCTCAATATAAGCAAGAATAACTAAACATCAACCAATGAAATTTTTTCATATAGCGAGACTTTTATAAGGATGACATGTTTAATTTTCTTGTATGATTTAAATTAATGCAGTGTTTATCAATTATCAATCAATTTGTGCAAATTCGTCTCAACCAGTAAATATCAGTCAACAAAACAATCATGGCAAATTTGTCTCAACCAGTAAAAAAGGAAATATAAATGGCAATCATGTTTAAAATGTGCAAATTGATTATATTGCTAAAATCATAGTCAATCATCCTTTAATCTGTGCGAAATTATATTAGGCAATAAATAACAAATAATGCAAAATCTCTACCAATAAACATTCAGCCAATAAAAAAATTACACATGGCAACATTCTGTTAAACTGCTATTTTTATAATTTACATCAAAATTATTAAATTGTATGATTGTAGTGATTAGATATAAATATTTCTTCTCTTTTCGTAAAAATATTTCACTAAAAACAAATTATATTATAATGAATTCCAACACTTTTTATATTTTTCTCAAAATAATTTTAAATGAGAGAAATATCAAAATTTTACTAAAATAGAGTGTTTACATCATCATCATCACCATACCCAATGTATGTCGCTCATGGTCTGGGGAGACAAGAATAACGGCAACTCATACCTATGAACAGGGTTGAGTAAAAATTGTAGAGGCCCTATTTGTTTTTGCGATTTTTTTAAAAAGAGACCCTTTATTATATCAAAAGATTCAAAATTTTCTACTTCAAGAAAAATAATTCAAGACAAAATGTATTGTAACATTATAATACTTTAAATATAAAAAAGAGGTTTACAAACAAATCACTTAAAAAGTATTGCTCGAAACCGAAACTGAATAGCACCATTTAATATTTGAGAGTCCTTTATTTTGAGGGCCTCTAGGCGGTTGGCTACCTCAGATGCCCAAAAAACCGTCCATGCCTATAAAAACGAGTGCGATCAAAAAGTATATGGATTCTTTTACTCAATCAAAGTGGAGGAATGCAAGAACAAAAGAGGGGCGAAACACCACAATCAACAAAATGATTTCTTGGCAAACAAAAGGTGAGATTTGAACGTTTTGTAATGGACCAAAATAAAGTTATTTAAGAAATTGCATGGACATGTTCATGTTGTCTGTCCTTCACCTAAAAATGGTTTTGTACTTTTCGTAGTGGGTGCTACCTCAATTATAAGTTACTTCCACACTTCCTCCGTTTCATAATACTGATCGTGACATTTTCCCACATGTCACACTCGGTAGCAAGTATTATGGAACGGAGGAAATATTTTGTAATCAATTATTGATTGTTTGTAGTTTTTAAATAAGTTGTTTAACTAGTTAGAAGTAGGAAAAATTGTTCTGAATAATCCGACTTATTGTTAATTGTTAGAGTATATAACATATTATGGGGCTTCAACCAAAAGCTTAAGCTTATGGTTGAGGCCCCATAATATGTTATATAGTGTAACATTAATTTGTTGTGAATAATCCCTACTATTGATTATATTTAAATAATTCGACCTTTGAATTTTTTTTTGGAAAAATTGTCCAGATTAATCCAACCTATATTCAATTCTTTGCTAATAATCCCATCTTTCAAAAATTAAAAAATAATCCAACCTTTGCATTGTGTTTGTTGTGAATGGACCCTAATAATGCAAAACCGGTATAACCGGTCATATTTCATCAATTCCTTCTCATTTCTCTCTCCTCCCATTCCAATTTCAAATCAGAAACTTTAAACCCATCATCTCCTCTTCAAAGCTTTTTCTCCTGTTCAATGGAGTCTTCAAGAATTGCAAGAAATACACTAAAATCTTTCCTCTTTCATTTTTAAATCTATACTTTTCTTCACCATTCATTTTCATTCGACAATTGCTACAAATTTGTCTAGATTTTGCGTCTTCTCACAGGTTTTTTTTGCCCTAATTTTTGAAAATTTCAAGTTATTTCATCCGAAAATTTAATTTAATTTTAGTCTTTGATTTTCAATTTCATACCTAATCATCTTCTTAAATTTAACAGGTTCTCACATTTACTTTGTCAATGGTTAGTAAAATTTTGAATTTTCTTATTTTTTATGATTTCTTGTATGAAATTTTTGAAATTTTATTTGTTTAAATTTCAATTTTAATGCTTTGATGTATGTATGAATTTTGTTTGTATGAAATTCTGAATGTTGTTTGCATGAAATTCAACACAAGCATCTACCTCGAGTGTACCAAAGAATGTGTAGTTACTCGAGTTAAATTTGTTGGGCAATGTAATTATTTTTGCTATATATTTTGTAAGCCATTTGTAATTGGCAAACTTATCTCATCATTTCGTAAGCCATTTTGTAATTGACAAACTAATCTAATTATTTTGTATTTATAAAATTAGATAACTAACGCATATAGCCTTAATTCTTCTTGGATGATATTTTGTAAGCCACAATGTTTATGAGTTATGTATGTAAAGAACTATTAATGCAATGATGAAGTTCATGTTTCGAAAATAATAGCAATGTCACTTTGCCTTTTAAAGGGTCCATTGGCAGCAAACTGAAAGCAAAAGTTGGATTATTAATAAAAATTTCAAAAGGTGGGATTATTAGTAGGTAATGGGCAATAGGTTGGATTATTGTAAACAAGACAAAAGATGAGAATAACCTGATATAGCAGGTCATTTTCTGAAGGGTCCAATGGCAACAAATTAAAAGCAAAGGTTGGATTATTTATAAAAATTTCAAAAGGTGGGATTATTGGTAGGGAATAGAAAATAGGTTGGATTAATCCCAACAATTTTTCCTTTTTTTTTTTACTCACAACACCCCTTTGCACATTTTAACCGACTACTATAGCTACCTACCATCAAGGAGGAGTTGAAGTAGACCAACAAAGAAGCATAAGGGAAGGGGTGTTTAAAAATTGTTAGCCTATAAACTCAAGGTGTTTAAAAATTGAGTACAACTCAAATCATCATCATACTTAATATCCCGCTCGAGAGTAGGATCTGAGTAAGAGAAGACGATAACGGACAAACCATATGCATACAGCATACTCCCCTCACAACTCATAAAAGGCCCAAAATACTCAAAATGTGCGATGTTAGCCCAACATATATCAAAAACTCGACCCAATATGTTTTGTGATACTCACAACTAGTCTCTTGAGAGACCGCCTCTCTGAGAGACGTCTCTTAGGCCCAATCCATCAAAATTTATTTTTTACTTTTACTTCACATTTTATTATGGACCAACCTAATAAAAAATAATCTCTAAAAAAACTGTCTCTCACAAGAATTTGTGTACTCAAAATAACATGAAGCTTCCTCAAGTGGGAAACACTAGGACAATTGCTCCTGATTTTGGACACCTAAACTATTTCTAAAGTCATATTTGGACCACCCTTGTTTTAAATATTCATTACTCCCGTTTGACATATTCATATTTCATATACTCTCTGCGGCGGTGAATCCAGAAAATATTTATTACCTGAGCTAATATTATATGATCTTTTATTGACATGATTTAGTTGAAAACATCATTTTAATTCAAGACGCATAGAAAGTTATGGGTTCGAACATTGCACATCAGTTTAACATAATACTTTTTTGTCATGACCTGGGCCATGGCCATGTCAGCCGGGTTTAGAAACGCCCCTAACTCTGCGTGTGAATTTGTCACCATTTGTGTTGGATTGTCATCTTTTACTTTCTAACATTTTTATTTTGGATTATATATTTATTATTTTTCTTTAACATTTAGAGTAAATTGGAAAAAATAAATGAACTTTTACTTTATCCACTGAAAATAAGTTCACCTAATGATTATTCTAAAATGAACTTAGTTGTTTGGATTATTTGTTGAAAAATAATCCAACTATTATTTCCTTATTATTTGATCACAAACATACTTTGAAGATGGTTATTAACTGTTTGAGTATATAACAATCTGTGGTCTCAACCATCAGTTTAAATTTTGGTTGAGTTGGTTCCTTAACATAAACAACGATGGATTTATTTTCAGCAAATATACCAAATATGTGGCTTTTTTTAAAAAAAATCAATAGATAGGCTTATTTTCAGCAAATCCAGCAAAGATTGGTTTGTTTTGACGATAACCCTTATTTTTATCAACATATTTTCTTTTAATTTCTAAAAAATGATTGAAATCAAATAAGCCAACATTTCACTCATGCACTAAGAATAGTCCCTTCCATTGATTATTTTCTAATTATTCCATTTTAATATGTATTTGCTCCCATCATATCTGGTGTGAGAGGGGAGTGGTGGGGTTGTGATGGTTCAGGGGTGGAGTGATGGTGATTTAGATCACCAGATATACGTTGAGAGCAAGTATATGTAACAAAGGTGGAATTATTCGCAGTCTATAAGTAAAAAATTAAATTATTTTCAATTAATTTTTATAATTTTTTCTTTTTATTTTATCCATACAATTTAATAACTCTACAACTCTTTTATTGTTATACAAATATCTAGAAAATTTTAATATCTAGAAAATTTTAATAACCTCATCAAATAAGAACGACTTTAAAATGACGGTTAATGATTTTGACATACTTTTTGACTAAATTTCTTTAGTTTCCTTAATTGGTTGTTCATATTGCAATTTCAAACTTAGCTATAGCTTCAATTTTTATTGGGATAGAAAACACTTTTGTTTATATGGTCTAAATAAATTAAATATCATATTAGATAACATGTGGTCAATATATAGTGTTTCTATAATAAAAAAAAATCATTGAAAATAATATGAACTTTCTCTTAAATAATCTCATATTTAAATTATTATCCAATAATTCGATATTTACTATGTATTTTTGTCTAGCACACCTAGTGATTTAACCCACCATAATAACCTCACCCTCCCGTCCACGCCGAGTATACTGGGAGCAATGAAAATTAAAAATAAGATTATTAGATAATAATAATTAATATGTGAGATTATTAAAAGCCGACGTGTAAAATTTGAAATTTTTTCTAAAAGATGTAATAGTTTTAAGTTAAATCTTATTGTAACAAAGTGGGTACATCATTGAAAAGTGACAAAATTAAGTTCACCAGCTTCTTGGCAGGCGAGTATTATTTTAAATTATTCTGAAAAACGTTATTCAAGCTCGTCCATTTTTCAAGTCAAATGAATGGAGCCTGGTGGATAACCTGCCCATGAACAACTCTAGTTTCCACATCAATACCTTTATTTTCATTCACAATACTTTTTTTTTTTACATAATCTCACTTGCAAAAAAGGAGCTTAAGTTGTAAAAAAGGAATTTTATCTATTGCAAATTCTAAAGAAATAAAATTGAATACCAGAGATTAGCTTTTCGTATTTGAAGGATGTGAATGTTCAGCTTGTTGTTTGACTCTCCACTTATTTCTTATAAAATCTCTTTTTATGAAATTAAATACCTTAATAATAATAATAATAATAATAATAATAATAATAATAATAATAATAATAATAATAATAATAATAATAATAATAATAATAATAATAATAATAAAGTTTTGATTTAAAAAAAATTAGTACAAAGAGATATAACGGAAAAAAGTCGTTAATTTTAACTTTTTCTTGTAAGTTTTGTACTTAAAATTAGTATGACACATCTACAAGTATTAAGTTTAGCAAATATTTTAACAAATGGGATAACCATCTATAACAGAAAAAGGTAGTGATTTGGGTACAACTACCACCTCATTAAAAGCCTTGGGTGAAGAAGTTTCTTAAAAACATTAAACAAAAGTTTAATGTTTTTGACATAATGTTACAAAATAATTAGAGAAAAGTAGAGATTATAAGCATTAAAAAATTATTAACAGAAAATTAGTGTAAAAAATATGGGATTACAACTAATAAAAAATAGTTTTATAAAGTTAGTGGAAAACATGTGGAGACCATAAAGAATATTAAAATGTTAAATTGAAGCTACTAGAAGATTTGTGGGGTCCATAAGCATTATAAAAATATTAAAGTAAGTATGAATATGGTTATTTTTTTCCAAAATTTATGGCATAAATGAAAATATTTTTTATGAGAACAACAAATGAAACATCCCAAAATTGCAAATGGAAACTTCTTTAAGGAACGAGAGGAATATATATAATGCTCCCTTCAATTCTCATTATCTTTTTTCTATTATTTATAAATCACTCTTAATTTGAATAATGTCAAAGTATAGTAGACAGAAATTTTATTTAATTTGTCTCAATTTATTAGTATTTAATTTTTTTTAATATTCAATATTCAATATTCAATCTATGAAAAATTAAATATACGCGGATAATTGATAAGTGATAATGATGAAGAATCCAAATGTATGGTAAGCAGAAGATAAAATCTAACTGAAATTAGATAGATTCTAACAACTATTGTACAACTGTTGTTCTTCTAGTTCTAGTACCTTAACAAAGAATATAATGGCACATAATACATATTGTCTACGTATTTTGTTCCAAAAAAAAAATAACTGATAACTGATAACTGGTAATTAGTAACGAGTAAGGACTTACCCCAAAGATCGTAGAAAATTTCAGCTAAAATTGCAAAAAATAAAACGAACGAACATTTGAGTATCTCTATATGTTTATCTAACTAGGAATAATAAGCTTTTTAGACAGGATTTGCCCAGATTTGTATTACCATATGGGCAGACTATAACCAAGTGAATCCCCTATTCTGATGTAATTACACCTGCGTGATGGAAGGCTCTTTAATCATTGAACGTTTGATCAAAGCGCCGACCAGTAATCAACCTTGCGAACTGTTAGTTTTGAATAAAGAACGAGATTTTCGAGAGAAACTTCGTTTCCTCAGCTCATTCCCACAGCTGTGTCCTCGTCTGGCACCATATTTAAGTCGGGTAGCACAAAAGGCGACTCTTGAGACGTTGCACATTTCTGTGATTCAGGCTCGGATGCATCCTCCGTTTTGAGGTCTTGTCTTGTTACGCTTGATGAGGCTGCTTCCGATATTCCATTGTTCGTGGTATTTTGTTGATCGACTGAAGTTGGTTCTGATTTAATTTGGGAATCTACTTGTAGATCAAGCTGCAACACATCGAACAATTACAAAGTTCAAATCTTTGATACCGATGCCATCATAATTTCCGTAAATCAAACTAAACTAAACCTATTCGAACATACACATTCATGACTCGATAGTGTATGCGATGTAACCTCTACAAAAAATCGTCGATTCATGTTGAAACTTGGGGTAGTAGAAGGCTAGAAGCAGCGACAAGTATCAAATGGTCAAAGCAATGTTTTGATTCAGAAAGTGACATTAATCTACCAGTACTATCAGTTTTCCAAACTGTCAAATTATGCACATTCTTTTAATAGAGGATTAAAAGCCTTGAACATCAACATCAAGCACGAGTTGAGATATTCATTCGGGTTATGTGTAGATTTCGGGGCATGTGTTTTGGGTCGGTTCAAAATCGAATCTTGTGTTTACATTGGATTTTACATTATTTTGAAGTTGAGTCAAATCGAGTTTGGTTACAAGGCCGGATAAATAACGGGTCGTCATGTTTGTTTTGAACACCTCTAACACGATAGTTTAGTTGGCAGATGGGAATGAAGACGACTAATAGTATACCTTAATTCTCTTCAATTTCTCATTAACTGATCTCTGTTCTTTCAGTGTTAGACGTAATGAAGCCAACTCCTGTAGGCAAAGATAGAATCATCATTATTCATTTACCCATTTGTTTCCAGAAAACGAACCAAAACTCATCGGAATTAGCTAAACGAACCTTTTTCAGATATGTTCGCTCCTTCAACAGTGAATTCTCCTCTTCTTTAAGCTCGGCAAATGTCTGTCAGATTAAACAAAAAGGCACATAAGATCATTAACCATAGATCCAAAACAATAACATAGTTCAAACACATTAGTTGCAGTCACTGTAACATGATTCACCAGCTAATGTGCTTTTTGAATTCACAATTCGCTCAAATTAGTCCAAGAATAGCCCAAAACCGACTATAATTCGCTTATTTCAATTTGCGAAAAGATTAGCGATTCATGTGAAAAGAACATTGTAACATAATTTGCCGATTGCTCAATATTGGCACAGAATGGCCTAAAAGATAGACCGAAATCGATCATAATTCACTCGGAAATGCAATAATACCTTCTTTCTCCTAGGTCTTTTGCTCGTGGTAGTAGTTGGGGTTTCATTTGAAGCCGAAATCTGAAACAAAATCATATGAAAAGGTTAGTTTTGATACACATGTAAAAACTAAAAAGAATCCAAATTCAAGGGAGTTTCTACTTTCTAGTAATGAAGAAACATTAAATTGGCTACCAAACTTATTATTCTACAACTAGTATTTTCTTTTCATTCAAAAAAGGGAAACAAGATCAAAATGAGTAATACCCACATAACATAAGTCATTACTCTATTGCTCACATATGTCCAAACTATTCTACCCAACATTTATAATTTCAGCATCAACTAAACATGATTGATGATCAACTAAGATTTTCAATGAGGGACCCACTTTAAGGGATTGAAGATCATTCTAACTTCTAAGCACCTACTACCTATTCCATTCAAACTCTAAATCACAATGCAAAATTAAAAGGGAATCTTTTTAAACTTTCAAAACTTTTTACTTACAACAAGTCTTGTATCCGACCGTCAGTCCATTAATAAAAAAAACTTATAAAAAAAGTTTGGTCTAACACAATTGAAGTCTCACAATATGACCGACTGAATAAAGAATCACAAAAACTTGGACGAGACGATCTCATTATGAGACCGTCAATTTTGACCGGCCCAACTCGCGCGTGGAACAATACTTCAACTTTTTTTGGGTATTTTTAAGATTAAAATTGAAAAATGGCCTGAAACTGAAAAAACGCCTCAGGTTATTACACGTACGAATTGGGCCGGCTCAAATTGACGGTTTCATTATCAGGTCATTTCATCCAACACCAGCTAATAAAGAATTAACATTTTACCTATAAATATGTAACATAATTTGAGCATGAGTTAAAGAGATTTAAGACCCTCAAATGAAAACATTCAAAATTGGCCTACATTACCTACCATTTAATAGTTCTAGTAAAACAAATATTTAAAAAAAAAAAATAAAATAAGTGGGTCCTAGATTATTGGATAAGCAACTAATTCCCACCCATGAGTCATGACTCATGACCCATCCATCATTCACATGAAACTTCAAACCACCATCTTCCAAGAATTAACACCACCCTTAGTGGGTCCCACATGTAAGGTGCCCCCAAGAAAATCCCACCATCATGATCCCCGCTGTAATTTTCATTAGATCAACAACAGCCCTGATTTAAGGATCACTGTAAGAAGCATAGTACTGCGTAGCACCAGATCAAGCATTTATCTCTCAGCGTGTCAGCAACCACGTGGACAATTTCTATTGGCTATCCTAAATCGGTAACCTCCATGACAGCAAGCTCAAGTGAGCCAACCATATTAGCCACGTGAAAGAGCCTAACCGGGGTCACGTGAGATAAATTCCTCACGTGACTCTACGGCCCAACCCATTACCGACGAACCCAGATAAATTTTTTATTTAAAAAATTAAAGAAAAAAAAAGAGTGGCATTTCATGGCGACCTATTTGACTCCGTATTATTTATATTTATTTATTTTTTGGAAAATGGGTACATATAGAACGGCGCATGGAAATCAAGATGAGGCGCGTCTACACATGATAAAAACCCAAAACTTCTAGAGAGAGAAAGAAGAATGAAACACGATTTGTAGAGAGAGAGAGAGGAATTGAACACAACATCCACTAAAACAAACGCGGACCTAACGCCACACCCATACACCAACTTACAACCTCTCTTCCTCTTATTTTTCATTCTTCATTCTAAAATGGGACCCACCTAAACTACAACCTTTTCAATGACTTTTTTAACCTTATCACCTAAAATGTCATCATCATTTTGGTTTTTTCGTTTTCAGAAAACTATAATTAGAGTCTAGAGAAAATAATTTAAATGGTTAAAACAAATGCTGTCAAAGAATCTCCGGCTCAAAAGAGGTTAAAATGTCATTTTGACTATTAACCAAGGGTATTTTTGGCATATTTAGGAGAGAGAAAATAGAAGGCTTAAAATGGAAGTTTCCTCCAATATGAAGTTGAAAAAAGTCATCACTTATCAGTCATCCAATGAATATTGTCTCATTTTTTCTGACAAAAATGTCCTTCCCAAGATTCCACATTCTTAAACCCTCTCAAAGGGTACTTCCGACAAATCCAATTTACCCAACCAAAAATTAAAATTAAAATAAATGATTTTCCCGAAAAAGAAAATGGAATTAGTAGCGGAAAACAAGAATGATAGCTGACCGGGAAAGTGGAAAAGGATATGAGAAAATTGAAAAAACGTGAAATGAAAAAACACTTCTGTCACGCTCCACTCACGTGACTCGTATGAAACCTCACCGGAAAAGAGAGATCCGGTTGTTGACAAGGTTAAAACAGTAAATCCAACGCATTTAATTTTTTTATTTTAAATAAAATAGGACTGACCTTGGATCTGAACCGATCGGACGGTGGAGGAGGAATATGATGAGAGGAGAGAGAATCATCGCAACCTTCACTAGGAGAAGCGCCGCCACAAGTCCAACTAAGAGGTGTAGTAGGACTACGGCGAGTAGTTTCCCGTCGTTTTTTACTAACACTATTATCAATTGCCGGAAGAAGCGAAGAAGACGACGACGTATTAGGTTTGGAACGCGGCAAGCGTACACCCCATGAAGGAGGAAGACGTTTAAGAATGAAGGAAGTAGGTGTTGATGTAGTTGAAGAAGACGGCGAAGGAGATTCTTTGAGGAGAAGAAGAAGGTCTGCAACTATGGCGTCGTCGGAGATTGCTGCTCGGAACCAGTCGTCTTTCATTGTGGGCAGGGAAGAGGTGGTGGCGGAGAGAGAAAATGAAAGGGAAAGGGTAAAGAGAGAAAGGGAGGGAAGAGAGAGAAAGAAATGGGGGAGAAAGAAGCGGAAATGAGGGGGTGGATGAAAAGATGGGATGAGTGTTGTGTTTTGTTGTGTGTGTTGGGTGAAGGGTGGAGTTATAAAATTATTTAATGTGTGATATTATTATTTTTATTTATTTATAGGTGGCTTTTTTTAATGGGGAAGATTATACTCCTTATACTTTCTCCGTTTCCAAATATTTGCTATATTTTGTTTTGGGTATTATTCATCGTTTAAATTTATTTTATATATTGCAACTAATATGTACTAACTCCGTTCCACAATACTTGTAACATTTGTCTTTTTCACGCGGTCCAATGCACTAATTAAATCCTTAATATCTATAATTATGTATAGTATAAAATTATAAAAATTTGATATTAATAATCTTTACGTCGAGACAAATCAAACAAGATCTCCATGAATATATTTTAACTTATAGATTACTTATTAATCACAAATTAAAGGAGATAAGTGAATAGTGCTTATTTCTCGTATGTTGCGACCAAAGTTGTTAAAATCGCGATTCTACTTAGAATCGAATCGGTAGAATCGAATCGTAGAATCGTACGATTCTACAAATAAACTTAAATATATTAAAAATATCTAGTTTCTTAACATTATTGTCCAATTCAAAAGTTTAAATTTATAAATTAAAGTTTCTTTGACTTTATTTTTAAGAACATAATGAAAACTTTTTAATAATTAGTTTAATTCTTCATACGGATTAAGAAATTTAATTTTTAAAAGTTTTCATGATGGAAAATTTGAAATTTACGTGTATATGTAAAAGAGATTAGTAAAAGATGACACATAAGAAAAATTAAAAATAATTCATGTTAAATTAGTAGAATCAGATCGTTAAATCGTAGAATCGTGTTATGATTCTACCTCTAAAAATTTTATTCCAACTAGAATCGTAAGATTCTACAACTTTAAGATTCTACCTGCGATTCAAATCGCTCGGTTGTTTTTGGATCGTAAAATCGTAGATTCGTAGATCAGAATCGCGATTTTAACAACCATGGTTGCGACTATATTGGAACGTAGGAAGTAAGTAATAATATAGTCAAGTGATATCTTGTTTGAATCGTTTAATCGCATACTTTGATAATATAAAGTTTTTATAATTTTTAAATGTGTATAATTCGACATATAAATGAACAAAATAGTATATTGAATTGCTTAAAAAAGTTAAATGAAACAAGTATTATGGAATGAAGGAAGTATAGAATATTAATTGTCCTATATTTTTTCTTTCAAATACAAAATTGTCCTATTTTTTACACTATTATTATGAGATATTCTTGCGACTTAATGACTTGTGAGAGATTGTATTTTGGTGAGACGATCTTAAAATAAGGATTCCTTTCGTTTTCAAATGTTCTTCCTATTTACTTTTTGCACAGTTTTTTAACTAAATTTTGAGTTTTCATATCTCTAAATACGCATCATAAAATATTACATAAAATGTAAAATTAAAAAGTAAACATTAAGACTTATCTAATTAATGAAATCTCACGTTGATATATTTTATTATCTATATAGGTCTTTTAAATCTTAATCAAATTTCTCTCTCCAAAATAGATAATTCTAAACGAAAAGAACATTAAAAAACGGACGGCATATTTAATGGAGTATAATGGTAAGGGTGACTCATACAAGAACATAGAAGTATTATGTATTATCAATGGATTTTTTAATATGTACTTTATGCATAATCTATAAGTTATTAAAGTTAAATATAATTATAATTAAGTAAAATATTATTTCATTTCGAAAAAATTAAGTAAAGTATTTATTTTATTTCAATGTAAATTTATTCATGTTAATTTATTTTATTTTTCTTACTTATTTTGTGTTATTTTCTTAGTTTAAATAGGTCATCATCATTTTGCTTTAGTCAGCGTTGTCTTGGATGTGTTTTGGGTCCTAAGCGAAAGCGAAACAATAATAAAATAACTAAATACGAACGTTATCCTTTTTTAAGTGACAATCAATAAACTACTAATTCAAACAATTACACAAAACACTAATATGCTCGATTAACCTATTAACCGTAAAATATATAAATTAAAAATATAATTACTTAGTTCCTTAAATAAAATGGCTATTTAACAAAAAAGTGCACAAAATTATCTCCATTAACCTATAACCCAAAACAAATAATTAATAATTTATAAGGTCACAATTCACAAATGACCATTAATAATTAGAGAATGGAGGGAGTATAATGTTATAGATTAAGTATTAATTAAAAAGATTAGAAAATATTCTTCAAAGTTAAATTGAGTATGACAATCATCAAATATATTTAGTTTTGCATGCTTTTATCATAATTTAAATTTAGTTTGTGATTAGCACATGATTAAAATAAGTAATTATTTAAATATAACAAATAAGTAAAAGTAAATATTAATTACTCCTCATTTATTTTAATATAAATAATGAGTTATTTTTTTAATAAAATGTATCACGTATATTTATTTTATTTCTCTCCAAAAATTCTAAGGAGTAGTTAAAATGTAAATATTAAGCACATCAATGAAATTTTATTTTTATTTATTAAGCAAGACATTCATCATCCAAAATATAAATTTACTTTGTAAAATATTTTTTCAGATTTTAATATTCAATGATATATTACCTCTATTCTGAAATACTTGCTATTGATTGTGACATATTGTCTGAAAAATATCGCTATAATGGAATGAATGAAGTATATATTACACTAAACATTTATAATGTAATTTTCAATTCAGTTTGATTATAAAAAAGATGTAAATAAAAAATAATTCAATTAAGATATTATATGCATTTTGCAAAGGAGGTCAAGCTAATATTGTTAATAACAATTTGTTATAATGAAGTGCATAATTTTTCTTTACATTAAATAACAGCTTGGTTTATGAAAATGTATGGGAAATTCCACGTGGTAACCTTAAGGTTTTGGGTTTTCCACATGGTAACCAAAACTTTTAAAAAATCCACACGGTAACCCTGAGGTTTACGTAAATGTTCCACCATGACCATTTTGCACATAAAAACGTTAGCAAACGTTAATTTTGAAGCTTTGTAGCTATTGTATGCATATTTATACGACTCACTATTTCAAATGCCATCAGTTTGAACCGTTCTCCCCAAAATATAAACCTCAAATCTACCATTTTTCATTCTAATTATATTTTTTCCCCCAAATCCAAATATGGTAGAGTTTGGGTTTATATTTTGGGGGAAAATGGTTGAAACTGATGACATTTAAAATGGTGAGTCGCATATATAGGCATACAACATCCTTAAAGCTTCGAAATTAATGTTTCCTAACGTTTTGCTAACATTTTATGTGCAAAAAGGTCATGGCGGAACAATTTGGTAAACCTCAGGGTTACCATGTGGATTTTTTAAAAGTTTTGGTTACCACGTGGAAAACCCGAAACCTCAGGGTTACCACGTGAAATTTCCCAAAATGTATTTTATTCAAAACAATTAATCATAAATAATTAGAAAATTATGTACATTTGCAAAGGAAGTAAAACAGTTATTTGAAATTCAATATTTATCGATGTACATTGAATATATGTTGTAAATAAATAGGAACAAAAGGATTAGGAAGTAATTCCATTATTTCTCTTATTTTGCAATTTTTCATTTTCATTTGTTGTATTGATTTTACAACTTTTTTTTGAAATGGTTCCAATGTCACTAATTTAATTTTAGTCACAAACTTATACTTTCTCACGATCTTAACCATTTATTTCTGTACTCGATTTTTTCACTAAATAAAATTCATTTTGCACGAGAAGCAAAATACGAGGGACAAAGGGAGTATGAGGGTGTTTTGCAAACAACTAATAGCTGATCACAATTGTTAATTTGACTAGCTGATTTTGAACACGCTGCTATGAGCAACTTGTTCAAAAACAGTTTATTCATAACAATAAGTTATTTCAATCAGCTAATTCATCAAATATTAACATTAAATGGTTTGATCGTCCAACACGCTATTTGTATCAACATAATCTAAAAATATCAAATAAACTATATTGCCAAACATTTTAGTATATATGGTTTTATTAAATTTTTTGACATATTTAATTTGATTAAATAAATAAATTAAAATATATGACTTTATGTTTTAATCATCTCAAAATATCTTATACTCATTTAATAAATAACATTATAAAGATTTCATAAATGATTGAAAGAAAATTAAATAAAATATATGATTTTTTGATATACTAAATGATATGACGACCAAAATTCAATCAACATTGATACTATTATAGTCATAATTAGAAAATAAAAAGTCAAAGATATAAACATTAATAATAAAATACAATGCACATCACCATTGAGTGTTAGAGGAAAATTTTTTATCGAAAATGTGACACGTAAGCAATTTTAAAATGCGATGACATCAGCAGTGTTTTGTTTTAGTAATAGTTAATAATATAAACATTAGTAATAAATACAATGACATCATCATTGAGTTTTTAGAAAGAAAATTTTTATCGAGAATGTAATACGTAAGCAATTTTAAAAAGCGATGACATCAGCGGTGTTTTGTTTTAGTAATAGTTAATGAATCGGTGTGAGAGATTCTATACACGTGGCAAGTGAGAGGTTTGAATATTTATGCCTTATGGGCAGTGGTGTTTGTGCTTTTGTGTTATTGTTGTGGGCTGTGGCGTTTACTTTTGCCTCCCTTTAAGGCATGGGTGGGGTTGTCTTTTAGGGTTTCGGGTACTCGGGTCGGGTATGAATGTAAACAAATCGGGTGCGGTTGAGTGGCCCAATAGGAGTGTTAGAATTTATAGGCGTGGGTGGATGCATTCATCATCAATAGCTGACCTGTCATTTACTTATGATAATTGGTAATCATATCAAATACGGTTCAGATTTCAAACTTAAAAAAATAATCACTTTATCAACTGTACTTGTTTAAATTCCAATTCTGGCAAGTGCCAACCAATACTTCCTCCGTTTCATAATACTTGCTACATATTTCATTTTGGGAAATTTCTTATTACTTGCTACATTTCCTTATTTGGTAACAAACCAATCATTTAAAGTTATACCTACTCCTACTTTTATCCTACTCTATATCTAATTACTCCTATTAATCTTTTTCATGTTTCAACAAATAATATTAAAAAATTCCAAAAAGCAACTTTTCATCTATTGCTCATCATTGCACAGTTACTCCTTAATATTTGTGCCCATGCAACGGTAGCAACTAAATAAGAACGGAGGAAGTATTAGTTTATCTCTTTTTCGAAGATCTTTCTCGAATCGGGGATTCTTTGACTACACTCTTTTTTATTGGTATGGGTTATCATTGTTTTTCTCTCCACAAACCTTGATCATAGTTTCTTATGAGTGGGTTACACTGGGATGATGATGATGAAGAACACTTTTTAAAAAAAATATCTAAAATAATTTAATTTTTATTAATTTTTTTACTATAATTAACTATTAATATTAGGCCGTGACAATTCGTCACATAATCTCACCGTAGCCCACTCGTGGGGTCACGGGACACCCGTGGGCTCGGGCCCAAAAACCCACAGGTCAAGAGCGTTGACTTGCATATACATTTGGTGAAATTCATTGTTTTCCAAAACCATATGGCAATAGAAGGATTAGCTCACCAAATATATATGCAAGTCCACAACCCACTTTTTTATCGATGTGGGATCTTGTCTCACATGTGAAGTATTTTCAACAATAAATAATTTTAACTATAAGGTCACTTAACTAAGAATATTGTTGCTCAAATAGTGGCCGATTTTTACTAGTCAATTCCAACAAAAATAAAAGAAAAATTAAATTAAAAATCAAAAATAGTAAAAATTAAAAGTTATAATTAAAAAATAAATTTACAGGGTTTTACTTTTTTATTTTCAATAATTTTTCAATTTTTAGAATTTAATTTGGTATTTACTTTTTTCTTTTATTTGTTATGCAAAATGACTGGTTATCTTGGTGCATTCTTAGTATACACCTCTTATAATTGGGATTATTTATGTAATATGTTTGATTAAAAGTTGTGATTAATGTAAAGAAATCAGTAAAATGTAAATTATTTTGGTTAATTTTTTTTTTTTAATTTATGAGGATGTAAATATCACCGGACTATAACTCTAATCTTCGATCTTTGCCGCATTAGTTTTCTTTTTTTTTTTTTAAGTTCGCATTAGTTTTTTACTAATTTTAATCTATTGTATTTTATTTGGAAAAATTGTACCAAATAAAATACATTTGAAATGATCCGATTTTTTTATTAATATATATATATATAACAATCCCAACTTTGAATTTTTCTACTAATTAATCTACTGTTTTTCGAGACCGTCATGTTCTAGTTCAGGGTCAAAATTTTTTATTATGATACATTAATTTCTGATTGAATTTTCTGTCACTACAATAAATTTAACTTTTTATGACATTAAATTTAGTGACATTTAAAAAATATCACTGATTCATATTTTAAGTATAATAACTACTCCCTCCGTTCCTTTTTGATGTTCCTATTTGGGTTTTTCACCAAGATTAAGAAAAGTGGAATCTTTGGTGATAGTGGGTATTATTTTAATTATATAGTAGTAGGAAGTAATGATTTTATTGGAAGTAGGGAGAGAAAAAATAATTAAATAATAGTGTAATGTAATGATTGTATTGGAAGTATGAGAGAGAAAATAATTAAATAGTAGTGTAAAGTAAGGAAAGTGGGGTTTTAAGGGGTAAAAGTGGGATGAAAACTTTCCAAAAATGGAAAGTATTCTAAAGTGGAAAAACTTATGGAACTGCCCGTTTTGGTAAGATGGAAAAACAAAAAGGAACGGAGGGAGTATTAAATTTTATTTTAAGTACCAATATACAATGATTTAGCGACACTTTATAAGAAGCATATGTAATTGTTACTATAGTCTACACTATAGTTGCATTTGAGAGTAATGTCACTAGATCTTATGTCGCAAAAAGCTTTAGTGCGATTTTTTATAATGCTGCTAAATTAGACTCTAATAAATGTCACTAAATCCTCTATATATATACTATTAGAAATTAGAAACAACGATATTTAAATTAAATATTGTTAAATATATCCCACTAAAAGCAAATTATGTTTTAGTGTGTTAGTTTCGAATCTGGTCCAAAATTGATAGATTTTTAACACCAATGGTTTATCCGACAATTACTCGAACATTACAAGCTAATTATCTGGAGTATAATGCTTGTGAATTATAAAACTTTATTACATTTTAAGGTCAAATACTCACATAGTCACATGTTTAAAAAATGCTAAAAAGTAAATGTTTTAAATTATTAATAATGTTTTAAAGTTCAATGAGAGAAATTCTATAAATAAGATTTAAAGAATGTGGTGAAATATTACTTAAAATAAAAATATCATCGAAATAAGTGATAAATAAATGAATTTGGGGTATAATTTTATGTCCCATTCAAATCCTCATACTCCCTCCGAATTATTTTAGTTGTCCCATTTCCTCATTTGGCAAATTCATATCAATTGTCTCATTTCCTTTTGTGTCTATATTTTTTTACCTAAATACCTTCATTTTTCCAATTCCTAATACCCAACTACCACTTTTACAATTAATTTAATCAATTAAAATATCCAACTACCAGTTTTTTAGTGGACCCCACACCACCCTTAATAACCGTGAAAACCCAAATGGGACATCTAAAATGATTCAAAAGAAGTATTTTTTTATTTAACTTGCATCCATAAATTTATTCGATTTATAATTTTAAATATGATTCACTATTTTTACTATTTATTCCTTTTTTATTTCTAAAAACCTCACTATTTAATTAATTATACTCTAACTTTTTATTTTCTATACCAAAAACTGCTAGAATAATAAATATTCTTTGAGAATATTTTGCATATATTGTATATTTGGTGTATAATTCTAACAAAAGCTTAAGCTGATGATTGAGGCCTCATAATATGTTATATACTCTAACAAAATCAAATAGAATAAAATAACGGAACAACTTAGTACTTCATTAGTTTCACAAAATAAGTGTGTTTGGTGGGTTTGAAACACAAGTCACATACTAGCATGAACCTAGGGCATACCGACTTGTACTACTATTTTTATTTAGTTATAGTGTCCATATCATACATGATATTTTTTGGCAAATCAATTACTTCTAAGATTATATTTTTATGATTTTGCTACATTAATAAAAAAGGGAAATTCGTCATTAATATAACAATTTATCCGCAATCCGTTAAGAATAAACTGTTCTATGATTTATTTTTGAATAAACCCACTTAAGGGGTTTCTTGTTGAGAATAAACTCACCTAATGTTTAAAAAGGTAATTAGGTTGTATTACTCTTAGTAAAGAACCCCTTAGATGGGTTTATTTAAAAATAAACCGTAGGTGAGTTTATTCTCGGTGGATTGCAAATAGATTGTATTATACTAATGACAAATTCCCTTTAATAAAATTGAAGTGAGAATATTTCATAATCAAGTAGACAATAATGCTTGATCATTAGTGTGTTTGCAGACAGTTTTTTGGTTGACTTTTTAGTTGTTGTTTTGTTCTTAACTGTCAAAAAAGTATATAATATATTTGACTATTAGACCGGTTGAAAAGTTGTGAAAAAAGTATTATTAATGACTTTTTCATTAGCTATTAATTTTTTTACTCATTTTTTATTTAATAGTTAACACCCAACAAAGAATTTTACCAAATATTTATATAATAATTAACTTAAACATCTGGCATATCATCCAATACATTCATCTAGTGAAACAACCAATAACTTAAGCTAATAATCATTTGAAAGATAGGGTTAGATGAATGCCACCCTCAATTTCAAAGATCAATAAACAAAAATAGTAACAATAGGATATTATTTGACCTAGAAATTATTTCAACTCTATGTTTGAGTCAAAATATGTATTGATTGTAATATCAACATAAGATAACTGGTCATGTACGTAACCTAAACTTATGATATTTTTTCAATTATGTCATAAAAACTAATATATAAAAGGTCCATTTTAGCCAAAAGTCATGTTATTATCGATGTAAAAACACCCCATATCTCTAAGAAGATTGATATCTGAGGAGCGAGGAGTAAACCAAACTATACTATACCATATTCTACCATACCATCATATCCATTAAATTCCGCTTACAAAGCTAATAGTCAATTTGATAGAGGTTAAAAATACAATTCACCCATCACTCACAATGTCCAAATGCCCCTTGTGTTTCATACAAAATAGTTACAATATAATATTGAATGTGAATTTACCATAAGATTCTTAAAAGGGAAGTCCTATTTTTTTACTTACAAAACTCATAGATAGTACAAAAGATCACTAGAAAGTAAATATTATAGAAAATGATAATTGTCGACTATTTTATCTCATTTTAAAGTAAGTTCTTATTTAGACGTTAAATTCAACCGATCATAATTTTATTAACAATTAATATCAATCAATTAGTAAATGACATCAAAATTGACATGAAAAAACATGTTAGATCAAGTGACATTAATTTCCACTTTAAAAATAGTAATTATTTAGAGGAAACCTTTTAATGTTGGATCTTAAAGAAATAAAAAAGAAAAGAGAAGCAAATGTAAAGCACACACAAACCATATTTATTTAAGATTTCCCTGCAAAGCATAGTATAAGCCCTCTTTTTCACTCTTTAGTGAGCAAGAAAGCAAAAAGTGCAATTCATTAAAACTATTTAAAGAATCACATTTTTATCTCCCTCTTATTTCTCATACTTCTTTTTATTAGAGTATTTTTTACTAGTCTACTTACATTTGAATTGGAGAATCTTGACTAAAAGTTGAATAGTCTTGGTTGACAATAAACAACTAATCGCTTATGGATCAGCCACGTTACATTTCATTATTACAATGACATTAAGTAGGTCATATATATTTACGTGAAATTTGAGAGTCAGATGCATAACCTAATCCTTATCGGTGATAATGCTAATTGAATGGTTAATTCTGGTTGACTATTGATAGCAAACATCTAAGCAATTTCACATCAATAAGAAATGCTCTTACTCATGTGTTTTTATGACAAAATGAAATGATTTCCCTTATTCAGAAGTCCTTTTTCTAAGGGACATATGTGTCATACTCAAAACTGGTATGGACTCTGTTTGGCGCAAAATAGTTGTGCAAATAGTTGTTAGCCGTCTAAGTAATTTAAAGAAAATTTTAAACATTATTTTTTTATTATTTTTAAAATAAATAAATGATACTTACACTGTTACTTACCAAACAATGATATTTTAAAATAAAGCAACACTTTTACCTCATTAAACTACTAATTACTATTTAAATTGCTATGTTGAACACGTTTTTTATATTTAAAATTTCTAAATTCTAGGCATAGGCATATGAGCCAAATAATTCTAGAATATATTTGTAAAAGATAGTTTTTCTATCCCTAAAAATATTATACCTCAAAAATGAGTAATTTGTATTTAAAGAATAAGATAATTAAAATGTAAAGAAATAAATGACGATTAATTAAAATAAATAAAAAAATACATTTGTAGATATGATTAAATGTAAGTAACTAAAATCATTACCAAAAACGAAAAGAATACAAAATAAATGGGACAACTAAAACCAAAAAGTTGTGCATTTGTATTTACTAAAACTACAATTGTATTTTTGTAAGTCTTCACTTATTAGAGCTTTTTTCTTTTTTCTTTTTACTTTTATTCTCTCATTTACTCAAAACTTGTAAAGTCTAATTCATGTATCATGTATGCAAATGTCGACCGACTAAAGTCATTAAATCAAAATCAATGGCCAATCAAGACCATATATATCTCTAATTATAAGCAAAAGCCAAATTTGTGCCCATATTTATACAACTCAACATGTTCACACGTACATATTACTTTTGAGCTTTGGATTAATATCAAGCAATGATACTGACACTACAATAAATTTAACTTTTTGCGATATTAGATTTAGTGACATTATAAACATGTGATTATACTTTTACTCTTAGTGTAATAATTATTGGTTTTTATTTTATATTCCACTATAAAGTAATTTAGTGACATTTTATTTGATCTTTAGTGGCATATGTAATTGTTACTATAGTCTATGTTGCAAAACACCTTAGTGTTATTTTTTATTATGCTGCTAAAGGGTATAATTAATGTCGCTAAATCCTCTATATATACTATTAGAAATTTGATGTAGCAACATTAAAAAAAATGTGAACTTATTAATTAAAGATTAAGGTCTATTAAAAAAATTTAAATAATTCTTGCATATTAATTTTAATATTAAAAGGTTTCAAAACTTAAAAGAAAAAAAATGCTGATTTTAAAGTTTTTAATATTAGTTTTAATGTTTATTCATTAAATTTTAAAGTTAAAATGTGAATTTAGAGTCATGATATTGTTTAAATAGATCTTATTAATATTGGTCTTTTAAGTCTTAAAATTGTTTTTAATCTTAAATTTGTTGAATAAAAAAAATAAAAAACTAGACCATCCTAATAAAACGCATCACACAAGTAAGACAATCTCACCTAAAATTTTGCGAATATTAAAAATGAAATATATTTTAAAGATATTTCTTGTTTATTTGAACTTATTTTATGGTAAGCTTTAATTTGAATAAAAATAGAGAATGAACTTCGTGTGAAAAATGAACTTTTCAAAAATTCATTCTCTTAGACAGAGGGTTTAATCTCGAATGGGCTGAAAAGATAGGTTTTTGTGGATTGAAATATCAATTACGCTTTTAAGAACAACGCCTTTTTGAGAAGCACCTCATATCCTTGCTACAAATTCGAAATTATAATAATAAAAAAATAGCATAATAAATCATAAAAAAGATTGAGCAAATATTGTACTCCAAATTTATGGTTTGAAAACATGTTTTTAGAATCCAACAAGAGCATAAAAAGTGGTTAATAGTTTGAAGTTTGAAGTTTGAAGTTTGAAGTTTGAAGCAAGAACACGTAAAGATTTGAGAAAGATAAAAAGCAAAAATTAGTGGAGTAGCACCCACATAGATAAGTATCATTTAATTTTAAATGTGTAGTTGCTTTATTTTTTGGGGTAAGTTTTACGTTTTGATGAGACATAATCCACAAAACAATGACCTACATACTTCCAAATTAATGGTTGGCTGAGTGGGTATAGGGGTGTTTAATGGGCCAGATAAGGCCGGGCCGGACCGGGCTTGAGTAAATATGGGCCTGGTTGGATAAGGGCCTTTTAAAATTAATATGGGGTTTAAGTGGGTTGGGCTTTCAAAGCCTGGTTCGGCTCTACCTGGTCGATTTTTTCTATTCCCTTCGTTCTTTTTTGTTCTTCCCGTTTAGAATATTTCATTTTGGAGAGAGAAATTTCATTAAGATTTTTAAGACATTTATAAATGATAAAATATATCCATATATGAGTTCTCCTTAAATTCGTCTTAATGTATACTTTTTTATCATATATTTTTTATAATTTTTTATAATGCATATTTAGAGATATTTAGGCTCGAAAGTTGCTTTAAAAACTATGCAAAAAGTATTGAGAAGGACAAAAAAGAACGGAGGGAGTACTAAAAATTATTTTAACTCCCATTTATCAATTTATAACAATTAAACTATCATTTATAATAATTAGATTGAAAAAATATTAATAATTTAATTAACATTGTTATTTATAATATTTAAACTATACATTAATTATACTATTTACAAAGGCTCGTTTTCAGCCCTTATTGAACCCTTCTATAGCCCGCTTCATTTTAATTATAGTATAGCCCGTTTTCGACCCGGTCCTTACAAAAAGCCCATCTAAAAACGAGCTGGATAAGAACTCAAAATGGGGCCCAACCAAAAACACCCCTAGTGGGGACATACAAGAACATTGTAAAAAAGTGATGTTGAACTAACTCATTCGTTTGTTTGGATCATTATACTTTCAAATTCATTATAGCCCAATGGACATTGAAGAACATAACATTATAGCTTATAAGGTTATGACATGGCCCAATAGCACTACATGAAGTGAAATGTATGTCACACTTTAATTTGAAGTCAGCAATTATTAATGGACAAAATATAGTCGATAGTTGATTAGAGTGATTGATTTAACTTGCTTATTATATAGACTGGTTTGAGCAACTGATTTTTGAACTTATTGCTAAAATAAGGTTGTTCATAATTAGTATTAACGTGTTCAAAACTAACTGATTCAACTAGCTAATTTACCAAACCAACCATTTGTTTGTGCCAAATAAGCTAAAATTATCTGATAAACTACTTTTCCAAACATACCTTGCTTATGTTGCTTATGTTGTTTTTTCCAAACTATTTTTCTTAAAATTATCTGATAAACATACCTTGCTTATGCTTGGCTAACGTGTGTGTAAGATGCAGGAGTTCGGGTATTTGCAAGTTCTTACCGTTGAAGACTCTTCTTGAGCCGAAGGACTCTTTTGACCGCCCTCTCCTTATGGGTATGAGACGCCGTCGAGCCTCCTTCCCCAGACCCTGAACATAGATCTATCTATGGGCGGAAAAACTGGGTATGATGATGATGATGATAGAATATTGAGCGGCACACGGAATATGAAATGAATGAAAAGTATGCTAGTGTTGAATAAATTATGACGATCAATTACATTATAAGTATGCTATAATACTTGATTAGTTATCCAAGCATATTCATGAAAGTGTTCCTTAGTTTATGCTATTCGTTGACTGAATTTTGCTCGTAGTTGAGATAAGCGAAAAAATCATTGTGAGGCCAAAGCATTAGAGGATGGTTATAGAAGGAAAAATGATGCAAATAAGTCACTCTAAAAATGAAATACTTATAATGCAATTTTAGGTGAGGGAGTCTCAGCCTCCGTCGGAAAATATATTATTGCAAAAATAATCAAATTTAAACATCAGGATTAGTAATGTAGAGTAATATGAAGATTGATGAAGATAAAGCATCAAGATTGATGAAAATGTATAACACATCCCCCTCCATTTGTCGCACGTCCATTTTTATTTCCTCCCATTTTGTTAACTAAACGAGGGTAATATGTTCCCTTTATTTTTTTCCTTTCTTTGTCTTCATTTTTCATTCTCCGACTCTAAACATAATATAAATATTTAAAAAATATTCAAAATATTTTCTTATATTCAAAATATTTTCTTACAACTTAGCTAAGGGCTCAATGGCCAATAACACTATAAGCTATAAATGAACAATTTCATGCCAATTAGAGATAGACATCTAAGCATCTGTTACACGTTGTTGACTTTGGATCCCACCCTTACTCTAAACCCTGTTTAAGGCTCAAGTCCAGACTCAAACCCTAATCTTAAGAGTCTAAAAATTTGGATTCAAACCCAGTTCCTAAAAATTATCTTAAATTTCAATTTGAATTTCAAGCGTTAAAATTTAGAGCCTAAGTTAAACTTAGGGTTTGGACCCGAAGCTAAAATCTTAAATTTACTATTGAACGTATACCTTCAAGTCAAAAAAATTTCACAAATTGATGTTAGAGACAGTCTCTCCGAGAGACATATTAAATATATGGACTAAATAGTCTAATTAATATAAACTAAAGAGAAAATAAAAATCTAAACTTCTTTTTTTGAGGTCGTCTATTTAAAAGACGGTATCGAAAAAAATAGATCTTAACTCTAAAACAGGATAGGGTCCAACATGTTCCCAAAGGTCTGAGTTGGGCTTTATATGTGGACTTAAAGAGGATGCGAATTGGTTGGGTTATCTTATTGGGCCGTAATTGATATTAAGTTTTCTTCAACAAATTTTGTTTGATAACATATAATTATGAGATGAGCCTATATAATTAGCTCAATTCTCGAATTGATCAATTTAAGATTGTAAATGAACGCTTTAAGCTTTTACAAGTTATCTCTTCAAGACTATAAAACGTTATCACTTTATAAATTATAATTGATCTTTTTAAGGTAGGTGATAATTCAAAACAATAAATATATAATGGGTAAATATAATTAGTAAGTCTCATGGGAGACGGTCTATTCTATAGACGGAATCCATGAAGCCCAGCCAAAAATATAACATAGTATATTTGGGGTTATAATAAATTATTTGGGGTTATAATAACTTATATTTGGGGTTATAGAATAGTATATTCGATGTTATAATACCTTACATTTAGGATTATAACATAATATAATTGATATGATAATAGAAAAAAATCATTTAAGGGAAATGGGCTGGCCCAATTTTATGGTCTATCCTATAGACCGTCTCTTGTGAGATTTTGTGAAATATAATAAAGATGATCTCACAGTAAAACCATTTCATTTGAGAATTTTTCTTTCTTCTAAATCTTTTCAAATTTTTGTATTCCTTTTGTTTTATTTCTTTACGACTATTGTTGTGAAAGACTGTCCATTGTACAACCATGCAAAAAAGAACTCAAATTTTGTTTTATATTTTTTGAAGAAAAGAAATAGTGGCACCTTTTACTCTAACAGCCCAAATTTCAAAAAAAAAAAAAAAAGGCCTCTTAAAAATATTTGTGCAAACTAAACTTTGGATGTTAAATCTCTAATTTGAATGTTTAAACCCCATACTTTGCCTTTTTCAAACGGTATCGGATTCTTATATGTCTTGAGAATTAATTCAAAGTAGGTGGTTTATGCAGAAAAAGTACATATTCTATGAAGTGAAATGGCTTTTTTAATTTAATCTATATATACTTGATAACATGTAGTATGTGTTAACGGCCCGTTTGGTTAGTGGTACTAAATGGTGGTAATCGGAATAATTTCTAGCGTAAAATTTCATCAAAACTTTTATGTCATTTCCATGGTGATGAAATTTTGATCACAAAAAAATTTTTTGTTCACAAATTTTCATTACTACCTAATACCACCTCTCTAATTGGTAATGCATTGGAATGAATTTTATGAATAAAATGAGATAATTGAAGGTTGTCAAGCATGACCATTAAAGTAGCCAAGACATTTTTCAACCAAAATTACACTAGTTTTCATTCCTATTACCGCGTTTTATTACCACCTACCAAACGGGACGTAAGGGTTAATAACAAACCTGTAATTTATTTAGTCAAACTATAAACCGCCCACCTTGGTCTAATAACTTTTTTAAATAACCACCCACTACTTACCGTAACCTTGATTCCCACATTAATTCACCATCTAACATCCATTCTACCATTATAAACATGTTTTGCTTCATTCATTTACAAGACTAAGCTTTTATATGGTTATCGTTACTCCACAAAAAAATATACGCTCTCCTACATACAATCTATGCTTAACCAAATATTCCTTCATTTGATCTGAACTCATCATATGATACGTTAACCTTGCATTTATTAATTATCATAAGCACTTTCAGCATATTAACAATCGTCCCCAATTACACCTATCTTCAGGTGTTTTAAGTGTTTTTTGCATTTTTTCGTTTCATTACCGAAACAGTATGGAAATTTGATATTCTATGGAGCAATAGCAGGTGTTCTATTAAACAAAGTAGTTTTATCAATCTAAGCAAGTGTTTTAGAAATAAAGTATGTTTGATAGTGTATGTGAAATTTGATATATTATGAAGCAAAGTAGGTGTTTATGAACTAAAGTAGTTGTTTATAAAGTAAAGTAAGTGTTTTATAAAGTAAAGTAGTGTTTTAAAAAACAATACAACATAAAAGACATTTTCCAAAAAAATAAAAACAAAAATTAGCCATCAATAATTCAATATCATTGCTAGAGTAGTATTTTTTTGATTTTAATAAGCTAAGAGTAATACATCAAAAGTTAGCCATGACATGAGTAAAGCTTAGATGTCAAACATTAAGTTAATTAGCCGGCCAATTTTCTTTAACAAAAAAATCACCAATTCAACACGTTTCATAAAGGAAAGTTTCAAGCTTCAAACAAAAGATATTGAAAAGTCTCATATTATCATCATATCCAGTGTATCTTACTCATAAAAAAAACTATACACAGGGTCTTAGGAGGGAAGAACGACGACAACTTATACTATAAAGAAGAGTGCGATCAAAGAGTTCCCTGACTCGAAAAAGGCCTTCAAAAGAGAGAGAAATTTGCAACTTACAATAAAAGAGTCCCCGAATTCATACTCATTGAAAAGTCTCACACTTCTCCAATTAATAAATTAACATGATTATTTAAAATTTAGAAATGGTGTAAGTGTAACCAATTAAATTGTGTCATTGAAAAAGTCAAAATTATGTAAATGAAAATAAAAGAAATTAAAATAACTGAGATATTACATAAATTGAGCCATGATTAAAATAGATAGTACTCGAAATTAAGTAGAAATCAAATCACTATCTCACTAATTAATTTTAATCAATTAACTTTTAATTTACTTTGAACAATACTTGCCGTTTAGAACACTCTACTTCGGAGAGAAAAATTGATTTAGATTTTTAAGACATATAGAGATAATAAAATATATCTATGTGAGCGCTCATAAATTCTTTTTAATGTATATATTTTTTTTATATATTTTTAATCATTGTTTATGATGCATTTTTAAAAATATAAATACTTAAAATTTACTTTGAAAACTGTGTAAAAAGTAAAAAAAAATAAAAAAGACAGATAGAGTAATTACTTCAAGACTCTACCATGTTTGTGATCTTAGGTACTTTGGATTAACTAGTGAGTTGAAAAATGGCATACTTGTATAGTATATTTGTATTTATTTTTATGGGTTTTTTTTAAGATTTCTTTTTATGGGTAGTTCTTAGCTTATAAGGATAGTTTTTAGCTTTTATAGCTTCTTTTATCTTTTTAATTGCATTAAGCTATATTTTTTTTTCTTTTTGTATTTGGATAATTTTTAACAAATTGTATTTGATGAAAATTTCCTTGATCTTAGTTATCACCTACTTCTACATCCCAAATGATAATACATTTAAATTAATTTTATTACAAAAATAAAAAAATTAAATAGACCATAAAGCTTATCCATAGACTTCATCAAAATTACACTATAACTTTTTATTATCATTTCTGATTTCTGTTAATTTAATTTAATAATAAGTATATTGCTCTCCATTCTCTAATGTTTTTCACATTATTCCAAATTATGAAAAGACAATTTTAATGAATGTTTATTAGACATATTTGAAGATAAAATATATACATATAAAAGTTGTTAAATTCGTTTTAATGTGTACATCCCTCTGAATTTTATTAGTTGCTACTTGCTACAGTTCTGATAGCAATTACTAGTCATCAACCTGTCTTATTTAGGAGTATATATTTTTGTATGTATAATGTAAAACATACTAAAGAGAAAGCTTATTTGATTCATCTTAGTGCGTACTTTTGTAATATTAATTTTTCAAATCTTTTGTCATGAGATTAATATTAATAATTTAAAATTACATTCGATAACGCGTAAAACAAAAATATACTTCATTAGTTCTGAAATAATTACTACATTTTATTTTTTACACTATTCACCGTTCAAGCTTATTTTTTAAATTGCGGCTAACATGTAAGTAAAAATATAGTCAAATGAGATATTATTTAAATCGTCTAATGACACTTTATAATTTTTAGATTTGCATAGTTTAACATATAAATAAACAAAATGACACATTGAAATGTGTAAAAATTAAAATGTAGCAAATATAATGAAACGAAGTTTGAATTTAATATGAAAAAAAAGAGTATATTTTAATAATAATGATAAAGTTAATGAAATAATGTTCACACGTCAAAAAGTAGGCCATAACTTTAGAAACCAAACTTCCACCAAACCCTCCATTAATGACATCTCACCCATCAATACAACACACCAAAGTCATTCCATTTCCATGATTCTTTTCTTCTTCCTTTTTTTCTTTTCTTTCAACCACATCAAATTCAAGCTTAAAAAATGGCAAACCCAAAAAAAAAAAAAAAACTCAAGATTTCTACACTAAAAACATTATTTTATTAATTAAATATCAAAATAACAAGAAAACAACATATTGGTACAATATTCCTTAATCATCATTCATAACTAATAATTCAACCATTAATATTACAAACAAAAGCTTCATTAGAAATTAAGAAAAAAATACAAAGTTTAAACAACAACCCATGAACTATACATATAATAATCATACCCAAAGATTATATGTAATAATACCCAACTTATAACTAAATTGAATTTAGAAATTAAAAGCTATTAAATATTTACTACATCTAATTCAAGCTAAGCTTTAACAACCAATTTAATACCGATTTTCCTACTGGAAAAAATACGAGGAAATTAATCGGAATTTTGGTTCTAAACTTAACCATATATAATTACCCAGAGATTTAAACTCCCTACGATTTATGATTTAAACACCACCTTTTTCTTTTCAAATTCAACACCAAATTCCAAATCTACTGTTCATGTTTTTCGATTTCATGATTTTCTTTTTTCTTTCTTTTTTTGTAGATCTTAGATGAGTTTCAAAACTCTTCTAAGTTCACAAGCGATTTCTTGATTTTGAGCTTCACCTTCCTTCACAAATCCACAGTTTCTCTTTGAGAAAAACCCAGGCAAAGGCAGTTCGCTTGGTGATGGTGACGTCACGCAAGCAGATCCGGCATAAAAACCGTCACGAACCGAAACGATAACAGTTGGTTCAGGCTCAACCGGAGCAGAACGAGGAGGAGGTGAAACAACGGCTAGATCTTCACCCCGTTTTAGGATCCGTACTTGACCCATAACAGGAGGAGATTGAGGTCGGATCTGTTGAGTCTTAGACGAAGGAGGAGGTGGTGAGTTACGTTTCCTACGGTTAGACCTATTCGGGTTCGGGTTTGGGTTAGGACTCGGGTTAGGGCTAACATAACTAGGGTTACGTCGAGATTTACTAGCCGGAGTAATGAACTGACGGCGATTATGGTGATTAGTATGTCTCTTCAAGACATCATACGGTTGAAGAATTGCTACTTCCATCGGAAAATATTCGAATCTACAAATTAAAATACAAAAATAAAAGTAAAATGGAAGAATTATTGAAGAAAAATGGAGAGAAGAGAGAGAAAGTAGAAGAAATGGAGTAGAATTAAAGATTGGGAAGGAAACTGTACATGTGAAGAGAGAGAAAGATAGGGTTTATGTGATGAGGAATGGGAATGAGAGGGAATGGAGAAAATATATAGGACAAAGAAGAATGGGAAAGTGGGGTAGGCGGTTTAGGGAATTGCGAGGAACAAGGTTTTTGCAAGTTGGCGTTTGTTAGACCGACTCTATGATAATTTCTATATTTTGATTTGTTTTTAGGTATTTAAAAATGCAAAATATCATTATTATTTTAGTTGTTTTAAGATAATTGTAACGTTTGATTTTTTTTATGCGGGTAGATTTATATATTTAAATTTTTAATAACTCTACGATAATTGTAACGTTTGGTTAGTGGTACTAAATGTCGGTAATGGTAATGATTTATAGTGTAAAATTTCATCAAAAGTTTCATTTTATTCCCATGCTAATAAAACTTGATCACAAAAAAAATTTGTTTACAAATTTCCATTATCACCTAATACCACATCTCCCAATGGTAATGCATTGGAATCAATTTCATGAAGAAAATGAGATAATTGGAATTGGAGAAGCATGATCATCAAGGTAGCAAAGAGTTTTTTCAACTAAAATTACACAAATTTTTCATTCCCATTACAACCGTTTATTACTAGCTACCAAACGGGCCGCTAGGTGTTTGCTATTTTTATCATATGAGATAAATTCTCGTATAAAATATAAGAATGCTACCCTCTCCGTCCCATTTATATTGTCCACTTTGATGTGGACACGCAAAATAAGAATGGAGTGGTAGTGGGGTATTTTAATTGATTATAATAATTAAAAAGGTGGTAGGTAGGGTATTTTAAATACTCCCTACTATTCACCCTACTTATCACATTTACCTTTTTCACACATGTCGAGGTAATATTTCAACCTTTAATATCTTCAATTGAGGACGATTAAAAATAATAAAAATTTGATATTAATAATCTTTACGATGAGACGAATAAATAAGATTCCACATGACTATA
This sequence comes from Amaranthus palmeri, assembly GCA_019776075.1. Classification (NCBI taxonomy): domain Eukaryota; kingdom Viridiplantae; phylum Streptophyta; class Magnoliopsida; order Caryophyllales; family Amaranthaceae; genus Amaranthus; species Amaranthus palmeri. The sequence continues at coordinate 99,088 of JAAKBH010000365.1, forward strand.
TATTAACTTATAGATTAAGAACAAAATACAAATTAAGAGTGACTAGTAAATAGTAACCAAAAAGTAAATGGGACGAGTATGTAGAATAGGAGGGAGTAAGCTAAGTTGGGGTAGTTTGAGGTATTTAGGTAAAAAGTCTTTGTCAAAAATAGAAAGTGGACAATTAATGTGGAATGACCCAAAAAGAAAACGTGGACAATAAAAATGGGACGAAGGGAGTATAACTTAATTATTAAATCTTTGTGTTAATTATCATATTATCAATATTTAAGTGAATAAATAATGTCTTATACAACAATATTTAATTATATACTTATAGTAAATATTGTTAATGTTAATTGAAACAAATACTCCCTCCTATTGTTTTTCAACACTACTTATCAAACTATTTGTTCATAATATATAAGTTACAATATTGGAGATTTTTAAGATTGAAAACGTGCATTGGCAAATGTGCCAGAATCAAATGAGATAAGTAAAGAGAATAAGAGAGGGTAACATTTAAAATGTCAACTATGATGATAGGAAGGAGGATTTAGTTGAAAAAATAGCCAAATTAGATAGCTTTTTTATTATATGATGATGATTGATTATCTAAGTTAAAATAAAGATATACATGTATGTTATTTTTTATATAAGGATATTGTTTTTCAATAGATTATCACATATAATTATAGTCAATCAACAAGTACTTCCTCTGTTCCAAATTAGTCGCAACATTGATAATATTTGCACTACTCACTTACCATCCTTAATTTGTAGTTAATTCTTAATTTATAAGTTAAAACATAATCAAGTTGAATCTTATTTGATTTGGTTCGAAATAAAAATTATTAATATGAAAACTTTATAATTTTTTATTATATATAATTAGAGATATTAAGAATTGAATTACAGCATTGGACTATGTGAAAAGGCAAATGTTGCAAGTAATTTGAAACGGATGAAGTATTACATGTATTAAAGAGTTAATTGTTTCCCTAAATATCAAGTCAAATATCAAAAGTTTACCTATAAACTATAGAAGGCAAGAAATTTTTAATGATTGTGTGACACGTGTCTCGAGTAGTTTCTTTATTGGTATATTTTATTGATTGCGTGACACATTTGCCAATGCACATATTTAATCGTAAATATCTCAAATTTCGTTTAATTAAAAATTATGAAATGTTAATTTAAATAATAAAATTTACTTCTTCCGTTTTTTTAGCTGCACGCAAACCATTTTTTACCTCATTCATCATTCGATAGTATTTTACATACTGTGGCTATTAAACAAGAAAAAAAACATATGGGATCTTGTTTACTTTCATAATATGAAATTTTTATAATTTTTAGTTGCATAGGATCCTAGATATAGACAACCCGACAAACACACTGAATTCCGTAAATAAGTATTTGGGTGCAATAATGGTAAATAAAATAAAATATAATACATTAAAATTTATATGTCATGGTAATATTTATTTATTATTTATTTAATGAATTTATTATTTAATAATACTACCTGGCCACCTCTTTTTATTGTTGACGGACGTTCACCTCCAGTTAAAGTCGGTTTTATTCTTTCTTTAACTACCTCACTTAACTCCCAAGTAACTACCTCTCAACTGCCCACTACTGTCCACTTCCACCCTCATATCCCTTGCCCACCTGAGGTAACTTAGGGGGAAGCCCACCATAATACACAGAGACTTTGTCAAAATCGTTACTCATCATTACCTACAAGGATCTCCCACTTCATCACTGTGAACCAGCCTCCTCTGTCTTCACTATCATCATAACTTTTTAGCAATCTCTTACTGTCTGCGCTTGATCAAACTTCTCCGATCTGACTTAAGCGTCGGAGGGGTTTTTCCGGGAGATCACCCCGGGCAAGACTAGCTTATTGTTTACAGGATCAGGTAAAAGACGAAACCACTTGACATCAACTGAAAAGCGGTCAAAAGTTTATTGCACTTCTTCTTCAGGTGGTTTACGAGCTCTGACATCGATTCAAGTTTCTTCAAGGGTCTCAAAGTATATATATGTGTGTGTGTGTATCGAGTCATGCACAACGAAAAGGTTCTTCAGCTATTACTTAAGTATTTATACTCACAAACAATTACTTTACACTCAAAGTAAGGATGTCACACTCGCAAACAAACCCTAATACTTAATTCTTCTCTAGAGCGAAAAGCAACAGTGCACTCTAGGGGAAAAGTTAGGCACCTTTCTTATATAGTTACTGACTTTATCACCGTATGAGGTCACCCGGTGCACCCCTCTCTTGCCCTCGTTTGTTCACTGTGTAGGCTGAAGTTCAAAACATTCTAGATAACAACCTTAAATATTACCAGCAATTTATTATCTTTAGTGGACTTAAATGATATTCTTAATATCACTATCAAGAGAGTTGATTGTTTAGTTTTCAACCGAAAACAACGCGTTATGTTATTGTTACTTATTTGTGATAATCAGAATGACTTGTAGTGTAATTTTCATGAAATATATAATAAAAACTTTAATCATAAAAAAAATTCAAAAAATTCACTATCATTTATCACATAATATCTCATTTTTAAATGAGAACGTAAAAGCGAACAAGTATAATCAATAAAAACGTTAAAATATTTTTCTATTAAAATTACACTAGTTTTTCATAAATTTCATAAACTTAATTTAACTTTAAATTAAAATTACACTATCAAGAGTGTTGATTGTTCAGTTTCAACCGAAAAACAATGCGTTAGGTTTTGTTACTTATTAGTGATAATTAGAATGACTTGTAGTGTATATTTCCATAAATATATAATAAAAACTTTAATCATAAAAAAAACTTTGTTTCAAAAAATTCATTATCATTTATCACTTAATATCTCATTTTTAAATGACAATACATTAAAATAAATTGGGAAATTCCACGTGGTAACCCTGAGGTATTGGGTTTTCCACGTGGTAACCAAAACTTTTAAAATATCCACGCGGTAACCTTGAGGTTTACTTAATTGTTCCACCGTGACCTTTTAGCACATATAAACGTTAGCAAAACTCAATTTCCAAGCTTTAAGGTTGTTGTACGCCTATTTATACTACTCATTATTTCAAATGCCATCAGTTTCAACATTTTTCTCCAAATAATAAACCTCAACTCTACCATCTTTCGTTCAAATCGTATTTTTTCCCGCAAATCCAAAGATAGTGAAGTTAGAGTTTATATTTTGGGGGAAAAACGTTGAAACTGATGGTATTGGAAATGGTGAGTCGCAAAAATAGACGTACAACAACCTTAAAGCTCCGAAATTAACGTTTGCTAACGCTTTGCTTACATTTTATGTGCAAAAAGGTCACCGTGTAACAATTCAGTAAACCTCAGGGTTACCGCGTTGATTTTTTAAAAGTTTTGGTTACCACGTGGAAAACCCAAAACCTCAAGGTTACCACGTGGAATTTCCCAAATAAATTTAATAAAAAAATAAGAGACTGTCTCTTAAAGAGACGACATCAGAAAAAGAAGCCCACTTTCTTTTTTTCTCTTAAATTTGTGTAAATTGGGCTATTTAGCTCATATTTCTAATACGTCTCTTGGAGAGACCGTCTCTCACAACAATTTGTGAAAAACAAAATAATTGAAAGTGAACCAGTATATAAATGTATAATCAAAAAAAAACGCATACATATTTTCTATAAAAATTACACTAATTTTTATTATTTCGTTAATAAACGTTAAAAACCTTATTAACTTTTAAATTATTTGTGATGACTTTATTTTGACAATAACATACTCCTAATAAATCACCTTTAGAGATCATCAAATTGCAGACCGACCATACCAAGCAATTAGTGGGAAACATCGAGTTTGTGTGGGACCCATCATCCATCTATAATTTACGCGATATAAACAAATAAATAAATTTATTAAAAATAAATAAATAAATAAATCTGAGGAAATAAAACTTTTGAAAGTGACCTGTTTGGTTTTAAGAGAAAAAAAAAGGAATAATAGATGAGAGAGAAAAAGTGATAGATTTCATGTACACGCGTCACTTGCCAACAGGATTGACAATGACTATTATTTTATATTTATTTATAAATTATAAATAAATTAGATTAGATTCGATACTTCCTCTTATATTTATTAGTTTATCCGTTACGATATACTTCTATCATTTGACTTTTTACGCAGTGTGATGTAATAATTTAGGCATTAATATTTTTAATTTTGTATATATAAAATTGTTATTAATTAAAAATAATATTTTGTTAAGGTGTATTAAATAGAATTCTACTTGACTGTATTTTAACTTATAAATTAAAAATTGATCACAAATAAAGGGTGATGAATGAATGGTGCATTATCTTATAATGTTGCAAATAATTTGAAAGAAAAGAAATAGATTTTTTACGCTTGTCAATAAACATATTTAATAAAATACTTTTTTGTTCCAGATTGTTTACACATATAATACTATTATCAACTTTAATTTGTGATCAATTTTTAATTTTTAAGTTAAAAATAGTCAAGTAAGGTATTATTTGACCCATTTTAAGAAAAAATTAGTGATATTAATTTGTTATACTTTTTTATTATACATAATTAGAGATATTAAGGATTAAATGAAATTTTGGACTGCGTGAAAACTAAATGGAGGAAGAATTTAATATTTTTAAAAATTATAAAAATTGTTAATTTACATCGAGACGAATTAAACAAAATACTACTTGACTATGTTTCAACTTATATACACCCTCGTTCCTTTTGTTTATCCACTTAAAGTTTGTCCACTTTATAAGAGGGAAATTTAAATTTGATTTTAAAGCATATATTCAAGACAAAATATATTTATGTGGGATCTTGTTAAATTTAACTTGATGCAAATAATTTTAATATATACTTTTTACAATTTTTTATTTTGCGCACTATGAGATATCAAAGCTCAAAATTTAAGTTGAAATACGTAAAAACTGAAAGTAAAGTGGACAAACAAAAAGGAACATAAGGAGTATTAAGCTTAAGATACAAATTAAGACTGATCAATGAATAATGTTGAAAAATCAAATTCGACAATAATAAAATATTAATATAGAAACTCGTGCAATGCATGATTTTTTCAGTATTATAAACACATGATATTGAAAAAATAAAGCCAGAGAATTATGCAGTGGAAATATTTAATTTTAATAGTTATACTTATAAATTAACTTTATAATATTGAAAAATATCAACAATATATTATGCAGTTTATTAACTTTTCTTATTTAATCATTTAGAACTATACATAAATCTTAGTTAAAAATACTTATTAAATGATAAAATCGCTGTCAAGATCAGATGTCATGTCATTTATTCTTTAGCTAACAATTAAATTTTATATTTAATAAGCTCTCTTTAAATGTAACACTTATTATTTTTTTAAGTTTTTTTAATACTCCTTCCGAGTCTTTTTAGTTGTTTCATTTCCTTATTTAGCAAATTTATATCAATTGTCCCATTTCCTTTTTTGTTTCATTTTTTTTACCTAAATACCCCTATTTTTCCAATTCCCAATACCCAACCACCACCTTTACAATTAATTTAATCAATTAAAATACCCAACTACAACCTTTTCAATGGACTTCACACCATCCTTAATAACCGTGAAAACTCAAATAAGACATCTAAAATGATTCGAAGGGATTATAATATTTGTGTATGATTGAACATGAGCAATAAGCAAAAGTGTTGAATAGTGTTGGAAGCAGGGGCGGATACACGTGCCCTCATGTGCCCGCACGTGAGGGCACTGGATTTAAAAAAAAAAATTAATATTCTGCTACCACTAGGTCTCGAACACGGGACTTCAGCATTTCAAGAACAGAGGTGATACCATCTCAACTCCCTAACTTCTTGTGATATTTAATGTATAAAATAAATTATATCCAATTAATATCCCTGACAGTTTTTAATTAATGACAGTTTTTAAAAACCTAATTAATTCTTTTATTATCCCAAGCCACGACTCCATTCTTCCCCCAACATTTATTTTGGCCACCCACCTACCAATTCCCGGCCTCCCACCACAGCACCGGCCGCCTGCCACCTGCCTCCTGCCGCCTGCCTCCTGCCGCCAGCCGCCCATCACCATATTTCAAGAATAGGTAATTTTTTTAATAAATTGTAATTTTAAATATAATCAAGAGTTTTAAAAATATTGATTTTAATTCTAATTATGCTTTTGCTAAATTGGTTATTATGTCATTTTGCTATTATTATTAATTTATCATGTAATATTAAAATTTAAATAAAAATTTAATCTTCTTTAAACTATAATCTGAATTTGGTATTGATGAATTGTAATTTTAAATATAATCAAGAGTTTTAAAAATATTGATTTTAATTTTTTTTATGTTTTTGCTTAATTGATTATTATGTCAATTACTATTATTATAATGTAGTTAATAGTTATAATTAATCATCATTGTTGATGTTGATTTGTTGTTTTATATTTTTCCTTTAATTGCCCTAATGTTTGTTCCCTTTTACGAGATTAGTTTTTTGGGCATAATTTCTATTCTTTATATTACATAATTATATTGTAAATAATTTATTAGTGGCAAAATTGATATTTGTTTTATATATATTTATGATTTTTTGAAAATTTTTTTATTGAATTATTTTTATTAAATGTGCCCCCACTAAACTTCTGTCCTGGATCCGCCACTGGTTGGAAGGTTGCTATCAAAATGATATATAAATGACTGTTCTCCTTCGGCTGCTCTCGCATATCACATGAACCGTCAACCACGGCAACTCACGACTTTATACTTGACTCGGGTTTGCCCTTAGGTTTGACAAAGTCTTTTTTCTTTTTTTCTTTTTATTTTTTTTGTTTGGTCCGTTCCATAATACATGCTATTAACTAATAATGACATTTTCTCACGTAATATGTCACATTCAGTAGCAAGAATTATGGAATGGAGGAAGTATATTGAAATTGTAATGAAATTTGAGAGCCGATCTTAGATATTTTAGGTAGAGATATTATGCAGTAGAAATATTTGCTTTTTGACATGGGGCCCCGGGCGACGGCCCCTCTTGCTTACCCTTAGGTCGGCCCTGAATTTGAGAAATTAATTACTACTATAAAAGATGTTAATACTCCCTCCGAACCAATTTAGTTGTTTGATTTGCTTGGGCACACTTATCGAGCTAGCACTTTGACTTTTAATATCTCTAATTATATTTAAATAAAAATTATAAAAAGTTAATAAGAATAATCCTTGTATTGAGAAAAATAAAACAAGATCTCACATGACTATGTTTTAACTTATAAATTAAGAATAAAATACAAATTAAATGGAATTGATGAATAGTGTATAAAACCAAATGGGATAACTAAATTGGTTCCAAGAGAGTATAATGATAAGTGAAAATTTAAGAGAAGTTCAGACAATTGAAAAATTTTCTATTTCTTAAATTTCACCTACATAAGCAAGTTGTCAATTTCTAAAGAAAAAACTTAATTAATAACCATATTTAAAAAATAATAATTGATTTATGTTATACTTCTATTATGAATATATATAACGTCTTTATGATTAACAATAAGTCTTATTATAACAATAAATATTTAAGCAATTTTTACAACTATTGAAGACAATTAATACTTTTTTCGATTTTTAATTTATTACTTGTACCCAAATCTAATTTAACACTGTGCATCATTTAATGATATTTTACATATTATGGCTAGTACTAATATACGAGAAAAAAATTATAGTTATGTGTTGTGATCTTATTTTATTCGTATCATCACTTATTTTCATGTTATCAAATTTTTATAATCTTTAGCTGTATATAACAAAACAATTTGACAAACACATTGAACAACATTAAAATTGTATAGGTGCAAGTGAAAAAAAGTTGAGGAAATATATGAGAAGAATAGTGAAATTTGTAATCAAATTGAATGTTAAACACAATGAGGTGTTTTAAATCCATTAAATTGTTATAATTATGAAAATAAATTTGTAAATTATTATTAATACTTACATTATTGTTCACATTTATTTCTCTATGTTCTAAATATAATTTATTTTTGTACAAATTATCACATTTTTTTAATTGAATAGTTTTAAATTTTCTAATCGATCGTTTGACTCCTAAATTAAAGTTGACCCCAAATGGGAGTTGCTATAGTCGACACTCCACATATATACTAGTAACGCAAATGCTTAGGAGAAATGATTTTTTTGAGAGACCATCTCTAATTGGATCGGTCTAGAGGTGTTCATTCGGGTCAGATGTTTCAGGTTGCATTTAAAATTGGGTTTTGTGTTCACATTTGTTTTTACATAATTGTAAATCCATTTTTAAGTCGGGTCAAATCGGGTTCGGTTATAAAGTCGGGTGTTTATCGGGTCTGTTTTGAATACCTCTAGATCGTCCTATAAAGAAAATGTAAAGTAAGAGTGGATATTAAGCTTTAGTGGACTGAGCTTGAGAGATGTCAAAGAGACGGTCTCTCAGGAGACCGACTGATTGTTAGTTTTGATTTGGGTTTATTTACAAATTAGGCCCATCCAAGAAGTCCATGATAAATTTGATAGTATTCTGGAACCATAGCCCATCCAAAAAGTCCATGATAAACAAAGTATTTGGGTGAAGTTAAATTAAGCCAATAAATGAGGGCTACTTAATTTATCCATGGGTTGAGTACAAAAAAAACACAAATTATTATATAATACGATTTATAAAAAGATGCGTTTTATACACAAGTTAAATAACCCGTTTAATATATATTTTGACAATATAAGCTCTTTTTAAAGGTTGTTTCATCGAAAAACAGTCTTTCACGAGTAACTCAAAAAAATTCTGATTTTCTACAAATTTTTGGGTTTGAATCCAAAAAATTAACCCTAATTTTATTTATTCTATATTGGGTCTCTACAATATTGGTACTTTTATGTTTTACTATGAATCAAACCAATCAAAAATTGACATAAAAAAATTGTGCTAATTAATTATTAACTTAGTGATAAAATATGGCAAAAAAAATTAAACTAATTTAAATTTCAGTGACTAAACTTGAACTTTTGATTTAAATGTCCTATTTAAAGAATTTTGTTTGAATTTAATCTGACATCATTTAATTTAAACTTAGCCCGATCATAATATATCAGGACTTATTGTCAATTTAAACTCAAAATCACTCAACTCAAACCCTAAAGTAAAGCCAACTTAGACTTGGATTGATATTAAATCGACTTAAACTTAACAATATTCATACTTGAATTTTAGTTAACTTTACATTGCATGATGTTCACTTAAATCAAAGATGCTTCGTATTATGCCATACCTGATAAAAATTCCTAATCAATAATCGTGATTTGTAAATAACAATAAAAAGACAAAAATAATAGTATTAAAATAAACAAATTCAAAAAAGATAAATTAAAACAACAAACCTATTATCCAATGATTCCAATCACATCTTAACACATAAGGGTGATTTATTATCTTTGTAAATAACCGTTATTTACTTAGACTCTCTCCCATACTTGACTCCCGTGTCAAACCATTGATTTGATCAGATACTATTTAATGTAGTGTTTGGGAACTAATATTTCATTTCAAATTATGGATTTCAGTTATGAAATCATAAATGAAGAATTTGAAAATGAAAAGGTTTGGGTTGTCATTCTCAAATTTTCAACTTTAACTACATTAAAACATTTGTTGAATTTGACTCAAATTCAAATTTGAAAATTTTTAATTTGCCAAATAATATATGTGATCCAATTCCTAATTTTCAAATGAAATTATTGTTTCCAAACACGGCATAAATTTATTTGTTCAAATTTAAAAAGATATCGTGATTGTTTTGAGTTTATTTTATTTTAAATAGTCTACTAAATATTTAACTTATTTTTTCTTTTGATCAACATATTTTTTTTTTGCACTTTTTTCAAGAAATACAATTTTGTCCAAGTTTGAAAATTAATAATAGTATTACCTTTGAAAAAGAGAAAAATAAAAATGTTTTAATTGGCCGACACATAGTTGATTATTTTGCATATGAAAATGCAAGTTGAGGATATTATATTACGACACAAAGACCTCGATTCAGGAGATGAGCTTATAATACATTATCGTTAACGAAATACTCTACAAAATATACTTGCTTTATTTCTTTCTTTTCACTTTTTTATTCTATAATAGAAGTATTACTTTTGTCCCGTTTTAATTGCAATACAGTGCCGTTTCTGATAATTTGTAGGTTCTAGGCGAAAAATAAAAAAGATATTAGTTATAGGCTTAACTGAGAAATCTAATGCTGTGAGTTTGATTCATACAAGATGTTACTTATGCAAATACTAATTTAATTATAAGGATTAACTCAATGTGGGCCTCTTCATGAGTAGGACCCTGGGCAATTGCACCTCAAAACGATTCTCAGGAACGGCCCTGTTGCAACATAGCACCTTTTTACAATATTTAAGAAGCATTTTTTTTATGTAAAATGACAAATTTATTCTATTTCACACGAGTAAGACTGATAATGATATGAGAGAAAATAAATAAAGTAGGGGTAAAATAGAAAATTATATAGTTGCTTTTTGCTAAAAAAAGATAATATTGCAAGTAATATAAAACATTGAGAAATAGGAAGTATAGTAAGTAAAATGAAACGGAGGAAGTATTTTATTTTGGATAGTCTTTTGATTATTTTCTTTAATTCTGTGTTAGATATATTTATTTTTTATCACTTTTAATTTTATCCGCCATATAATTTAGTAGTTCCTATTATTTTTTAAGATAAATTATTATATGAAACGATTTCATTGAGAAATGCTCCATGTACTCAGATAAAACAACTCATCTAATACATATTATGAGAATTTGAACTCTTCATTTGAGGTTGTCTCATCGAAAGATGCTCTACAAAAGAAATTATGCTTTCGTATACTTTGTTCTTTTTACTTGCTATATTTGCTTTTTCAAACCACCCAATGCACTAAATGAATTGTTAATATCTCTAATCAAGCTCATCAAAACTTATGGAAACGATAATTTATTTCAGTTGTCCCATTTGCTTTTTCACACTTATCGAGGTAACATTTTGACTCTTAATATCTCTAATTCTGGTTAAATAAAAATTATGAAAAGTTGATATGAATATACTTGTATTGAGACGAATCAAACAAGTTCTCACATGACTATATTTTAACTTATAGATTAAAAATAAAATTCAAATTAAAAGAGATTGATGAATAGCGTAAAAGAACAAATGGGACAACTGAAAGGGAGTGAAAGGAGTATATAATAAAGTGCTCCGTAAAGCCCAAATACAGAAATTACACCTTCAATTAATACAATTCAATACCCAAAATCCAGATTTGCTGACCTTAGTTGGATTGTGATTTGTGATGGCCGGAAATGATGTTCAAATTCAACTACAGAATAATAAGACGGGCAGGGGCATGGACCCTGAACTATACCGTGCAGCATCCTCAGGCTTTTTTGACGCGGTCAGTCGTATATCTAACTGGAAGGAACAACAAACACCTACTAAAAACAATGTGCTTCATATTTACGTGGGTAAACCCGTAAACAAGAACGTCAAGGTGTATATAAAAGCGAAAATGGTTCACAAAGAGTTCATCGAAAATGTCATTAATAGCGATGGTTATTCGTTGCTATTTAACGAGAATACGAATGGGGATACGCCCCTACACCTTGCTGCGAGGTTCGGTCATGATGAAGCAGTGAAAGCATTTATAGAACAAATTAGTAAGGTGAATGAAGAGGATGTTTTGCGGTTGTTGAGGATGGTTAATAAGAGGAAAGATACCGCGTTACATGAAGCTGCTCGTGTTGGACATGGTGCGGTTGTAGAGTTGCTTGTGCAGGCGGATTTGAATTGTTCCCATGACCCGAATGAAGATGGTGAGACTCCGCTTTATTTGGCAGCTGAAAGTGGATGTACTGGTTCTGTGCTTAGCATTTTGCGGACTTGCGAGGGTTTGAGTCTGGCTGATAAGTGTAAGGGTCCGTGTGGTCGAACTGCTCTTCATGCTGCCGTGCAGTGGGGATCGCCAGGTACCGCAACTTTCTTGCATTTTGTTGAATTAGGCTGGATTTATTGTCAATGCCAGCACATTAACGGGGACACACTTCATAAGCTAAGGAGATATATCACATCCCAAAACCATATGGCAATGGGAAGAAGGTCTCCAATAGTTTATGAAGTGTGCACACCATCTTTTGTTTGTTGATGTGGGATAACTCATTCCAACACATTCTGCACTTTTTTCCCTGCTCGTGTTTTAATTAACCCGGTTAGAAATGCATAGGGATGGATATTATTAGTGCATATATATAACATATCCTGGGGTCTCAATCATTGGTGGTTGAGGCTTTAGGATATGTAGTATGATATACTCTTATTAATTCAACCTATTTTTTTAAGCTGATTGTTAAGTCTCCAGAAAATGGGCTTGAGCAATCCAAAAAGAAAGAGAAGAAGTAGTCCACTCGTAAATTCAAAAAAGATTCACTATTAAAACCAATTGGTGATGGTAGAGGTTACCCCTTGAGTTTGTAATGTGAGTGTCATTAGAATTTTAGCCCCATCAGAAGGGTTACAAACCCATTGGGAATGAACATCTAATTAAAGACCCCTTAACCAGTGGTAAGATTAAATCCAAAGAAGCTTCACTACTAAAACTTAACCAATGAGCCTGGGCAATCCAAACACGGAGGAGAAGAAGTAGTTCAATCATAAACCCAAAAAAGCTTCACTACCAAAACCAGCAATTGGTAATAGTAAGAAGTTACTCCTTGAGTTTATAAAGTGATGCATACTCTTCCTTTTCTCCGATGTGGGACAACTCACATGTGGGTAACACATGAGCACTTTAACAAAAAGACGACAACTCATACCCATAGAAAAGAGTGCGGTCAAAGAGACCCTCAACTCGAGACATAGTGTTAGAATAAAAAAAACCGTGATTCTTACAATGAGGTAAAATTCAACAAGGTCCAGACAGGGTCTTGTACCCTTTCCCTGCTGCAATATATGTCAACTTATATTTCAATGACTTTGTAAGCAACGCTAAAGCTGTTTATTTTTTTCAAAATGTCACGATTATGGACAAATTAATTACAATATGCAATAGCTTTTAAGATATATTTATTTTATAATTTTCTCGTAATTTTATGACCAAATAACAAGTAAATAAATTAAATTAAAGTTAATATAAACTAATATCATCATTATCATCCTACCCTGCGTATCCCGTTCATAAAATAAAGGGTAAAGGGATACTCCCAATATCCCACACAAGGCACGGTCGGGTGGAGTTTTTTTTTAATTATTATTTTTTTTCTTTTTTTTTTCTGAAAGATGCGGACAAATCATATCCGTTCTCCGAAAGAGGGAGTAAAGAGAGATGCGTGCACTAATATAAACTGATATCAATTAATCATTAAGGCCCCTTCGATCATCTTATATACGCATAGAATAGACTTTGGTCACCATTAAAGGGCAAGTAATATAAAATTTAAGTTTCTTTTTATTTAACTGGATCTTTGTATTTTTATTCGTCCCAATTTTAATTGTACTCTTGCCGAACCATCAGTCAAAAATTGAAAACAAATTTGTTAAAGTTTACACTAAAATCAATCAAATACTATATTCATATTAAAAATTAAACAAAATATCATTCTGACTTTATTTCAACTTTTAAATTAAAAATAAATACAAAATAAAAATGAATCATATACAATGTAAAATTAGATTATAGAACAAATGAAAAGAATAGATTATGTTTTTTTCACAAATTAGTGAATATACTTTCATAAACTAATATTTTTAACAACGGTAATGATGAAATTTTCAATTTTAGAGCATAAGACTACAAGAGTAAGAAGAAAACATAATTGATTAATGGAGTGTGTAAATTACTACTCCGTCCATTTCCTAGAATTTCACTTGTCATATAGAATAATAGAATTATTTATTCCTAATACATTAAGAGGCCGGTTATTTTTTGTAATCATTATTATGCTTCATATATAACGCTGATAAAAAAACTACGATTATGGTTTGGGGAAAAATGAAGGCGATAACTCATCTCATAGAAGAGATTGCGGCAAAAGAGTTTTATGGCTCAAGAAAAATACACAGATGAATCTTCAGATAAAACCTCAATAATAAAAAACATATAAATAAATAATATACATATAAATAAATAAAAATAAATAGGTAAAAACGAATAAATGAATGCTATATAACACTGCAAAGGCAAAAACCAAAACACTAATTGTTAAGTAAAGAAGTAACATTTGTTAAAGATATGTATAAGAAGCTTCCAATTAACTACCCTTATCCCTAGTTAGGTCATCACAGAAGTGTGTAGGTCTACCAAGTCATTCTTCATTTGTTCCTCCTAGATTCCCCTAGGTCTTCCTATAGAATGGAATTATGGGTGAAACTTATTCGGATTAAAACTGCAAATCAAATCAGACCAAACCGAATAACAAATATGGTTTGGTAATTTTTAAATTTGGTTTGGATTAGGTTTGAAAATTCAAAAACCGAAATATTAAGGTTTGAAATTTTCAAAAACCGAAAACCGAAATTCTAGACCGCAAACTGAAATATTTAAGAAATTACATATAATCCACTAACATTAATGTATTAGCCCAGGCACAATACATTCTAAACCTAAAAAACTAAAAACCCTAACCTTTGATAATACCTGTACTACCGCCGTCCCACTCACAGTCCCACACATGAGTACTTGACACTCCGACTCCTTTCACAGTTTCTCTCTCTTTTTTCATTTAAATTTGTTTTTACTGAAAATATGGTTTGGACTGGTTTGAAAAAGTCTAAATCGAATTAATTTGGTTTGGTTCGATTTGGATTGAGGCCTAATTTGGTTTGGTTTGGGTTGAAAAATAAAAAATCGAAATAATTTTGGTTTCATTTGGTTTATGAAAAAACCAAACCGCAAACCGAACTTTCACCCCTAGATGGAATCCTATGGAGGTCATGAATGGTTTTGAGTTTATAACTCAATGTATGTGTTGAATGTGGAGATTAAGTGTTAAGATCAATCGGCGAATTGATGAGACATTTGATTAAGGTTTTTATGATGAGTAATGAGGAAATGTAAAGATTCTCTACGATGCAAGTCGAACTGAAACTGTTCAGGAGAGACTTGATGGTCGCTTGACCGCCACTCGACCCCCGCTCGACCGAGCAAACTGTTCTGTTGGGTTGAGCAGCAATACAGAATGTATCCAGAAGTTATTGATCTCTCACTCGACTAGGCTGCTCGACCGAGCGAGCCCCTGTTCTGGTCAATCGTTTGTTATTGTTAGTTCATTGAAATTGTTATCGTTCATCAAAGTTATTAGCATTGTATCAATCCTAGTAATTATTTCAATTCATAGATTTTAAAGTAAGTTTGGGTTGATTAAATGAATGAGATTGTTTGTTTCCAGGAGCTTGTTAGAATTGGTTAGATATATTAAGGAATCTGTGACCTCTTGTAAACTTCACTTTGATACTATGTCAAAAAATCAATTTAACTCAAACATCTCTAACATTATATATGTATATCAGATATTGTGGTGTTTAAGAGTGATTAAGAGTTGACTTAGTCCTTAATCCATTAAAATATATTGTGGTAAAAAGAGATGAAAAAGGCTTGTATTAATCAATCTTAATATTGAGACAGAAGAGAAAGCCAAGTCACCATCCCCTTGACTATAGGGAAGCAGACTCGGCTTTAAGGGCTAGAAGATTTTCTTGTACTGTTTTTCGAGTTCTGTTTTTCCCTTAGGTTTATATGCAAAAGTTTAACCCTATAAACTATAAGTAGGACTAAAAGATAGATTAGGATTAGTGCTTTCAAATACTCTCTCTCTACATAATTCTCTCTTTACTCTCTTCTATTCTCTCCTTCCTCAATTGTAATCATTATTAAGTTTGTATCTCCATCGGAGAACCTTTTGAAGGAGCAATAAGATATCTAGGCTAGTATAGCGGACATAGCCCAATGAGGGGGTAAACCACTTAAATCTTTGTGTGGCTTTGATTGTGTTCATAATTGCTTTATTGGGGTCCTTGGGGGGTTGCACAATTCCAATTCTGTTTTGGGTGCATCAGGGCCAGCCCTAAGCAAGGGTAAGGCGTGCCTACGCCAAGGGCCCCAATAAATTTTAGTTTTCAATTAGTTTTAAGGTTTGAACTTTTCTATATATGTATACAATAGTATAGGGGCCCATATATATATTCTTTTGCCCCGCGTCCCTAAAAACCTAGGGTGATCCTAGGTGCATGTGTAGGACTTGTTCTTGAGACTTAACCTTTGATCCCTTGGGTGTTTTGTGGGTAATTTGTTCAGATATGGTGTCGAGGATTCTGGAGATGGATAGGTCACTAATAACAACTCAAAATGATGAAGGCTTTACTCCCTTTCACTGTGTTGCTGCCGAGATTTTCAAAGCAGAGCTTCTAAAGATACTTTTAAAACATGACAACGAAAAGGAATCATCAGCTATGTATATCCAAGACAATAAGGGTCGAACGCCGTTACATATTGCAACACTTAGATACAATTTAGAAGCAATACGTATGATCGTATCTTCTCGTCCAGACTGTATGGAGATAGTTGATCATGCCGGCCAAAATGTGATGCATTATGCAGCAAAATGGACATGCTTAGAAATTTTTTATCAGCTTTGGAACTTAGGGAATTTTGAGAAGCTTCTTAATGAAAGGGATTCCGATGGCAATACACCTCTTCATCTTTGGGCTTCTCTTCTGCCCCAATCTCCTCATCAGTATTTGCATCCTTGCATTAGCTATCTATCGAAAGTCTTTAAGGATCATCCCTTCCTAAACATTAAAGCTTTCAATAAAAATAATTTCACCGTTGGAGACATTATGCTTACCTATGATAGCCTGCTTCAACAAGAATATGTAAGTTTACTTCTCGAATACTTCCTCCTATTCAAGCTATTAGTTTTATTTGACTTTTGACATTATTCACTATTTTCACTCATATTTTGTAGTTTAGTACTATATTACTCCCTCCGGTCCAGTTTACTAGTCTCATTTCCTTTTTTGGCAATTCCTCTTTACTTGTCCCATTTCCTTTTTTGGATATCCTTTTTTTTACCTAAATACCCCTACTTTTTCAATTCCCAATACCCAACTACCACATTTACAATTAATTTAATCAATTAAAATACCCAACTACTACTTTTTCCATGGACCCCACTACTATCTTAAAATCCGTGCCCAGTCAAATGAGACTAGTGAACTGGACCGGAGGAAGTATAAGTTATAACATAGTCTGGTAAGATCTTATTTGATCCATTACAATTCAAAGATCAATAATATAAGCTTTTATAATTTGTAATCATAAATAATAAGAGATATTAATGATATAATTTTGCATTGGCAAATGTGCCCTATCAAATGCGATATCAAGGTAACAGTGAGGGACTATTTTCATTTCTATTTTGATTAGAGTTCATAGAGGTTATATATGAATGTTCTCCTCTTAACTTTTTGATTTGAATTGTGTATTTGTTTCTCTCCCCACATATTTATAAAATCTATTGTCTCTTTCATGTGGTCACTATGTGAACTATATTAAATCTGTCAAGAAACCAACTCAATAAAAACCTTAAGCTGATAGTTGAGAGTTGAGCCGCATGATACTCTAACACACCTCTCACATGAGAGCCTTTTGACAAAGAATTGTGGATGCAACACATACCCTCCTTTTATCCAGTGTGAAATATTCCACTTTAATTTGAGGAGTGGTTGAGATTCGAACCCTTGAACTCTTTGTCACGTTGGCTACTAGTAACATGTCCAGAAACCAACTCAACCAAAAACTTAAGCTGATGGTTGAGACTCAATATATGTAATATATTTATTGTTTGGGAAATTCCATGTGGTAACCCTGAGGTTTTGAGTTTTCTATGTGGTAACCCAAACTTTTAAACAATCCACGCGGTAACCCTGAGGTTTATATAAGAGTTCCACCGTGACCTTTTTGCACATAAAAACGTTAGCAAACATTAATTTCGAAGTTTAAAGGCTGATTTATGCATATGTATGCGACTCACCATTTCAAATGTAATCATTTTCACTCTTGTTCCCCAAAACATAAACCCTAACTCTATCCTCTTTCATCCAAATCATATTTTTCCCCAAATCCAAAAGACGGTAGATTTAAGGTGTATATGTTGGGGGAAAAGATTGAAACTGATGGCATTTGAAATGGTGAATCGTATGAATAGTCGTACAACAGCCTTAAAACTTTGAAAATTAACGTTTGCTAACGTTTTATGTGCAAAAAGGTCACGATGGAACAATTTGATAAACCTCAGAGTTACCGCGTGGATTTTTTTTAAAGTTTTGGTTGTTACATAGAAAACCCAAAACCTCAGCGTTACCACGTGGAATTTCCCTTATTGTTTTCCATTCATCTTTCTTGTATTTGTTATATATAAAAACATTTGCAGGTTTTTAAAAAAACTAATTGGACGGTCCCTAGAGGAAGAAGAGTAAACACATACGACGAAGATGTGGACATAGAAAAAGCCACAAGTATCGGCTACAGTATGCCTGAATATAATCCTCCAGCTATGAAAAAAGCTGCCGAAAGTCGTTTGGTAGTAGCCGCACTAATTGCAACAGTGTCATTCGCTGCTGGTATAGGCATACCTGGTGGAGTGGATCAAAACACAGGTAATGACATGGGATCGGCTGTGCTTAAGAGTCGGACATCCTTCAAAGTGTTCATGATTGCAGATACTATGGCCTTTACAAGCTCCATACTTGCAATAGTCGTCTACTTTGTGCTCGTGTCAATGAGTTCAAATTGGGCAATTCAAAATTTCTCATTATGGGCACTCCTTTTGAACACAATATCGTTGGGTGCGTTGATGGTTGCTTTCTTGGCAGGTGTGTGCGCCATATTACCTGAATCACATGGCCTTCTTATTGGAATTGGGGTCATTTCAGCCATATTCTTTATCTTCTATCGACGTTTACTCAAACGAACATACGGAATTGCAAAGTTTTGGTTCTTTGAAAGGTTTAGAATTAGAAATTATCGTGTTCTCCGATAGATATAGTGAAAACTATTGTCTTGTAGTTTGTGTGCTCAAGACTCCAAATTTTAGCCTTTTATTCGTTCAAAGCCAAACAATGTAGGTTTTAAGAAGAGATTTGATTTTATTGTTTGTTGTTTTTGAAAGGAACGGTGCAAAGCAAGATTCTAACAATGAAACACAATGAAAATAAAATGCAAAATGAAGACACAAGTGTTTATGAGGTATCTTGGATACCTCCCCCTCAAATGATATTTTATTATAATTGACTCAACAATACAACTATAATAAACTCCCCTTGATCTTAAGAACAACCTCTTAAGATCCTCACAAAAGCTTAAGCAAAAAGAACACTCTCAATAGTTTCTTACAATGCTCAAGACCTATCACAATGTGTGTTTTTTGTGTATCTTCTCTATGAATGATACTTCCTTTTATAGGCCAAGGAGAGTGTCATTCATAGAGTCACAACTTAATCACCATTAAACACATTAAACTCACAATTAACTTTGCTAATTAACATAGCTAATAAACATCATAATAAACTGATAATTAACCAAGAAGTTACAACTCTTAAAGGCTAATTAACCTACCAAAAATCAGCAAAGGAAAACGAAAAGACACATTGCAGGACAAGCTGCTCGAACGAGCTTGCCACGTGCTCGGACGAGCACCCTTCACAGTGGCTCACTGTTTGCTACTGGACTGCACGCTCGGACGAGCCTCATAGTGCTCGAA
The DNA here is from genome assembly GCA_019776075.1 of Amaranthus palmeri. Taxonomy (NCBI): domain Eukaryota; kingdom Viridiplantae; phylum Streptophyta; class Magnoliopsida; order Caryophyllales; family Amaranthaceae; genus Amaranthus; species Amaranthus palmeri. The sequence goes on from JAAKBH010000365.1 coordinate 118,934, forward strand.
CGAGCACTCCCCTGCTGCTGCCCACTGTTTTGCAACGTTGCCTTGCCTCAAATGTGTATCATACACACTCATATTAAGCACCTCGTGTAACGTTCCGAACCTTAATCCAACATCATGCGACACATCTTTAACATCCTCTTCCAATGTACATGATAAAGCATGTTCGACTAAATGATTAAAGTTAACGTCCAAGTCCCGAATATTGTCACTTGCTTTAACAGTTTTCTTTAATACTTCAGCCTATTTTATAGAGAATGAGATATTTGAGTTTTGCACCAAAATCAAGGAGAGTTGGGTGACCATTTAAAAGTGAGTGGAAAACTCTTTTTTCCATAAAGGGTATTGATATTTATGTGTTGTTGTGTTGTTGTAGTTCGAGGTGTTCAACGAGGCGGGTCAAAATTTAAATGGGCCGGGTCAGGGCGGGTCGTGTCAAATGTTAAACGGGGCGGGGCGGGTCATCATCATCATCATCATCATCATCATCATCATCATCATACCCAGTGTTCCCGCACATAGATAAATCTATGGTCAGGGTCTGGGGAAGGAAGGTCGACGGCGTCTCATACCCGTAAGGAGAGGGCGGTCAAAAGAGTCCTTCGGCTCAGGAGGTGTCTTCAAAGCTAGCAACCTGCAAGCTTATTTAAATCCGACCCACTTTGACCCATTTTTTAAAAGTTAATAAAAACAATTTTTTTATTATATTTTTTTGACCCATTGGGTCTATCCACTTATGTTTATAATAATATCATTAAAAAAAAAAGTGGCAATTTTTTTTCCGCATTTAATTCTTACAATTATCCGACCCGACCCGGACCGACCCTTTACACCAATGCATGCTAATGACCCGCCCTGTTATTGACCCGCCCTGTTAATGACCCGTTAAAATGTGATCCGATCCTTGACCCGTTGGGTCAACCCGCCCCGTTGAACACCTCTAGTTGTAGTAAAGGTAAAAAAGTAAAAAAATGACAAAAATTCATCGTATCTACATAAATTCTAACGACAGTGAGCATACTATTTACAGCCTTATAGGAACTTCGTTTTTACAACGAGACAAACAATAGAATGTTGTGTTGCTCGTCTTTACAAGTGCAAAGTTCATAAAATGTCAAAGATCATACTCAATTGGCAACCCTTTTTATTTTTGTTACTTTTCCTTTTCTTTTTCTTTTTGTTGGTCTTTTTTTGAATTTCTAACCACATTGACAAGCATGCTAGGAGTAATTTTCTTTTTAATAATTAAGTTAGTTTTGCAATAATTTATTTTTTCTTTTTAGTTTCTCCGAAGTATTGCACAGTTTACCTAAAGGTATTCAAAACAGATCTAAAGATTTGATCATCCAACCTTATAACCCAACTCAATTTGATCCGACTTAAAAATGGATTTATGATTATGTAAAAATCAATGTGGATACAAGATCTAATTTTGAACCAACCAGTGACACCTAATCTAAAATTGACCAAATAACACGAATAAACACCTTTTTATCCGTGAATGTTAAGTATGGAAAAATAGTTGAAGTAATTATAACTCACTTATAAACTGGTAGAGTACTAGAGTAGTAATTTCCTCTAAAAAATAAATTTGTTACTCCACTAGCTCATAAGTTGAGGAAAACATCAATGGTATTTTTTAAACACTATTACAAAAGTAATACTTTATCCGTTTCAAAATACTTACTATATTTTATTTTTTGTACTATTTATCGTTTAAACTTATTTTATATATTGCGGCTAATATGTAAGTAATAATATAGTCAGGTGGGATTTTTTTGAATCGTCTAATCGAATACTTTCATAATATAAACTTTTTATAATTTTTAAATGTGTATAATTCGACATATAAATGAACAAAATAGTTCATTAAATTGCGTAAAAAAGTTAAATGTAGCAAGTATTTCATAACGGAGGAAGTATATTACAAATAGTCCCCATTAGAGGTGTTCAATGGGCCGGGGCGGGTCAAATTTTAAATGGGCCGGGTCATGTCAAATGTTAAACGGGTCGGGGCGGGTCAAGCCCGTTTAAATATGACCCACTTTAACCCTTTTATAAAAAGTTCATAAAATAGTTTTTTATTATACTTTATGACCCGTTAGGTCAATTCAACTATAAATATAATAATCGTATATTTAAATATTAAAAAAAGTGGTAAAATATTTTTTTACAACCAATTAATATAATTATCCGACCTGGCCCGGCCCGACCCTTTACACAAAGACCCGTTAATGAGCCGCCCCTTAATTAATCCGACCCGCTAATAACCCATTAAAATGTGATCCGACTCTAGACCTATTGGGTCGACCCGCCCCGTTGAACACCTCTAGTCCCCATATATTTTATGCAATACTTTATTTTTTTCCGCAATACTTTATTTCTTTGTGAAGCAATCAATGCCCTTTCATCCTTTCTTTTGATCATGTGAACAACAAAAAGTTTCAGGAGAGATGAGTACGGATAAGGGTTATCAAATTTATTTTACTACTTTTAATAACTTTAAATTAATCCAAATAAATTTAGACTAGAAAATTAAATCAATCAAAGAGAAAACAAATCTTTAGTAATATATTCCTGTTCCTTGGGATTAAGACATAAAGTATAACCAATCCTACAAAACTGAAAATCATATGCATTGTCATAAACTAATAATATAGATCAAGGAAAATGCCAAAATAGGAAATGGAATCAATTTATTTTCCACCAAAATTTATATGCAACGGTTGCATGAGTGCAATCATTTATAAATGTGCCAAAATCTTATTTAAATATCTTTACGATGATAATTATGATTAAGGATATTGTATTGTAGCATGTCATGAACAAAGTATTTGTGTTTGCATGGTTATACAATATGTTCATTACATAGGAGGAGTTAGATGTAATGTTAGAACACTAATTTAGCCTTTGTTTAGTAAATCATAAATTGATATGTTTACATAGAAAAATCAATTTACTTAATAAAGAAAAACATTCATTAGTAAGAATTGCTTTTTAGCAGTAAAAATAGATTACTTTTACTAATAATGTTGTAAGTTAGTAAAATTTTGTTATAAATAATCAATTAAAAAATTTCATATAAATTAACAAACTTACACATCCGTGCATCGCACGGGAACACATACTAGTAAACTAATAATATAGATCAAGGAAAATGCCAAAATAGGAAATGGAATCAATTTATTTTCCACCAAAATTTATATGCAACGGTTGCATGAGTGCAATCATTTATAAATGTGCCAAATAGTCCATGATCAAATTCATTTTTAAAATTTTTAATATTTTTATATCAAATTTAAAACTTAAAAGATTAAATTCAAGACGTAAAAGGCAATTTAAGAATTAAAAGACCAATTTCAAGACTTAAAAGATCAAATCCAAGGTTGAAATTAAAGACTAATTCGAAAGTTATCTTAAATTTGGCCTTTTTCGTCTCAAATTTGGATTGAAAGAAATCATATTAAAAAAAATTAAATTAATTACAGGCTGGGCCTTTGTTGACGTTAATGCTTGGATTGACATTTTAAGTATTGAAATTGGCTTTTTACATTTTGAAATGGACAATTTAAAGTTTGGTTTTAAATGGTTTATAAAAACTTATTGGGCTGAGCTGGTGGTGGTCTCATTCCTGAGGCTGTCGCATAGGAGAATGGCTGTTTGTTCTCAATGCTTGCATATACATCCTTAGTTATATATCTATCTATTAAGCTTATTTTATATATTACGATTGATTTGTTTGTTCTCAATGCTTGCATATACATCCTTAGTTATATATCTATCTATTAAGCTTATTTTATATATTACGATTGATTTGTTTGTTCTCAATGCTTGCATATACATCCTTAGTTATATATCTATCTATTAAGCTTATTTTATATATTACGATTGATATGTATAAAGAAATACAATTAGTTAGTTTCTGAGATCTTATTTAATCATCTATTCGCAAACAATCACAAGATTAACTTTTTATTATTATAATTTTATGTTATGAATAATTGATGATATAAATGACCAAATAACGCATTAAATTTTGTAAAAAATTAAATGTAAAAAGTAAAATAAATATAAGAAAATATAAGATATATTAGAGTCTTATTATTCAACTTAAACTTTTAGATGAGGCCTCAATACATCTTAATCCTTACTCTAACACTCAATGCAATTCTTTATCGTACATATAAATTATAGAAGTATTTATTTTTCATGTATAAAGTATTTAAATAACAAGTACATTATTTGGTTTAATTTAACAAATTCAAAAGATATAATTATGAAGTAAGTATCTAAGCTAGATAAATAATTTTGTAAAAAAAATATTTAAATATGATCAAAAGGAATGAATAAAAAAAGGCCGGTTGGTTTTTTCCCAACTCAGGACCAAAAGTGCCACCCGGCACCAGAATAATTACGGCCAATTAGTGTAATTAAAAGTAGGAAAAATTGATATTAATAATTCAATCTTTTATTTATTCGCTGTGAATAATTTCAACTTTAGATTATATTTTAATAATTCAACCTTTGCCTCTATTTTGCTATCAGTATACCCTATTAGTATGCTGATAGCAAACTAAATGCAAAGGTTAGATTATTAAAAAATAATCTAAAAGTGGGATTATTCACTGTGGATTAAGTGAAATATTGGATTATTAATATAAATTTTTCCTTAAATTAAGCTAATTAACTTGTAATTTCAATTGAGCCATAATCAAGCAATTCTTCAATCATTTGCTCAATATGATCCTCCTCTAAAAGGGTATTTTGTAATTCCGGTTCAAGTTCTGTATTCTCGATTTTCATTGTCCAATTAGGCTCGGGATTAATTAATCCTGCTCCTTTTTTAAGCCCGTATTCGAGGGTCCAATCCTCGAATGTTGGGCTAGTGACGGTGGATGAGCCCGAGAAATGTGGGCTTGGTACTCTTTGTTGGGCCTGTATTGTTGAGTTCTTAGTTACTTGCAAAGCGGCCATATAGCAACGGTGGAGCTTGGCAGTTAAGGTAGTTGAAAGAAGTTTGGATGATGAAGTTTGAGGAGCATTTGGGTTGTATGGAAAGTTGGTCCGGGCCCTTGGCCCGCACATTAGTCGGGCCGCTTCATCGTAGGCCCGAGCTGCATCCTCTGCCGTTTCAAACGTCCCTAACCAAATACGCGTTTTCCTACATTACAATATGCGAAACGTTTTATTAAAAAAAAAATCTCAAACCTTATAATTCAAAAATTGAATAAAATGTCATTTTATTTTTTATTATGTATAATTGAAAATATTAACAATTGTACATTAATGAAGGTGAAAAAAACTAATAAAATATACTCCCTCCAACTCAATTCAATTGTCCTATCTGAGTTGGCATAGATATTAAGAGTGGGATGAGGTCCACCAAAAAGGTGATAGTTGGGTATTTTAATTGATTAAATTAATTGTAAAGGTGGTAGTTGGGTATTGAAAATTGGAAAAGTGGGGGTATTTCGGTAAAAAAAGATAGACGAAAAAGTAATGAGACAATTGAAGTGAATTGCCCAGATAAGAAAATGGGACAATTGAAATGAGTTGGAGGGAGTATATTGTTAAATTAGGCTGAACTTACATAATTATTGGAGAAATACAAAGTGCACGCACTCTAAAATTCTAGAACATAAATTCCAAAATTAAATGATAATAGGAGAAAAGACTCTAATGACTTATAAGGTGTGTACACCACCATTATTTTATTGCTGTGGATAAACTATCCCAACACGTATGACGTACACCCGACTCTGATACTATGTTTATCGTAAGTGTCAGTATATTATCAGGAAAACACGAAGTGCACACATTTCATGAGTCAAAAACATACTATCTTAAAATCATATGTTAAATTAAGCTGGATTTATTGTGAATGACAGCATATTAACGGAAAGACACGAGGTGCACACATTTCATAAGCCAATGAGATATATAACATCCTAAAACCATATAATAATGGAAAGAAGACCTTTATAGCTTATAAAGTGTGCACACCAATTTCAATTTGTCGATATGAGAGATCCTAACACCATATGACAATGGAACGACTCTAATGACTTATAAAGTATATCAAGTGTATACATCATTTTTAATTTGTCGATGTAATATAAACCATTCCCCTCGCGGGGTTTTTTATGCCGGCGGTCTTAAATTCTCAAAAATCGGTGTTCCTTTTGTTTTTGTTCCTAATAAAGTTTCCTAATTTTCGAAAAAAAAAAACCATTTCAACAGTTAATTAACTAAAAAAAAGCATAATTTATTAAAGCTTGAAACTTACAAAATGGGGTGGCGAATTTCAGAAACCCAAGAACCCCAATGCCTTTGACGTACGCCGCGATATCGTTGTTGTGGTCTCGCCATTTTCAGAAACGTTAGTTAGCAAATTGAAACGTTTCGAATAGTAAACCCACAAAGTGTTTGTGAAAATGTCTTAGAGAACGAAGAAAAATTGATTTTGGGAAAAGCTTTTGTTTAAAGTGTAGAATGGAAGGGGATTTGTGTGGGGAATTGATGGGGTTTATGTAGTTGTGGTATTTTAACAAGACAACAAAATATGTGGGCCCTTTTTTCTTCTATCAGTACCGGCAGCAACATAGTTGGTCCCACATGAATAGGTAAACCCCATTTTAAATACTTCCTAATTTCGAAATACTCGCTATATTCTTGTTCAAGCTTATTTCATATATTGCGGCTAATATGTAAAAAAAATATTGTCAGATCTTGTTTGAATCTTCTAATTATATATTGCATACTTTCATAATATTAATTTTTTTATAATTTTTAGACGTGTATAATTCAATATATAGATGATCAAAATAACGCATTGGACTGCGCAAAAAGTCAAATAAAGCGAGTATAATGAAACTGAGGAAGTATTTTATACTTTCCCTATTCCATAATAGTACTTGGTACTGATTGTGACACTTTCCCACACAACATGTCACACTCAGTAGCAGGTATTATGAGACGGAGAAAATATTATTAAATCTCACTATTATCATTCTATTTGGTTTTTAGATGGGTGTTAAATGCGTATATTTAATTCAAAATATGTTTTATAGTGCTTGATTAAAATTTTAAATTTTTTAACATAACATATTGCAAGTGTTTAAGAACATAGATAATAGATATTTGATGTGGCTACCAAAAAAGTGAATACATTGGTATTTTCTAAAGAATGAGTAAATGATATGAAAATATAAGTTATTTGTGTAGATGCAAAAAAAAATATGAATCGTTTCCTAAAAATAAAGATAAATTTAATGGGATTGATTGAAAAGATAAGTTAGACAAATTTTGTGGAAGAGAGGGATTAATTAGTATATATGACGTTTAGCTCAATTTAATTAAATTTTTAAAAATCTTTGTATTTTCAAATCAAAATTTAAGTTGTAGTTACCAACTGGCATAACTTGATGTGATTAATTGATTAATAGATAAAATTATGAAGAGTGTCCCATTTAAACCAAATCACCACATGGGTTTCTTAATCATAATAATAATAATAAGATAAATTAAATGTTTGTCTAACAATTAAAGAATGAGTGTGGGTCATGAGCAAAAATAAAAATATAACTAATTTCGTTGGACAGAATAAAATGAAAAATGTAGTAAATTCTATTAGACGAAGATAGGAGTTATGTATGACTAATTGACTATATGAGGTTGTTGGGTACATGACATTTAGCTTAGATTTTTAGTTGATTTTTGACTTTTGGCTTTTTTAGTTGACTTGTTTGACCAGCTGGAAATGTTGGCTGTTTTTGTTGGCTTTTAAGCTAGCTTAAAAAGCTAGCTGTTTGTGGAGATGTTTGGTAAATTTGACTATTGGCTGTTGGCTGTTTATTAGAGAAAAAGTGGGCCAACAAGCCAAAAGCCAACCCAAAAAGCTAGCTGTAGCAGCTTTTTCATTTTGGCTTAAAAACCAACTTTTCAGCTGCTTTAAAAGCCATTTACCAAACATTTTTTTTGGCTATTTAACCAAAAGCCAAAAACCAACCAAAAAGCTAAGCAAAAAGCCGATTGCCAAACACCCCTTTAGTAAATGGTTTTTCAGCTATCTAAAAAACTGACTTTTATATTATGCCAAAATAAAAGGCTAACGTTGTTAGCTTTTTTCAATGACTTTTAGCTTGCTGGTCCGCTTTTGCTTTAAAGAATAGCCAACAACTTATGTCAAAATTTACCAAACATCTATAAGAAAAAGACTTATCCGACTAGCTTAAAAGCTAGCAAAAATCGTTAACACTTTAAAAATGTTAAAAAAAAAACAAAAAAAAACATTAAGCCAAAATTAAATATTTGCTTCTCAAACAATCCATAAATTATCTCCGTTCTAAAATATTGTTATGGAAGCATTTATTTATATTTCATGTGGAATATATATCACGAAGTTTGAAGAGAGTGTGCATTTCAAGTTTAGAATTAAGACTCATATATAAAAGTGCATAATAGAGATATAAAATTTTTTTAACTTGAGTAAATTATCAATTTAAATTTTTAATTGAGTTTATTTACGAAAAAAAAAGTGAGCAATGTCCGGAGTATAAGGTTTAGGTATCACTTATCTAAACCCTGATATTCTTAAATCCTAAAACAAATGACATTTGTGGCAAAACTATCATAAATAAGATTTTGTAGGATATTAATTTTTTAGTGGTCCGTTTGAATTGTGTGTAAATATTTAAGTTAAAATAAAAGTTCAAGTAGAAAACAAAGTTAGTTAGATAGATGATTAAAAAAAATTGTTTGTTCGAGAGGTGTAAAAATTAGAAAGAAAGTAATGAAAAATAGATAAAATAACAATTAATTCCCTCATTTTGGGGTATAAATTTATTCTAAAAGAGAGTGAAAGAAATCTTTTCCCAAATGAGGGAAATCGTCCTTTTTATTCATTTTTATTAGTTTCTTCTAATTCTAACTCCTTCATAATTATTTTAATTACTTTATTTATATCTTGAAATTTCTTTATTTCATTAGTTTGACTTTTATCTACTTACAAATATACTTTCAATCCAAGCGACTGATTAAAGGTAAAATGATTTGTTTATGAGTTTTATTATCTTTGGACTTTTGTGTGTGCATGTTGGAAGTGTATGGTTAAGTCTCTATTCCTAGTTTTGGATGGTAAGGAAGACCATGCCCTTAAATCTGGCTGTTAATGTTATCCCACGTGGTAGAGTTTGCTACCATGCTATCCCTCTTACACGTGTCCATATATAAGTATGTGGTAAAATATATACTCCAGTTCTCCATTTCAAAATATTTGCAACATTTGATTTTTTTATGTATTTCAATGCACTAATTAAATTCTTAATATCTTTAATTGTTTATATTAAAAAAGTTTAATATAGTTTGATATTAATAACGGCCGGTCTCCTGAGTCTCTCAGGCCCAACCCCTTAAACTTTAATGTCGACTTACTGTATCATTAATACCTACTTACAATATATTTAATGTCCATCGAAAAAGCACTTAAAATGCATACTTACAATATTCTTAATGCCAAATGAGAAACTTAGCCTACTAGCCTACTTACTATATCCTTATTGTCTACTTACATTATACTTAATGCCCATCGAATAAGTATTTAAGTACTTACAATATTCTGAATGCCTACTTACAATGTTCTTAATGCCTACCAAAAAACTTACCCTATTTTTTTTGGACCAGTCCAATTAGAGATGGTTTCTCAAAAAGACATTCTCTCACAAGAATCGTGTATTAATAGTTTTTGCAATGACACCAATCTCAAAACCTATTTGATTATATTTGAACTTATAGATACAAACTAATCATAAATTAAGGTGATGATGTTACAAGTAATTTGGAACAGAAGTAGTAGAAGTACCGGTAGATTGTTAGAAAGTACCCCCTTCTTCCATGAGAATTCCCCATGGCCACATCTAAAAATCAAGAAAATGAATAAGATGATATTTTCACTAAAAAAAAAGTTAGCAACTAAGAAATAAGTCGCCTTATAGTCAACACACGGGCTTTGGCGACCAGATAGGGACTACAAAATCCATATGATAATACGGCGATAATTACCCACCAAATATTATATGCAAATCAGCCATCGACTAATTTAGTGATCACACGTGAAGTATTTTCAACACCTTTGATTTTAATACCATGCTAGAAACTAATAAATAATGCTAATTTCTAATATTACAAGTAATTTTGATACCTTCTAATATTAAAGTGGTATTTTCACTATAGTTTAAATAAGGTTAGCCGTTAGCTACGAAGAAATAAGTCGCCTTATAGTCGGAAAACCGGCTTTGTCAACCAGATAGGGGCTACAACTACAAGACCCATATGGTAATAGGCCAAGGATTAGACGCCATGCCAAACATTATATGCAAATCAGCCATCGACTAATTTACTGATGTGTGATTTTCCTCATATGTGAAATCTATTTCCAACACCATCAATTTTAATATCATGTTAGACCATGATCAGATCCTGCCTTATACGGAATGCTGAAGTGTCTTTTACCTGTAATTATCCATGAATGAAATTAGGTGAAGAAACAAACAAGTGACCCAAATTTGGATGTTCATGGTGCAGATATGCATGTAATTGGGTATTTGATTTGCTTCCTTAGTATAGGACGATATCCAAATTAAAGGATTTCCATGTTACTTAGAACATGCATAAGATTTTATGTGTCTCTTTGAATTGTTTTTTGAACACAAAAAACACTTACAATTATTCATAATAAATGTGTTCTTCTGCTTCATTCAGTGTATTATATGTTTGTTCTTGGTCCGACCCACGTGAATTCACTTATTTTACTTCTTGTGACTATATTTATTAATTTGTAGTCTAAAAAACCCAATTTTAGATTGGCAACTACCACTAATTTGTCTTTTAGTTAGCTCATATGAGTCCCAATACAACTTAATTTCAACTTTGTATATATTTTGGGTTGTTTGATAAATGACTGTTAGTTAAAATTATTATTTGAAAAAAAATGCTTTAGGCGATATAGTATCTAGTGACATTTCTCACAAATGCCATTATAGACTATAGTGGCAATTACATATGCCACTAAAGAATAAATTTAGTGTCGCTAAATCACTTTATGGTGGATCTTAAAATAAAAACCAATAGTTATTACTTTAAAAATATGAATCAGTGGCTTTTTTTTATGACACTAAATCCACTGTCGCAAAAAGCTAAATTTGTTATAGTGGGTGAAAATTATTTGTTTGTTGCAGGTTTTAAGGCGAAGAGACTAAGACGGGAACATAGAGTCTCATCCATTTTCTACTTTCTCTGTTACATTATACTTGCTACATTTGACTTGTTATGCAATTCAATGTGTTATATTGTTCATTTATAAATGAAACTATACATATCTAAAAATTATAGAAATTGATATTATGAAAGTATGCACGAGTTAAAGCTCTCTAAGGACTTGACTAGGAACAGGGGTAGTTGGAGGCATCTTATTCATGTTTTAGATTACTGATTTTGGAAGTATATTCTGGGGGTTCTTATCATCATCTTTTCTCGAGCCGGGGGACTCCTTTTGGTCGTGCTCTCCTTTATGGGTATGAGTTGCCGCCGTTCCCAGACTCTGTCTATAGTTCTCTATGGACGGGAAACACTAGTTAGGATGATGATGATGATGATGAAAGTATGCAATTACACGATTCAAATAAGATCCCACTTGACTATATTTTTACTTATACATTGACTGCAACGATAAATAGTGTTCATATCCGACATGTAGCAAGCATTTCAAAACGGAGAAAGTATATTGTTAATGCATGTAACATGCCATCTGATCTTAATAAACAACAGAAGTATCACGACACTATAGAGTTACCTAGAGGAAATGCACTAGATAAAGTGTCAGTCACGCCACTACTAATGAAAGTGATATATTATTTCAAGATTTTATTTTCTTCTTAGATTATACAACAATTTTATCAGATTGATTTTGGGTTAGGTATTTTTTGGTTTAAAATTAGATATTATGTCCTTATTTTTTGCATAATTTAGAAATTCCTTTTTAAGTCGAATCATATCAAGTTTGATTAAAAGTCGTTCGATTAAATACCGTCGGATCTATTTTGAACACCTCTAACAGCAAAAAAGGGAGAAAACTAAATGAAAATCAAACATAGAATATTAGTGTTATGGTGGGTTAGTTGGTTTTCACTTGTTTGTGATAGAAAATACTTTTCTATTTTACTTTATATTTTTTATGGGCTAACCTAAAAAGAGATGGTCTCTCAAAGAGGCCGTCTCTCACAAGAATTTATGTTTAATTAAAGTTGCCAACATGATATTAGATTGTGTAATTTAACTTTTGATATTATTTATGAATTATTTTTAAATTGTATCATATTCTAAACTATAAACTATGATATTGTCATGTAGATTCTAGTTTAATTCGTCTATACACAAAGATTATTAATTTATATCAAGTTATTATAAATTTCAATCATACTTAATTAAAAATATTAAATAAAAATAATACATCGACCAATGAACTAATTTAATTGAGATATTTAGGCTGAATAGTATGACTATATTAGTATAGATTATACACCATAGAGAGATGACTTTTATAGAGGCCTATCTCGTCTATATATGAATGTTTAAAGGTGATTTGCTTCAGTTTAAAAAAAACTGAAAAAATAATACTATATTTTTTGTGTTCTAAATGGCTTTTTAAGGCGCTTAAAATGTCCAAAACAGTATTTGATCTCTTTGAGATTTCTATTAATAAAGTTTCCCAGTTTTCAAAAAAAAAAAAAAAAATTTAAAACAAAAATTGGATAAAATTACATGGGCTCAATTTGCTTTATAATGTTATTATGCTGGGTTGGCCCATATAATTTTGGTTATTTCGACTAATATGTAGGCCCAATCAAAGAATCACAGTTGTCAACTTTCATAGGCAATCTGATCTGCTGTTTTGATATGTATTTTTTAAAAGCAATTAGCTTAATATATATATTTTTTTTAAAAATAAGCCCATTGACCCAAAAAATCCCACTACAAGCTTAACTCGAGACTTTATTTTTAAACCGGCCCGTCTTGTATGAGAAGGCTCCATACAAACAGCCCATTAGCATAAAAATGAACATTAAACTCCCACATACAGGAAACCGTTTCATATTTTAATATAAAATTTCTTTTTAAAATAGTTTTGGCAAGCCCAATAAAGTAATTTTACGGTGAAACAGTCTCAATAGAGAATTAAATTGTTTAAAATAAGCATATGTTGATACTTGATTCAAACCTATGATTTGATTTTATTCAATGTTGACAAGTCTAATAAAGATTATTTTGATCATTATTATCAATAATGAATAAAGAAGTACTAGTCAAATAAGATCAAAACTCTATTTTCTGTTAGTAACAATGAACATAAGTTTGATCTTCTTTGACTTAAACAATTTTGTTTGATGTTAGTGAACATAATCAAGCTATATATTTAGGCAATAATTTCCCCATGTTCTCAAGTCATTATCTAAGGCATCCTCATTCACAGATACATTATAATTTGAATGAGTGTCTCTGAGATTAATAAATGAATTATTAGAATCTCATTAAGCTTGCAATTTAATTTGTTTCCACTAATTAACTCCTAGTCGTCTACAAATAAATTTAGGGGTTTGGACGACGATGAGTGGGACAAAGGAATATTGATTTTCCTCATAATTACCTCTTTCACATATAAGCTTGCACATTACTTCTTGAACTACCTCGTAATTCTCTCCCGTCTCTTTTCTCATTTACACTGTCGTGATTTTATTGATTCATCTCTTCATGCTAACTGCCTCATTATGATGCTCATCTTTTTCTATATTAAGCTTAATAATTACTATATTTTCCTACCCTCGTGTGTACTCTAGATCAATCCACCTAAAGTAGCTACAATCAAATGCTTCGTCATTATAAAAAGGATATGCAACAAAACAATGATCCAGATGAAAGTCGCTTCAATTTTGATCATGTCAATTTCATAACTACAGTTGCACTTCCCTTCATTAATATAATTCTTTGGCATCTAAAAAAAAAATGGAAAAATTGATATTAATAATCCAACCTTTCACTCATCCGCTATGAATAATCCCACCTTGGGATTATTTTTTAATAATCCAACCTTTGTGATAAATTTGCCCACAACATACCCTATTACTAATAATAGGTAATAATAGGGTATGCTGCTAGCAAACTAAAATAAAGGTTGGATTATTCACAGCGAACTAAGGACAAACGTTGGATTATTAGAAAATAATCAAAAAGTTGGATTATTCACAGCGGATGAGAAAAAGGTTGGATTATTAATGTCAATTTTTCCAAAAAAAATTGAAGCTCATTAATTAAATAAGTTACCCAAATAAATAATATAATAATAAGTTCTAGAAATATACCTTGATTTCACTTTATGACAAACCATATTATAAATCAATTGAGATATAAAGTTGAGACTGAGAGAATATATTGAAATTTTAGATGGAATGATGTTAGGTAATAATATTTGTTTTTATAGAATTTTATTTGTTGTTATAACTGCAAACATATTAACAAGTAACAACCACTTTGGACACCACACGGCTAGCTTGAATGACCAAAATAAAAGGTGAACAAAAGTCAAATAAGTCTTTTCTGCAATTATTGATAGAAAATACACAAAATCTCAGGGAAGACCGTCTATCCTATAGACCATCAAAATGGGCCAGCTCATTTCCCATCCCATTAATTGATTTTTTAAATTTAAAAAAAACAAAATAAAAAAAAAAATGAAAGAATTGTATCCCATCCCATTAGCGGTTATCAATTTTTTTTCCTTTTTCCTTTCTCTTAGAAACTTAATTTGCTATTTTTGATTTGGGCTGGGATTTGTGGTATCCATCTATAGAATAGACCGTCTTCCATGAGACTTACTGTAGCAAATAAAGATGACTTATAGGGATGATAGGTGGATAAGATTAAATAGTTTTTTGTAGTTTATCTGCTCTAGTTGAAGCGATATGGATATAATTTGGGTGGGTAGTGGCCTATTGGTTGGGTATTAGTATGGAAAGTCCTATCCGCCTTGGATAGTTGGTTGATGTTGGATATTAAGTCTTACCCGCCCCATATCCACCCGACCCACCCAATACTCACTTGCTTCTCCCCCATACCCGCTCGCTCTATATCTACATTGTACTAACTTATATCATATTTGTATATTTTTATTAAAATTTAAAAACTATGATAAAAAATAAGAATATTAATTATTTTATTTGATACATTGGGTAATTTAAGCAAAATTAGGAGTACAATTATATTTGAAAAAATTTATAAAGTATATAATGCTGAATTAGAGAGAATGTGAGACATGTATAAGGCGGGTAATACCAATGATGGGTATATCCAGTTGGCCATAGTGGGTGGGGATGATTTTGAGTACATACACAAGTGAATAGGCGTGTCTATGAGCATTTTACCAACCATGGGTGATAGGTAGGTGGTGGGTATGAGTTTGGAGAGGGCTTACCACATCCATCCGTCCATTTTACCATCACTAGTGGCTTGGTGCAACGAAAACAAAGCTAAGCCCTTGTTTCTTGTTACCAATAACAAGGTGTTGGCTAACTTTGACCTGACCGTTTTCATTTGCTGTTACTAACAACGAACAAACTAAATTAACTTATTAACTTTTTATGTCCATCTTTTGTTGTGTTGGTTGTTTACTAAGTCAAACATTAGGTCTAGACTCTAGACCAGTTGATGCTTATTTGGATAGAACTTTCCCAATGGAATTATTATACCAAATTTGTTGCAAATGGGCTTTTTTTTTTCTCTCGGCTAAACATAACTGTTTGGATTATTCCGGCTAAATATGGGCCCAACTCATCTTGTTTACGATTAGACATTTGTAAATGACCTTACGATGGAAAACTCCAATAGCATTAAGCCATAAAATTACATACTTTCTCCGTTCCATAATACTGACTATATTTTACTTTTTACGCAATCTAATACACAATTTCGATCATTAATATCTTAAACTATACTTAGTTAAAAATTATAAAAATTAAATATTATTAAAGTATGCAATTAGACGATTTAAACAAGATCCCACTTGACTATATTTCTTTTTACACATTAGTCGTTATATATATAATAAGTTCGAACAATGAATAGTACTCATAAGTCAAATGTAGCGAGTATTTTAGAACGGAGGAAGTATATTCTTAAATATGAGACGTTTCACAATGAGATTATTTATATTATGTTGATTCATTGTAAACTTGCAGTGTTAGATGATTACTTGTAACTTTAAAGTGTACTTACAAATCTTAACCTTAAATTGATTATTTACAGTTTAAAGTGACTGCTTTAAATTCTTAAACTAATAACTTATAATCTTAAATTGATCACTTACAATCAAAAAATAATCAGTAAGAGAAAAATACTGATTGTATAGGTCCGTCATTTGGCGAGTCTTATACAAGACTTGTTGGCATTTGAAACTTGAAAGATTATAACGGTAAATAAGACTAGTCAAGAGAAAACCGCTCATAAATTACATGCTATGTCACTCAAGAAGATTAGGTGAACCACAAGGTCGAACATAACTAAACATTACTAAAACTTTCTCTTTTGATTTTTTATGTTAAATGATAGACCGTAAAAAAGAAAACTCGCTATTAAAATAGATAGTGAGAATCGAATCCAGATTCATGCTCTCGATCATTTACCTCCATTCTATACTTTATTGTATATAATATTCTTTATATTTAAAAAAGAATAATTTATTATGATTTCATATGAAGAATGGGTAAAACCTTGCGTGACTAAGGAGTAACGTCCACCCACTTTGTTAAACAATAAACATCAAAGTAGTTTCTTCAACAATGTGCATTTGATAATTCACATTTAAATAAGTTTTGCACATCAGCTAAGTTGCCCTTTTTTCCTTGTTTTTGTTTTCACTTACCATAGAAAGTAAGAAGGAAAATTGAATCTAATTTCAATTTCAATTGAAAAACATCAGCGAAATTGGCTTTTTTCCCATGTTTTTTTGACTGACCATAAAAATTCAAAATGATAAATAATAACTAATAGTTTCTTAAACTTATTCCCAACAAGAAATATGTGATCATCATCGACATATCTAATGTATCCCGCTTATAGAAAACTATGGTAAGGGTCTGGAGAGGGAAGAACGACGACAACTCATACCCATAGAGGAGAGTGTGGTCAATGAGTTTCCCGGCTCGAGACAGGTCGTCCAAGAGAGAGAAACCTGCAACTAACACATAGATAAATAGAAAACGTACCATAAACATTATTTTAATAAAGCTAGTCAAAAACATGTGGGATCATATAAGCTATATTAAAATGTTAAAATGAAGTTAGAGGAGAATAGATAAGGACCATAAACATTATTAAAAAAATTAAAATTAGGATAAATAAGGTTAATTATGTCTAAAATTTGTGATATACGTAAAAAATGTTAATGAGATGAACAATTGAGAGTTAGGGTCAACAATCCAGTATCCCGCATAAGACCATGGTCCAAGGGGCAAGAAGGATAGTGGGCAAATCATACCCATGCCCCCTCCAATGACTAGGCAAGGAAGTAGCGGCTACCGCACATTCTATATATCCCAAAAGATAGGTTCTTGCAAAGAGAAGAATGAATAACACCCAACGAGTCGAAAAAATACCTATAAACATGAAATATACAACTCGTTTTGTATTAGCCCATTTCATTAATTGATTACTTTAAGATCATAAGTGAACGTTTTAAGGTTATATGTAATAACTCTAAAACTATATAAAATAATTAATTTAGAATTATAAATGATCATTTTAACGTTACAAATGATTACTCTAAGACAAAATGTATATATAGGGTCAGCCCAATAGCATGACCTCACTGCGAGACCGTCTCATTTAAGAATTAGTGTGAAATATAATACATGAAATGACCTAAAATGATATGAAAAAAACTAAATAAACGGATAGAGTTTATCTAACTATAATTATTGATACTAAAATATTTATTCCTAGTGGTAATCCATGAAATCATTGAAAGTTACCTTCTTTTCTTCAATATTTTTTTGACTGACCATAAATAAGGAGAACAATATATAAATATATATAATTCCATTAGACACAATCTAGTAAACTACCAAACCCAAAAAAAATGTACCTAAATTTGATGGAACATAGTAATAATGTGAAAGGCATGGACCCAAAATTATACTTTGCAGCATTAAGTGGGTCATTTCAAGAAATGGAGTGTATATTTGATTGGAATCATCAATTGACTCCAAATGGAAATAATATACTCCATATTCATATTGCCAAACCTATTCGCAACGGCTATAAGGATCCTAAACGAAATGTTAGCTTAAGCTTCATCAAACATGTTTTTGAAGCTGAACAAGGTATCTGTAATTTTATAGTGGTTGACTTTTAAAGTCAGTATCTATAATAATTTGATCATGAATATTGAGTATTTTATTAGCGAAATATATTTCGTCCGATCCAATTTACTTGCAACACTTTTCATATTACTTGCAATATTATCCTTTTTGGCAGGAACTATACTATTTTCGATTTAAACCCGATATTATTCTTTTCTCCATATCATTATCAACATTACCCATGTGAAATGAGAGTAAAATAGTCATTTTGCTTTGAAAGAAAGATGTTTCTTATATATTTATGCAAAGTTGCTATGTTGCAACCAAAACGGAACAAAAATAGTAGTAAATAATAAATAAATTAACCCTTAATTTCAACCAACGTGCAATTCAGCTTCAAACATTTATAATCAGTTTTAAGAATATATGAAATCGTGCAATTTAATATAAGTTAAATTTAAACAAAAACTTGTTTAGGTACAATAATGAATCACAAATTCTTACTTAAGACCGTCTATAATAGATATACAAATTAAACCTACTTCAATCCCAGCCCCACACCATACAACCACCCATGCACCATGCACGCCCCTCCACCATTCAATACATATAAGCATCACTGCCCTCAACCCACTTTTCGCAATAGTTCGACTTCTATATCGCATACATATGCACTTAGTTCAAGTTTTTCATTCAAATGAATACTCAATTTTAAAGAACAAATATGAAAACTTAAGTCAAAATTACTATTTACGGTCAGTTTGGTTAGTGGTACTAAACGGTGGTAATATGAATGATTTATAGTGTAAATTTCATCAAAACTTTTATATCATTGTAATGAAATTTTGATCACAAAAAAATTTTTTTTGTTCATAAATTTCCATTACCACCTAATACCATCTCTCTCATTGGTAATGCATTGGAATGAATTTTATGAATAAAATGAGATGATTGAAGGTTCTCAAGCATGATCATTAAAGTAGCCAAGAGATTTTTCAACCAAAATTACGCTAGTTTTTCATTTCTATTACTGCGTTTTATTATCACCAACCAAACGGGCCTTTAGTGTTCGATTTGCTATAAGAGTATGTTAGAAAATTGTTCTCGATACTAATAAATAGGGGTGTTCAAAATCACATATCAGATTCTTTCGGGTCCGAAAATACGAATATTTAGTTTTTCGAATAGTAAAAATCATAATCCGGTTTTGATCCACAAAAAGGATATTTCGAATTCGAAATTCAGATATTTGGTTTAATTCAGATCGAATATCAAATATCGAATATTAGGTTTTACAATTATTATATTTTTTTGCTTTTTTAAGTGCTCTTTTATTTTACGCATTTTATGCTTAATTCGATTTTTTTTACAAGCTTAATTTGATATGATTGATCAAACTTGAGTAACCATGAATTGCTTTTTTTTACTTGATTGATCGATCTTAACTTTATGATCAAATTTTGTAAACATAATTAATACTTTCTCCTATTCATCACAAGTGTCTCATTTGATTTTTGACATTGTTCATCCGTTACTCTTGATTTGTATTTTATTATTAATCTATAAGTTAAAACGTACTCAAGTGAGATCTTGTTTCATTCGACTTAATGCAAGGATTACTCATATCAACTTTTCATAATTTTTAATTATACACAAAATTAGAGATATTAAGAATTTAATAAGTGCATTGGATAGGGTGCAAGAAAAAAATTGGGACACTTGTGATGAATAGGAGAGAGTATAATATATACTAGGCCTCAACCATCAGATTAAACTTTTGTTTAAATTGTTTCCTGAGATGGTATCAGAGCCAACGTGAGAAAAGATCACGGGTTTTAATCTCAATCACCCCTCATAGTGGAATATATAGCGTATGGTCATATGAGAAAAGTCTATGTTGCAACCACAATTCTAGCTCAAAAAGCTTCTATGTGAGAGGGCATGTTAGAGTACATAACATATTGTGGGGCCTCAATTATCAGCTTAAACTTTTGATTGAGATAACTGGTTGACAATTGATTATTTGTTATTTAAACTTTAAATACAAACTTAAGTAACAAACTAGATTTTAAAGTATAGTATGACTTGAGATAATTTGTTCTTGCAGGGTATTCCCTTGTATGGAAAAAGAACAAAGATGGTGATACACCACTACACTTGGCTACAAGATTCAAACATCAGGAAGTAGTTAAACTATTCCTCAAACAAGCTATGAAGATGGGCAAGCAAGATGTGATCCAAATGGTAAGGATGAAAAATAATATGAAAAATACCATCTTGCATGAGGCAGCTAGGGTGGGCCCTGATGTGGTGAAGTTAATAGTGGAGGCAGATACATTTTGTGTACATGAACCCAATGAAGTGGGTGAGACTCCTTTATATCTTGCTGCTGAGAGTGGATATACTTCTTCTGTGGCTACCATATTGGATACTTGCCATCCATTAGCATATTGTTTGGATTATAAGGGTCCTTGTGGTCATACTCCTCTTCATGCAGCTGTCCAATGGGGTGATTCTGGTATGTTTTTTTTCACTTTTTGTTAGAATATATAACATATCTTAGGGTCTTAACTATCAGTTTAAGCTTTTAGTTGTTCCTTGACATGGTATCAGAGCCAGAGTGACAAGTGGTCGCCAGTTTGAATCTCAACCACCCCTCATTTAAAGTGGAAAATTAAACACCAGGTATGAGGAGGGTCTGTGTCGCCTCCACACTTCTAGCCCAAAAGGCTCTCGTGTGAGGAGACGTGTTAAAATATATAACATATCATGGAGCTTTAACCATCAGTATAAGCTTTTGGTTAAGTTTGTTCCTTGAATGCAAATACATGAAATTAAATCAATAATAATCACATTTATCGAGGTTCATCCAATGATCGCATACATCCTCTCTATGTTTTAGGTGATTGAATAGATTATAGGATATGTCACTTTATAAACTAGGTGTTTAAGTGTTTATTGTTGCCTATATATATATGTGAGTTGTCATATCGAAAAAAGAGAATAGGTTATGCCACTTTGTAAACTTAAGGAGTAACTATACTACTACTTGGTTTTTGTAGTAAAACTCCTTTGGATTTGTATATGGGTTGCCTCTTATCCTCCTTATTTGGATTGCTTAGCTATACTCATTTTGTAAAGTCTAACATGGTATTAGAGTCCGATTACATTGTTGGGTTTTTATGACTGAGCATTTAATCTTACAATTGCTTAAGTGGGCTAAAATTCTAAGAACAATTACAAATGAGGGAAAGTGTTAGAGTGTTCATTATTACCACATGTATATTGTTTCACATCAGGGGAAGAGGAGAAAGAGAAGAGGATATGTCAATTTATAAACTTGAGGAGTAACTCTTACTACCAATTGTTTTTAATATAGTGAACATTCTTTGAGTATATATGTCGGTAGCCTCATATCCTCCTTGTTTGAATTGTCTAATCCATTTTCTAAATTCTAACACTAAGAAGTAAAATTAAACTAATTATTATTTAATTTCTATTTTTCAATAAAAACAATTTGATGTGCAAGAATATTATATAAGGTGATTTTTATCCCAAAAACTAATTATCACAAAATTAATTGATTATTTGTTTGTGTGCATTTCTTTAACTAACAGAAATGGTGTCAAGGATAGTGGAGAAAAACAAAATGTTAGTAAGGATACAAAACAATGAAGGGCTAACTCCCCTTCATTGCGCGGCAGCAAAAATCAATAAACTAAAGCTCTTGGAGATCCTTATAAAAAATGACTACAACGACGAATCATCAGCATCATACATCCAAGATCATATGGGTCGAACCGCCCTTCATATCGCAATGCTCCAAAGCAATTGGGGCGCAATCGAAAAGCTTATTTCTTTGTGTCCCGATTGCATAGAGATAGTTGATAAAAATGGGCAAAATGTGTTACATTATGCTGCAAAATTTACTTGTCTAACAAAGCTTTATAGGCTTATTGGATTAGGGCATATTGACAAGCTTACAAATGAGAAGGATAATGATGGAAATACACCTTTCCATCTTCTTACATCATCAATGCCTAAAACACCGGATTATAATATGCATGATTGTTTATACTATCTATTCACTTCTGTGAAGCTTATTCCATTTATGGATGTTAAGGTATTTAATAATGAGGAGGAAACTGTTGGAGATATCATTTATTCTTTTGGTAATGATATGTGTCCACAAAAGGTTAGTACTTCTACTTTATTTCTTTAGAGAATGAGATTGAGTTTTGCGTCAAAACTAAGAGGGATAGGAGACCACTTAAAAAAGAGTGGAAAACTATCTTTTTTCATAAAGGATATTGATATTTATGTGTTGTTGTGTTGTTGTGTTGTTCTAGTAATGGTAAAAGGGTAAAAAAAAATGACAAAATAGAATTGAGACATTTTCAGTGAATCAACCCAATAAGCAAATGTCTCATTCTCTGAGAATAGGAGGGAGTATATCATACATTCATGCTCATACATGCTAAATCTTTTATTTGAAAAACAATATTCCCTTTTGTCACTCTGAGCTTCCACCTTAAAACTCAAATATGTAAAAACTTTGAGTCCTAGCGTGCGTGCAAAGTTAGAGGGACATTGGAAGTATTGTTTTGTATTGTTGATATTATAATCATTTCGTCTAAAAGATTGATTTAACAGATGGTTAGGGCCAAGGTTTACTCATTCATTTATGGGCCTCATAGCGAAAGATAAAAAGAACCTCAAAAAATCTAAGTGTAATAACTAATATATAAGCTCGTTTTGTTTTGTATTGTTGATATTATAACTATTTTATAAAAAAAAGCTTTAATAACTCATATTACATAGAAAAACATGTAAATTATGCCTAAATACAATTTAAGCTAATATTAATTATTTTGTGTATAAAAATTTTTTTTGGCCTTTCTCTTGTTGAAGGACTTTTTGGTTGCACTCTCCTTTTATGGGTACGAGTTGTCGCCTTCCTTACCTCCCCAAACTCTGCTTATAGTTTTTCTATGAGTTGAATACACCGGGCATGATGATGATGATGATGATAAAAAAAAAACTTGGGCCTATGATAGCCCGTTTATCCTTACTACTCGACAACCATGGTTGAGGCCCTGAAATATATGTTATATACTCTAACACGCTCCCTTATACGAGAGCCTATGAGTTTGAAGTGTGGATACATCACATGCCCTCTTCATAACTAAGGGGTGGTTGAGATTTGAACTCATGACCTCTTGTCATGTTGGTCTCTGACACCACATTATGGAACCAACTCCACAAAAACTTAAGATAATGGCTGAGTAACTAAATTTTTTTTACTGAATTTGATTTTTTTTTTACTGAATTTGGGGTCGTGGGTCATTACCCCACCGGCCCCAGATCAGGCACGCGACTACCTTCTAATCTAAATTTCTTGCAGTATATCCCGGGAAGATACAAACCAATCAAAAGGGGAGGAAGAATTCACAAATTCGAAAGAGATTTAGAAGTCGGGAAAGAAAATTCACACGATGGTATCGAAGAATTCGATATGGTATCAATAAAAAAGACAGCCGAAAGTCGTCTAGTAGTCGCAGCATTAATCGCAACCGTATCTTTCACTGCCGGTTTTACCCTTCCGGGTGGATTCGACCAATCAATAGGCCAAAATATGGGAATGGCAGTCCTTAAAAATAAGGGTCGTTTCAAAGTATTCTTAATATCAGATGCTATAGCCTTTTCAACCTCTACACTAGCCATACTCTTTTACTTTGTGCTTGTGTCCGCTAAATCTAAATGGACTATTCAGAATTTCTCAATTATGGCCCTTATTTGCAACACCATTTCTCTTGGTGCATTGATGGTTGCATTCATCGCCGGTGTAACGGTCGCGCTATCGAAATCTTACTGGCGCATCTTTCCCATCATTTCCACCGTGTTCGCTTTTTTCTATGTTTATCTAGTCTATCGATCGATCATGTTTCTAGTGGAAAATATACGAAGACCAAGGTTTTGTTATTGGCATTCTTGGTATAGATACCCTACTCTGTGAAATGTTGTCGTCAGGGTTGGATCTGGACTGGGAACGAAGCGAGAGTAGTGTGTGCGAGCCGAGCGTTGGACTCAAGACAAAGATTATGAAATATGTTTTATATATATATAAAGAAGGTTGTGTTTTTAGATATATGTAATATGTTATGTGTATGCTATTGTGATGAACTTTACGTGTATGTATATATGTATGTTATTGTGATGAATTTGGATGTAAAAATTATAATAAAGATATTTCTGGGAATATTAAGATGTTTAGTAAATTTTAGAATGTTGATGTATGAGATACGATACATTTAAAGCTCAATGTTACCTTTGCTTAACATAGCAGGATGGTTTATAACCGTTAGTTGTTCTTAAACTTCCTATTTATAGCTATGCTTCCCACGAAAAATCCTGCATTAATTTCTGAATAATCCTCCACTTTGGAGAAAAGTGAAACTTTGTTGAAGATTGAAATGATCACAAAAAGCTTTATATTTTCTGTTCTTCGTTATAATTTGCAGTATTCTTATTTATGTTAAATTAGTGACGAAGAATGACATAGTGTTGTGTATGTGGTGAAAAGAATGTAATATAGATTGTATATGTGTTCTTATTAATGAAAAGAATGTAATAGCCTTCTACTGATTTGTTTATGAAGTTAAGAAACTACGCACTTTATCTGCACATGGTATATTCATGGACCATGGTTAACCAATACTTGTGATTATTATAGGGAAACTTGACAAAAAGTAAATTATTCTGGGCAAATTTTTATATAACATATCATGTTTTTTGTTATCAAGTGTCCTCACATTAGCATAAGGCAAAGGACAACAATCGGATAATGGGACGATGTGTTTTTGGTTGGCTTGTTTGACAAGTTGCAAGTGTTTGGCTTTTTGTTTGGCATTTAAACTAGTTGGGTCAGGTGTTTATGAAATGCATGAGAAAATTAGATACTCGATGTTGAATATTTATTAGATAAAAAATGAATCAAGTCAATAAAAAAACAAATCAAATTAAGTTTACATTTTTGCTTAAAAGCCAACTAGTTAAAAAGTAATTTACCTAATATTTTGTTTTGACCAATCAAAATGTGAAAACCAAAAACAAAAAAATATTAATAATAATCATCTACCAAATATCATATACCTCTATGTATTTTATCACACTTAAATGTTCCTCTAAAATGAATAAGTGGGCAAAGCATGTTTAGTGATGAAGAAACTTTTTTGCAAGTTTTGTCAATATCAACTTATTAAGTTGTCATCAATTATTTTAAGCAACGAAATTTCCTCCTCCTTAATTTAGTGGATCAATAAATGTTTCTTTAAATCCATATAGTGATGGTCACGGTTCAGATTAGGTTGGTTTCGTTTCCATTTCGATTTCGATTTCATCCGAATCTGTTCTTATAATCTGGAATCTAATTTAGAGTTTCAATTTCGATTCTGGTTTCGATTCCAGGCGATTCCAGACGGTGCCTTAGCGGTTTATAAAAGTTGATTAAGTATCACAAAATTAAGTAAATTTCAAAGGTCATATTAGTAGAATTCAATATAAGGATTCTTATACCTTCATGTTTGTCTTTTGTATGTTTCCTCTTCTTTTTCATTTCAGATAAAGAGTTAGTTGTCACTACAACAAATTTAGCTTTTTGCGACATTGAATTTAGTGGCAGTAAAGAAATGCCACTGATTCATATTTTTAGTGTAATAATTATAGGTTTTTATTTTTAGTTCCACTATAAAGTGATTCAGCAACAATTAATTTGGTCTTTAGTGGCATATGTAATTGTCACTATAGCCTATAATGGCATTTGTGAAAAATGTCACTAGATCATATGTCGCTAAAAGCTTTAGTGTGACTTTTTTATATGCTGCTAAAGAGTCTAATAAATGTTACTAAATCCTCTATACACTATAAGAAATTGGAAATAGCGACATTTAAATTAAATGTCGCTAAATATATCCCACTAAAAGCAAATTATGTTGTAGTGTGTGTACTTTTCACACTGATGTTTTATTCGATAATCTGGTTTTTTTTATTTCTTTTTGATTTTGGATTTATCTTTTCTTTTGTAAGTAATAAGTAAAGTTTTATTTGTTAAAAGATACTTAATGTTTGTGTTTTAAGCCTTTTATACGAACTATGAACTATTTTTTAAAAAATTACATAGATTTTTATCTTAAATCATAAAATTTCTCTATCTAAAAAATCACAATTATTTTTTGGAAAAATTACCGTGAAATATACGAACTTTCATTGATTTACCTACAATAATACAAACTTTCGATTAACCCTGAATAATACCAACTTTGATGTTCATTTCTCTCTAGCATCCTTAACCTATTGGTAACCTACAATTGTAGGTTAACTTGTTAAAAAAAGGGATTAATTGAAAGTTCATTGTAGGAAAATCATTGAAAGTTTGTATTATTCACGGTAATTTTTTTCTTATCGTTATTTTATTGTAGGCAATACACTTTTAAATTTTTATTGCATTTTTAATTTTTTTTTCTATTTTCCTTTTATTTTTTGGCAAGTTGACCTACAATTGTAGGTTACCAACAAGTTAAGGATGCTAGAGAAAGAAAAATCCACATTAAAGTTGGTATTATTCAGGGTTAATCAAAAGTTCGTATTATTATAGGGAAATCATTGAAAGTTCGTATTATTCACGGTAATTTTTCCTTATTAGTTTTTTTTTATTATTTTGCTAATGTAATAATATATCAAATCATGTATAGTGATAAAAAATTTTGTTAGATCTATAGTTCGAATAATTAATTAACTTGACAATTGACATTCGTTATCAACTATGAAATTTCCTCAATTTAATATAAAGGGTCATCTTTTGTTTAGATCCTTAGAATATGAGTACCGTACATGATCCAATTCACTTCATTGTTACCCCAAAACATTAACAAAAATTAAGAGATTGGGCAACCATACATGCATAGTGGAAACACTATTACTTGCATCTCCATAATCCATGATCTTAATTGGATTTATAACAGTTTGATTAATAATCGGTTCGGGTTTGTATCAGTTCAAGTTAAAAACAGTTTGATCTTAATCGGTTTTAGTCGGCTTGCATTGGTTTCGTGCATAATTCAGGTTGGATTTGACTCGGGTCGATCACTGTTGAGTTCGATAACATCGATTAACATTTATATGTCGGTTATAAAACTCAGTTGCAGTTCGAGTTCGATTTTGTCCTTTTCGGTTACCAAACGGTTCGAGTGCAGTATCAGTTCGGATTACAACGATTCGCTAAACAAAAACATTAACATGTTTTCGGGCCGGATAATTTTCAATTCCGGATCAGATTTTCGGGTCGGGTTAGATTTGAAGAGCTCTAAACATGCCATCTGATCTTAATAAACAACAGAAGTATCACGAGTTCACGACACTATAGAGTTACCTAGAGGAAATACACTAGATGAAGTGTCAGTCACGCCACTACTAATGAAAGTGATAGATTATTTAAAGATTTTATTTTCTTTTTAGATTATACAACAATTTCATCAGATTGATTTTGGGTTAGGTCTTTTTTGGTTTAAAATCGGATATTATGTCCTTAAATTTGCTTAATTCGAAATTCTTTTTTAGGTCGGATCATATGAGGTTTGGTTATAAGTCGTTCGAGTAAATATTGTCGGGTTTATTTAAAACACCTCTAACAGCAAAAAAAAGGGAGAAAACTAGATGTAAATCAAATGTAGGATATATATTAGTGTTATGGTGGGTTAGTCGGTTTTCTTGCATGTTCCTCTCTTGATGGTCCGTCTTGAGCCGGGGTACTCTTTCGACCGCCCTCTCCTTATGGGTATGAGATGCCGTCTATCTTCCCTCCCTAGACCCTAAACATAGATCTATCTATGTTCGAGATACACTGGGTATGATGATGATGATGATGGGTTAGTGGGTTTTCACTTGTTTGTGATATATAGAAAATAATTACAAGAAATGTGTTTTGAAGGATAACAAATTGTGAAGAGTGTTTTGAATGATAATCGTACACATTTGATTAAAGTTGCCAACATGATACTAGATTGTCTCATTTAACTTTTGATATTATTTATGAATTATTTTTAAATTGTTTTATATTCTAAACTATAAACTATGATATTGCTATGTAGATTGTAGTTTAATTCGTCTATATACAAAAATTATTTTTATCAAGTTATTAAAATTTTCAATTATTCATAATTAAAAATATTAAATAAAAATAATGCATCGACCGATGAACTAAGTTAATTGGGATATTTAGGCTGAACAATATGACTATATTAGTATAAATTGATAACTTTTATCGAGGCCTACATCATCTATACATGAATGTTCAAAGGTGATTTGTTTTTTTTTATGTTAGTGAGGCGCTTTAGATGTCCCTTTACAGCTTTTGATTTTGTTTGGGATTTCTATTTATAAAGTTTCTCAATTTTCAAAAAAAAAAAAAAAAAAACAAAAAATGGCAAAAAAATTACATGGGCTCAATTTACTTTATAAAGCTATTATTTTGGGTTGGCCCATATATGTTGGTTATTTCGACTATATGTAGGCCCAATAAAAGAATCACAGTTGTCAACTTTCATAAGCAATCTAATCTGCTTTTTGGATATGCATTTTTTAAAAACAATTAGCTTAAGATATATATATATATATATATATATATATATATATATATATATATATATATATATATATATATATATATATATATATATATATATATATATATATATATATATATATATATATATATATATATATATATATATATATATATATATATATATATATATATATATATATATATATATATCAAATAAGCCCATTGACCCAATAAAATTCCACTATCTAAGCTTATCGAGAGACTATATTTTTAAACCGGCCCGACGGCTCCATACAAACAACACGGTACATTTTTAAAATAAGCATATGTTGATCCAAACCTATGATTTGATTTTGTTCAATGTTGACAAGTCTAACAAAGTAAAAAATATTTTGTTCGTTGTTATCAATAATGAATAAAGAAGTACTAGTCAAATAAGATCAAAATTCTATTCTCTGTTAGTAACAATGAACATAAGTCCGATCTTCTTTGACCCAAACAATTTTGTTCGATGTTAGCGAAAATAATCAAGCTATATGTTAATTGGGGAATAAATTCCCATGTTCTCAAATCATTATCTAAGGCATCCTCATTCACGGATACATTATAATTAGAATGGGCTTCTCGAGAATCAATAAATGAATTATTAGAATCTCATTAAGCTTGCAATTTAATTTGTTTCCACTAATTAACTCCTTGTCGTCTTCAAATAGATTTAGGGGTTTGGACGACGATGAGTGGGAGAAAGGAATATTGAATTTCCTCATAATTACCTCTTTTCACATTTAAGCTTACACATTACTTCTTGAATTACCTCGTAATTCTCTTCCGTCTTTTTTCTCTTTACACTAACGTTATTTTATTGATTCACCTCCTCATGCTAACTACCTCATTTTGATGCTTATCCTTTTCTACATCAAGCTTAATAATTACTATATTTTTCTACCCTCGTGTGTACTCTAGATCAATCCACCTAACGTAGCTACAACCAAATGCTTCGTCATTGTAAAAAGGACATGCAACAAAACAAAGGTCCAGATGAAAGTCACTTCAATTTTGATCATGTCAATTTCATAACTACAGTAGCACTTCCCTTCATTAATATAATTTTTGGCATCTCAAGAATAAATAAATAAATAAATAAATAAAGCTCATTAATTAAATAAGTTATCCAAAAAAATAATAAAATAAATTATAGAAATATACCTTGATTTCACTTTATGACAAACCATATTACTAACATTGGATAAGAATAAATTAACTTTTTAAGTCCACCTTTTTAAGTCCACTCTAGACCAGTTGATGCTTATTTGGATTGAACTTTAATTTCCCAATGGAATTATGGAATTAGTAATTGACCATAAGATGGAAAACTCCAATAGCATTAAGACATAAACAAGTACATATATTCTCAATATTTAATGAAGAATAATTTTCTTATCATTTCACATGAAAAACAAAAATTCTTGTTATAGACCGTCTATATCATAAACGGGTAAATATGAGCCAGCCCATTTTAAAAAATCATCATCATCATCATCATCCTACCCAGTGTTTTCCGTCCATAGAGAACTATAGACAGGGTCTGGGGAGGGAAGAACGGCGGCAACTCATACCCATAAAGGAGAGCACGACCAAAAGGAATCCCCCGACTCGAGAAAAGACGAGGATAAGAACCCCAGAATATACTTCCAAGGAATCAGTAATCTAAAACATGAATAAGACGCCTCCTACTACCTTTGTCCCTAGTCAGGTCCTTAGAGAGGTTCAAATCGTGCATGTCAATTTTAATTTGCTCATCCCATGTTCTCTTAGGCCTTCCCCGTCTCCTCTTAACCTCTACTATAATGCTTTCAAACCTCCGAACAGGGGCGTTGAATGTCTTTCGTTCCACATGTCCAAACCATCTCAATCTACTTTCGCGCAATTTTCCAGAGATAGAGGCAACCCCGAGAAATCTTCGGGCTGGGCCGTTGGGAGAGCCGTCTTTGCCATAGACGATTTCGGTCTCTCGGGAGACCTTCTGGAAGAAGAATGGGTAAAACCTTGCGTGACTAAGTAACGTCCACCCACTTTGTTAAACATCATAGTAGAATCTTCAACAATGTGCATTTGATCATTCACATTTAAGTTGCCCTTTTTCCTTGTTTTTTTTCATTTACCTTAAAAACTAAGAAAGAAAATTGAATCTACTTTCAATTTCGATTGAAATACATCAGCGAAATTGGCTTTTTTTCCACGTTCTTTTGATTGACCATAAAAATCCAAAACAATAAATAATAAATATACTCTCTTTGTTTCTTATTCCCACAAGAAATATTTATGAAAATTAAAAATAAATATATTATTTTATTTGAAAATAAATTTAATGGAGTAATATTAGAGACCCTAATAAGTTAGTTGGAAAGAATATAGGAATCACAACTATAAAAAATATTTTAATAAAGTTAGTGAGAAACATGTGAGACAATAAATTATATAAAAATGTTAAAATAAAGTTAGTCAAGAATATGTAAGGACCATAAACAATATTAAAAAAAAATTAGGATAAATAAGATTAATTGTGTCAAAAACTTGTGGTATATATACATTAATTTTTTTTAATGAGAACAACAACTAAGAGTCAGAGTCAGCAATCTAGTATCCCACACAAGATCATGGTCCATGGAAGAGAAGAACAGCGGGCAAATCATAGTCGTACCCCCCTCTAATGAGTGGGCAAAGAAAATATGCGCATTTTATATTTCCCCAAAAGATAGGTTCTTGCAAAGAGAATGGTGAGTAACACACAACGCGTCTAAAAAACACCCATAACACATGAAATGACCTAAAATGATGATTGACAACAATTTAAATAAAGGGATAGAGTTTATCTAATTATAATTATTGATACTAAAATATTTACTACAACATAATTTGCTTCTAGTGGGATATATTTAACGACATTTAATTTAAATGTCGCTATTTCAAATTTCTTATAGTATATATAGAGGATTTAGTGGCATTTATTAGACCCTTTAATAGCACATTAAAAAATCACACTAAAACTTTAAGCGACATATGATCTAGTGACATTTCTCACAAATGCCACTATAAACTATAGTGACAATTACATATGTCACTAAAGACCAAATTAAGTGTCGCTAAATCACTTTATAGTAGACTCAAAATAAAAACCAATAATTATTACAGTAAAAATATAAATTAGTGGCCTTTTTTAATGCCATTAAATCAAACATCGCTAGTTGTTGTAATCTATGAAATCAATGAAAGTTACTCTTCTTCAATATTTTATTGACTGACCATAAAATTAGGAGAACAATAAAAATATATTTATATATATAATTTCATTAAACACAATCTAATAAACTACCAAACCAAAAAAAAAAAAAAAAAAAACACTAGATGGAACATACTAATAAAAGAGAGAGGAGTGTGAAGGGCATGGACCCAAAACTATACTTTGCAGCATTAAGTGGGTCATTTCAAGAAATGGAGTGTATATTTGATTGGAATCATCAATTGACTCCAAATGGAAATAATATACTCCATATTCATATTGCCAAACCTATTCGCAACGGCTATAAGGATCCCAAACGAAATATTAGCTTAAGCTTCATCAAACATGTTTTTGAAGCTAATCAAGGTATCTGTAATTTTATAATGGTTGACTTTTAAAGTTAGTATTTATATCTACTATATTTAATCTAAAACATTGAGTACTCTATAAGTGAAATATATAATTAAATTAACCCTAAAATTACAACCAAAGTGCTAGGGCCGGCTCAACTACAAGAGCGGCATGAACGATGGCTAAAGGTCCTGTTATTTTCAGGGTCTAGAAATTT
Organism: Amaranthus palmeri; assembly: GCA_019776075.1. Classification (NCBI taxonomy): domain Eukaryota; kingdom Viridiplantae; phylum Streptophyta; class Magnoliopsida; order Caryophyllales; family Amaranthaceae; genus Amaranthus; species Amaranthus palmeri. Next base: position 151,804 of record JAAKBH010000365.1, read on the forward strand.
TTTATATAGTCAAATATCTTAATTAAAAATTTTAAAAATAATATTTTTACCTAGATCAGAGTCGTACAATCAACGTCAAATTTTTCATTAATTAATGACGATTCATTACCTTGATAATGAGTAATAAATCTGTACTTGTGTAATGATTATTAATTTTGGGTTACTACTTAGTGGGTATTGTTTGAAACTCTTTTTTATTTTTTTTCATTAATATTAATAGAATCTAGGTAACTAAGTAGCGTTATTCTTAATTTGTGTTTTTTGTTTGTCAATTATATTAGTTAAGCAAATTATTATTTTGTTTAATTAATTCAAATAAATTAGATGTTTATCGTTGTCACTTCAAAAAATTGAACATGATCTTTCATACTTAAAAAACCTCATATTTTTAACTTCATTTAGGACCCAAAATATTTCGGAGACAACTCCGCATGTAGAATTAGAAGGTGTTCTCTTCAATTTATTTTTATGACTTATTACTTATTCTTATTGGAATCAGATCAGATCAGATCAGATCAGACTAGATCAAACTAAATTCAGATCAGATCAGATTGAATCAAACCAGATCAGATCGGATCTAAGTAAATTCAGATCTTATCCAATCAGATCAGACGAAGAGAGCATGCCCTTAATCCTAGGTGCTTATCAAATCGTACAATTTTTTAAAAAAAAACTTTGCTAGATACATTAATGAATTACTTCAACCCTTACTAAGTATATAAAACACTGAATATATATTATAATCCCATGTTTGGAAACGATGATTCATTTGAAAATTTGGAATTGGCTCAAATTATTGTTTGGCAAATGAAAATTTTTCAAAATTGAATTTGAATCAAATTTCACCATTGTTTTTAAAGTAGCTAAAGTTGAGAATTTTAGAGTTACTACCCAAACCTTGTTATTCTCAAATTCTTCATTTATGATTCCTAATTGAAATCCATGAATTGAAATGAAATTTTTGTTTCAAAACAATCAATTAAAAAATACCAAATATATGACTACATATACAAACCTTTTACAATCCTCACCCAACACAACCACTTTGGGGTGTTCGATGGCCAGGGTCGAGCTTAAGTAAACATGGGTCGGATCTGATAAGGGCATTTAAAATTAATATGGGCTTTAAATGGGTCGGGCTTTCAAAGCCCGGTCCAGACCAACCCGGCCCATTTTTACTACTAAAAATTATTTTAATCTCCATTTATCAATTTATAACAATTAAATTATCATTTATAATAATTAGATTGAAAAAATAATAATAATAATTATCATTTATCCATTTATAATAATTTAAATATAAATAATTATCATTTAAAATAATAATTATCATTTATAATTTAAATATTTATAATTATCATTTATAATAATTTCCTTAACTTTATCATTTATAATATTTAAATATATATTTATAAAAACTACTAATGATGAAACGAGACTGACACGTGTCAGACTCTCAACGAAAATTTTCCCCCTCATTTTTAAATTGAAGCGGCAGGTGAATTTGTAGTGAAAATCATTTCCTAATATAGTACTTTAACGTGCATAAGAAATTTAGTAAGCAGTATTACTTCCAAAGTATTTACATTGCTAAAAGAGAATAACTTTTTAATATAACAAAATGAAACAGGATTAAACCTATAAACTAGAATTATTTTTTAATATTATTTTCAACATTATTTCTCAAATGAGAATAATATCTTGATATATAACAAAACTATTTTTCAAGATATTTTACTAACCATGAAATAATTATATATATCTTCAAAATTATATTAACATGCAAATTATGTCATTGCTACTAATCTACTTCATATTTCTATATGCTTAAAAACAAATTTTATTTAATAAATAGAAAATTTCACCTATAAATAATTTTTTAAAAAATAATTATACAAACAGTAATATTTTTCAAGATCTTTAAAAATGAGGTCAAATTTATAATATTTTTGACTCTTTATAAAAAAAATTTTAAAATCATTCAGTTATTCAAAAATAATACCTTTATTATAAAACAATAAATTTATATTTATTCATTAAAAATAATACCTTTATTATAAAACAAAAATATAGTTACAATAAAAATAAAAATATAAGATCTCACTTGACTATGCTTTAGCTAAAAGAGGTCGATGAGTGATCTGTTGACTGTTGAACAACTAATCGACAGGGATAAAGCGACATAGTCTGAGAGCTGAGATCAAGAAATAGCAATAAGGTGACATGGTCTGGAAACTAGGATAAAGAGGCATGATTAGAGTGACACACACATATATTTCTTAAAAATACTAACAAACAACCCTTTTATAATCTTTTAAAATAAATAATCTTTAATATAAATATTATTCAAGTATAAAATTAACTTAAATTTTTTTTTTTCGATCTTCGTACATAGTACGGGTATCTATTGAGATATACATTAATTATACTATCTATAAAGACCCGTTTTCGGCCCTTATTGAGCACTTTTATAGCGCACTTCATTTTAATTATAGTATAGCCTGTTTTCAGCCCTGCCCTTACAAAGTCCTTCTAAAAACAGTCCGGATAAAGACTCAAAATGATTGCCCGGCCCATTGAACACCCCTAACAACCACCGTTCAAGTTTTTCATTCAAATGAACACTTGATTAATTTTAAAGAACAATTATGAAAACTAAATTTAATGAGTTACTATCCATTGTCAGATTTGTTTATATAAGAGTACTAGTATAAACTCCGTGCATTGCACGGAATTTGTAGAGTAGATTTTTTAAAAACATAAATTTTAAGAAATTGTGCAATTGAATACTATCATTATGAAATTATAGCTCAATAAATAATATTTAATAATATATTTAAATTGTTTATAAAAATATAATGGCTCAATAAATAATTAAATAAAAAAATAATAAATAATAATCAAAAAATTTTGCATATCATTATTATGAAATTTTAGATTTTTTTAGTACCTTATAATATTTTCAAAAGAATAAGATACTATTATTGCAATAATTTTATTAATTTCAAATTGTAAAAGCATATTTATATAAAATGAAAATATTAAGATTTTATTCATGTTTCCATTTATAACTAAATGACCATTAATTTTGCTACATTAATTGGCATATGGCTATTAAATTGTCATTTGTCATTTAACAGTAAAATTATAGTATTGTATGATGTAAAAGCATTTTGATATAAAATGAAAATATTGAGATTTTATTCATGTTTCCATTTATAACTAAATGACCATTAATCTTGCTACATTAATTGTCATATGGCTATTATATTGCCATTTGTCATTTAATAGTAAAACTATAGTATTGTATGATATGATGTTTGAAAATTCTTCCTTATAGTAGGGTTCAAAACAATATATCAAATCTATCTAGATTTGGAAATTCGAATATCCGATTTTGCTGATAGTAAAATCATGATCCGGTTCAAAACTTAATTTAAAGTACAGTATGACTTGAGATAACTTGTGGTAGCAGGGTATTCCCTTGTATGGAAAAAGAACAAAGATGGTGATACACCACTACACTTGGCTACAAGATTCAAACATAAGGAAGTAGTTAAACTATTCCTCAAACAAGTTATGAAGATGGGCAAGCAAGATGTGATCCAAATGGTAAGGATGAAAAATAATATGAAAAATACCATCTTGCATGAGGCAGCTAGGGTGGGCCCTGATGTGGTGAAGTTAATAGTGGAGGCAGATTCATTTTGTGTACATGAACCCAATGAAGTGGGTGAGACTCCTTTATATCTTGCTGCTGAGAGTGGATATACTTCTTCTGTGGCTACGATTTTGAATATATGCCATCCACTAACATATTGTTTGGATTATAAGGGTCCTTGTGGTCATACTCCTCTTCATGCAGCTGTCCAATGGGGTGACTCTGGTATATTTTTTTTTTCAGTTTTTTGTTAGTGTGTATAACATATCCTGGGACTTTAACCATTAGTTTAAGCTTTTGATTGAGTTAGTTCCTTGACATGGTATCAGAGCCTGAGTGACAAGAAGTCACAGGTTCGAATCTCAACCACCCCTCTTTTAAAGTGGAAAATTAAGCATCAGGTATGAGGAGGGTCTGTGTCGAATCCACACTTCTAGTTCAAAGGGCTCTCGTGTGACGGGACGTGTTAGAATATATAACATAATATGGAGCTTTAACCATCAGCTTAAGCTTTTGGTTGAGTTTGTTTCTTGAATGCAAATACATGAAATTAAATCAATAATAATCACATTTATCGAGGTTCATCCAATGAGGCATACATCCTCTCTATGTTTTAGGTGATTGAAAAAAGTATAGGATATGTCACTTTATAAACTAGGTGTTTAAGTGTTTCTTGTTGCCTATATATATATATATATGTGAAATGTGCCATATCGAAAAAAGAGAATAGGGTATGCCACTTTGTAAACTTAAGGAGTAATTATACTACTACTTGGTTTTCGTAGTAAAACTCCTTCGGATTTGTATGTGGGTTGCCTCTTACCCTCCTTATTTGGGTTGCCTAGCTATACTGATTTTGTAAAGTCTAACATGGTATTAGAGTCTGATTACATCGTTGGGTTTTTATGCCTGAGCATTTAATCTTACCATTGCTTAAGTGGGCTAAAATCTAAGAACGATTACAAGTGAAGGAGAATGTTAGAGTGTTCATCATTACCATATGTATATTGTTTCACATCAGAGGAAGAGGAGAAAGAGAAGAGGATATGTCAATTTATAAACTTGAGGAGTGACTCCTACTACCAATTGTTTTATACAGTGAACATTCTTTGAGTATATATCTGGGTAGCCTCATATCCTCCTTGTTTGAATTGTCTAATCCATTTTCTAAATTCTAACACTAAGAAGTAAAATTAAACTAATTATTATTTTTTAATTTCTATTTTTCAATAAAAACAATTTGATGTGCAAGAATATCATATAAGGTGATTTTTATCCCAAAAACTAATTATCATCAAAATTAATTGATTATTTGTTTGTGTGCATTTCTTCAACTAACAGAAATGGTGTCAAGGATAGTGGAGAAAAACAAAATGTTAGTAAGGATTCAAAACAATGAAGGGCTAACTCCCCTTCATTGCGCGGCAGCAAAAATCAATAAACTAAAGCTCTTGGAGATCCTTATAAAAAATGACTTCAACGATGAATCATCAGCATCATACATCCAAGATCATATGGGTCGAACCGCCCTTCATATCGCAATGCTCCAAAGCAATTGGGGCGCAATCGAAAAGCTCATTTCTTTGTGTCCCGATTGCATAGAGATAGTTGATAAAAATGGGCAAAATGTGTTGCATTATGCTGCAAAATTTACTTGTCTAACAAAGCTTTATAGGCTTATTGGATTAGGGCATATTGATAAGCTTACAAATGAGAAGGATAATGATGGAAATACACCTTTCCATCTTCTTACAACATCAATGCCTAAAACACCAGATTATAATATGCATGATTGTTTATACTATCTATACACTTTTGTGAAGCTTATTCCATTTATGGATGTTAAGGTATTTAATAATCAGAAGGAAACTGTTGGAGATATCATTTATTCTTTTGGTAATGATATGTGTCCACAAGAGGTTAGTACTTCTACTTTTTTTCTTTCACTACTCCTTGCATTGTACTCCCTCCTATAGACCACATAAAAGTGAGCGGAAAACTCTCTTTTTCCATAAAGGATATTGATATTTATGTGTTGTTATAGTAAGGGTAAAAGGGTAAAAAAGAATGACAAAAATAAAATTGAGACATTTTTTGTGAATCGACCCAATAAACAAATGTTTCATTTTCTATGAATAGGAGGGAGTATATCATATATTCATGCTCATACATGCTAAATCTTTTATTTGAAAAACAATATTCCCTTTTGTCACTCTGAGTTTTCACCTTAAGACTCAAATATTTAAAAAAGTACTTTTTGAGTCATAGCTTGCAAAGTTAGAGGAAAGTATTATATTGCTATAATCTGTTGAGGAATCAATTCATCCATCCAAAAGATTGACTTAACAGAAGGTTAAGGCCAGGGTCTTCTCGTTCATTTATGGGGCACATAGCGAAAGATAAAAAGAGCCTCTAAAAATCTAATCGTAATAATTAATATAAAACTCGTTTTGTTTTGTATTGTTGATATTATAGCTATTTTATGAAAAAGCTTTAATAACTCATATTACATAGGAAAACATGTAAATTATACCTAAATATAATTAAAGCTAATATCAATTTTGAATATACAAATATATTTTTTTGGCCTTTCTCGAGTTGAGGGACTTTTTGGTTGCGCTCTCTTTTATGGGTATGAGTTGCCGTCTTTCTTCCCTCCCCGGACTCTGCTTATAGTTTTTCTAATGAGCTGAATACCCGGGGCATGATGATGATGATAGAAAAAAAACTTGGGGCTATGAATGCCCGGTTTATCCTTACTACTTGACAGTCATGGCTGAGGCCCTAAAATATATGTTATATATTCTAACACACTCCCTTATACGAGAACCTATAAGTTTGAAGTATGGATGCATCACATGCCCTCTTCATACCTAAGGGCTGGTTGAGATTTGAACTTATGACCTCTTGTCACGTTGGTCTTTGATACCACATTATGGAACCAACTCCACAAAAACTTAAGATAATGGCTGAGATCCTATAATATACTTCATGTTATACTCCCTCCAATTCAATTGTGTTGTCCCATTTCCTTATTTGGACAATTCACTTTAATTGTCTCATTTCCTTTTTTGTCTATCTTTTTTTTACCTAAATACCTCCACTTTCTAATTCTCAATACCCCACTACCACCTTTACAATTAATTTAATCAAATTAAAACTCCAGTTTTCTAATTTCCAATACCCAACTACCACCTTTATAATTAATTTAATCAATTAAAATACCCAACTACAACTCACTCTTAATATTTGTGCCAAACCCAAATGGGACAACACAATTGAATTGGAGGGAGTATAATTTTTTTTATTGAATATGATTTTTTATCTCAAATGAGGTTGTGGGTCATTGTCCCACCGGCCCCAAATCAGGCACGCGACTACCTTCTAATCTTTATATCGTGCAGTTTATCCCAGGAAGATACAAACAAATCGAAAGGGGAGGACGGATTCACAAATTCGAAAAAGATTTAGAAGTCGGGAAAGAAAATTCACACGATGGCATCGAAGAATTCGATATGGTGTCAATAAAAAAGACAGCTGAAAGTCGTCTAGTAGTCGCAGCACTAATTGCAACCGTATCTTTCACTGCCGGTTTTACCCTTCCGGGTGGATTCGACCAATCAATAGGCCAAAATATGGGATTGGCAGTCCTTAAAAATAAGGGTCGTTTCAAAGTATTCTTAATATCAGATGCTATAGCCTTTTCTACCTCTACACTAGCCATACTGTTTTACTTTGTGCTTGTATCCGCTAAATCTAAATGGACTATTCAGAATTTCTCAATTATGGCCCTTATTTGCAACACCATTTCTTTTGGTGCATTGATGGCTGCATTCATCGCCGGTGTAACGGTCACGCTATCGAAATCTTACTGGCTAATCTTTGCCATCACTTCCATCGTGTTCAGTTTTTTCTATGTTTATCTAGTCTATCGTTCGATTGTGTTTCTCGTGGAAAATATACGGAGAACAAGGCTTTGTTATTGGCATTCTTGGTATAGATACCGTACTTTGTGAAAAGTTGTCGTCAAGGTCGGGTCTGGACTGGGCAAGGAGCGAGAGTAGTGTGTGCAAGTCGAGCCTTGGACCCAAGACAAAGATTATGAAATATGTTTTATATATGAAGAAGATCGTGTTTGTAGATTTATGTAATATGTTATGTGCATATTGTTGTGATGACTTTTACGTCTAAATGTTATGAGATTTGTTTTATGTATAAGGAAAAACATGTTTTAATAGATGTATGTATGTATGTATGTATGTATGTATGTATGTTACTGTGATGAATTTTGATGTAAAAATTATACTTTTCTGTGAATATTAAGATGTTTAATAAATATTAGACTGTTAATTGATGAGATACGATACGTTTAAAGCTCAATGTTACCTTTGCTTAACATAAAGGTTTGAATATAACAAAGGAAAATTGTCTAGAATAAATTAACTTTTGTCTAATTTCTGTAAAATAATTTCAAGTATTGATTAACCATAAATAATCTCATGTATGGTACTTGTTTCCAGTGGCATTGTATGTTGAAGCAACCGGTTGTAGCATGATAGTTTATAACCGTTAGTTGTACTTAAACGTTATATTTATAACTTCTTCTTCGAAAAATCCTCCATTAAAATCTGATAAAACCTCCATTGAGAAAATTCAGCAGTTAGAGACAAAAAGAGGACTTTGGAGGAGAATGAAACTTTGTTGAAAATTAAAATGATCGAGTAATGGGACGGTGTATTTTTAGTTGGTTTGTTTGACAAGTTGAAAGTGTTTGGCTTTTTGTTTGGCATTTAAACTAGTTGGGTCAGGTGTATTTATGAGATGTATGAGAAAATTAGATACTCGATTTTGAATATTTATTAGAGAAAATATAAACCTAATCAATAAGTCAATATAAAAAGCGAATCAAATTAAGTTTACTTTTGATCAATCAAAAAGGTCAAAACCAAAAACAAAAAAATATAAAATAATTTACCAAATATCATATTCATATACCTCTGTGTATTTTATCACACTTAAATGTTCCTCCAAAATGCTACTAAGAATTAAATAAGTGGGCAAAGCATGTTTAGTGAAAAAACTTTTTTGCAAGTTTTGTCAATATCAACTTATTAAGTTGACGACATCAATTATTTTAAGCAACGAAATTTCCTAGCTCCTTGATTTAAAGCTTGTTATAAAATCATTGTTTATCAACTACGAAATTTCCTCCTCAATTTAGTGGATCAATAAATGTTTCTTTAGATCCATATAGTGATGGCCACAGTCCAGATCGGATTGGTTTTCATTTCGATTTTGATTTCGGTTGTATCCAATTCTATGTTCTTATAATCTGAAATCTAATTTAGACTATTGGGTTTCAATTTCGGTTCTGTTTTCGATTCCAGGCGATTCCAGACGGTGCCTTAGCGGTTTATAAGAGTTAATTAAGTATCACAAAATTAAATAAATTTCAAAGGTCATATTAGTAGAATTCAATTAAGGATTCTTATACCTTCATGTTTGTCTTTAGTATGTTTCCTCTTCTTTTCCATTTCACACAGAGTTAGTTGTGGGTACTTTTTCACACGCATGTTTTATTCAATAATCTGGGTATTTTATTTCTTTTTTGGTTTTGGATTAATCTTTTAGTTAGTAAGTAATAAATAAAATTTTATTTGTGAAAGATACTTAATGTATGTATTTTAAGTCTTTATACACACTATGAACTATTTTTTAAAAATTTACAAAGACTTTTATCTTAAATTTTAAAATTTTGATCTCCATTTAAAAACATCACAATTTTATTAGTTTTTTTTTTATTATTTTGCTAATGTAATAATATATCAAATCATGTATAGTGATAAAAAAATTTGTTGGATCTATATATAGTTCGAATTATATTTAATTAATTTGACAATTGACATTTGTTATCAACTATGAAATTTCCTCTAATAAATATAAAGGGTCATCTTTTGTTTAGATCCTTAGAATATGAGTACCGTACATGATCCACTTCACTTCATTGTTACCCCAAAACATCAACAAAAATTAAGAGATTGGGCAACCATACATGCATAGTGGAAACACTATTACTTGCATCTCCATAATGCATGATCTTTACCTTCATTAATTAATTAACATTAGGGCGGCCCTAAGGGAGGGCAAGAGGGACCGTCGCCCAGGGCCTCGTGTCAAAAGAATAAAATTAATAGTTGTAGAAGGTATATATAGGTTATAAATTGCAAAGTAAAAAGACCCTAATATGCTATTTCGCTCAGGGCCCCAAAATATCTTGGACCGACCCTGATTAACATGGATGCTAAATTTGCATGTGGAGCAGAAGAATTGATGTTGTTCGATCCCTATTAGGCGCATATATCAATTGAGGGTTTTTTGACTGCGTGTATCTCTCTTTACTCTCTCTCCTTGGGGGAACAGGTATTATTTGTCCGCATCTTTCAGGAAAATAAAACCCCCACTTGAACCCTTCCTTGTGTGGGATACTGAGAGTGTCCTTTATCTTTAATTAGTTAACATGAATATGTTCTATCACTTTAAATTAGTTTGAAGAGAAAATATAGTATTGTTTTTAAAGAAAAATAATTATGTGGTAATAAATGAAAAGAAATAGAATTATGCGTGTGAAATTTAAAAAAATAATTTAAAATATAAAAATGAAATTAAAAGAAATTAGTTGATCACCGTCGAAAATAAAAATAATTTAAACAATAAGATGAATTCCAATAATAGAGTCAGAATAGGAATTATTATCTTAGTAATGTTCTTAGCCGGTGGGTGAGTTTCCACACACTTAGCTTACAAGTTTTACTAATTATGTTTGCGAAGTCTTCTTAAGCCTAAAGAGTTACATATAAGACACCCCTCAGTATCCCGCACAAGGTAGGTTTTGGGTGGGGGTTTTCTTTTTTTTAAAAGATTCGGACAAATTATACTCGTTCCTTCAAGAGGGAGTAAAAAGAGATGGGCACAATTAAGAAACCCCCAGCTGATTGTGTGTTCCTCCAACAACACCTTTTTTGCAGATGTAAAAATAGTTTTATTGGTATTTTTAAATTGCAACAAAATCATTAGTTTTGAAATAGAAATTTCTAACCTATTATTGCTATTTGTAAATCACCATAAAATCCAAAAAAAAAAATATCAATAAAGTAAGCAAAATGAAAAAGATAAATTAAAATCCTAAAGGTCCCACTTTATCAAATTATTCTTCTACATAAGAGTGATTTGTCAATATTTCAAAATCAACGTTATTTACTTCACATTAATTAATTGAATCACACCTATTTTATTTGAAGTGAATTGTTTTATAGGGATTTATTTACTTCATATAAGAGTAATATTAGCATGGATGACCTTCTAGTTTGTTTTCCCGGACGTGCACGAGTGAGGTTAAAGTGCGCTAAAAAGAAGTGTGTTGGTCTGTAAAGTTAGTCTATAATATTCATAAGTAGTCACTAATAATCTTTTGGGCAAAAGTGTTCTAATTACTCATTAGGCATTAACATAAAATAGGAAATTCACAACAAAAAGTTGCACAATTCAAAAAACAATCTCCAACTTTAGTTGACCCATAAATGATAAAACCCCTTCTATAGGAAATCAAAAGTGCAAGTCACCCTTCTTCACCCTTTGAAAATGCAATTCCAACATCCTCAAAATTTGTTACAACTTATAATACTTCTATCCTCCTTCCTCATTCTCATCTTCATCCTTGATTATTAAAATATTTGTTTCGATTATTTAGCCTCATTATCATCCAGCATATTTATAGTTCTCTATAGATATGAGTTGACGCCGTCCTTCCCTCCCCAGACCCTATCTATAGTTTTCTATGGACGGAAAACACTGAGTAGGATGATGATGATGATCATCCAGCATATGGACTAAAAACTTAGGTATAGTAAATTAAAGTAACAAATTATTTAAAAAAAAATATAGAAATAATACAATCATATCTAAATAATACTATTGTCTTTATTGAAATGAGTCCAACAAAATTTCATGTAAATTGTTGAATCAAGCCCGAAATCTCATGTCGATGATGAGCACGAGTTTGATCACATTGTAGCTTATGCTTTGTCTTGCATTGAGGATGAGAATGTAAGAGCAAAGGAATGTGATAGCTTGATATTTGGGTCACTTGGTGAAGTGATCAAAGTTGGAGATATTATGTGCTTTGATGAAAGCAAAAGGAGTAATGTTGGGTCACTTAATGAAGTGATGATTATTGATGATGATGGTGTAAGGTGTTATGATGAGTCCAAGATAAGAAGAGGGGAAGGAGTGCAATGGGGCTCGTGTGGTCGAGCAATGCAACAGCAAGTCGAGCCTAAACGCTCGACCTTTCCAGAAGCTGCCAGAGGCCAGAACTGACACCGCTCGACCTGCTCGAGCAGGCCCGCTCGGGCGAGCGAAGGTGCTGCAGCAGGTTCTGACGCGAGTTGTCCTTTATCCGCGTATTGTGTTTTTTCTTGGTCTTTTCTTGGGCTCCAAGCACAAGTATCCTAATACATTCTAGAAGGTTCTAAGGCATCTTTTAGGTCTATAAAAAGGCTCTTAAACATCATAGAATGTGTTGTAGACATACACAAGAGTGAGAGTACTTTGTTGAGAGTTTCTTACTTTGTTTATGTATTAGTGTGAGAATAGCTTTGGTAAGGTGTTATTCAAAGCTATTAGAGTTAATCATTATTGTATTGTTGAATATATCAATGATAAAAAGCTTTTGTTGAGGGGGAGGTATCCTAAGATACCTCATAATCTTGTGTGTTGCACCATTTTCATTCTTGCTCTGTTTTTAGTGCTTCTTTCACCATTGTTTCTATTCTTGTTTTCTTAACCAAAACACAAGCCCACTCACAACATAAATATATTTTTTACACAAATTCAAATGCAAACTTTAAAATCAAATAATTTTAATTGTGAATTATTAAAAATTTTAAAAAGTTGATATTTAGAAAGTGTATATTGAAGTGAGTCCAACAAAATTTCACGTAAATATATTTTTTGGTATAGATCGATGAGAAATCGTAATCAAGATCTGACGTATTAGTGTTCCAAAAACACCCGATAGACACCCGACTTTATAACTGAACCCGATTTGACCCATTTAAAATGGATATACAATTATATAAAAACCAATGAACACAAAACCAATTTTAAACCGACCCAAAATACCTAATCCGAAATCTACCCGATAACCCGAATGAACACCACTAGACATATACTACCCTTCTCCTAAACTTCTCTACTAACCCCAACTTGCACACTCCCCCATCACCATTCCAACCTTCCAAATGACCCCACTTTCTCTCTCTTATTTCCTCTTCACGCCTTAAAAACCCACATTTCATTCTCCTTCCCTCTCTTCAAAAATCCCCATGAAACACTTTTTTTCCTATAAAAAATGAAGCCCAAAACCCACCCAAACCCAAACCCTAAACCCACCCAAAAGAAAAAAATGAGCCCACTTTGTTTTGGCCTTTCTACTACTACTACTACTCTTGAATATGATCATAAAAAAGAACACCAAAATTCAAGCATTAAAACAACTTATTCTACTCCAAATTTAAGTACTTGTATATACCAAACTCATTTGGGTATGTTCTCATTAACTTGGTCACATTCCCTTTTTTCTCACTCTTTTAATCTTCATCTTTATCCTCCCCTTTCTCTCTCTACACCCCCTTTTTCTCTCTCTACACCTTTTTTTCATCTTACCTTAAAACCCTTCATTTTTTGGAACAAAATTGGGGTTAAAAAGCTTCCACCTTTATTACCCTCTCAAAGCCCAATTTACATCTTTTGGGATCTTGCTAATGCAAAGTTTGGACCCGGATCCGGACCCGGACACGGACCCGGACCCGTTTCAGGGTTTTACATTGTGGTGGTTTTTGAAGGGGAAATTGTGCTTTTTGTTGGGGATATGGAAAAAGAAGCTTTTTTGACAATTAAAAAGAAGAAAGTTGCAATTTTTAATGATTTTAATGAGAAAAAGTTGCAATCTTTGGTGATTAGAAGAGAACATGTATTTGGGAATAGATTTTATTCTACAAGAAGTGAATTTGGTGGGAAATCTAGGTTAATTTTGATTGAATTAAATAAAAGTAATGAAGAGGATCCGAGATTAGAGATCCGTTTTGATTCAAAACGGGTCTTACAAGTGAAGCATTTGAGATGGAAATTTAGGGGTAGTGAAAGAATTGAAATTGATGGGTACCCAATTCAACTTTCATGGGATGTTTATAATTGGTTATTTGAGGAAGATTTTGGTACATATAATGATGAAGGGTATGCTTTATTTACATTTAGATTTGAAAAAGAAAATAATGAAGAAAAAAAAGTGAAAAAAAAGGATCAAAATTATGGAGGGCAAAATGGTAATAATGATGACAAAAAAGGGGTAATTTGGTCACAAGATGTATGTGGGTTGAACTATGAAAGGAAGAAATTGAAGAAGAAATTGTTGGTAAAAACAATAAGTGCATGTTCTTCTTCAATTTCATCAACTTCATCAAGTAGTTCAATTTTGGAATGGGAAAGTGTTGAAGAAAATGAATTGAAATGTCCAAATGGATTTTCTTTACTTGTTTATGCTTGGAGAAGTTGATATTAATGTCGTAAAAGCTATGATCAGAGTTTTAATAAAGTAAAACGAGTTTAATAAAGTAAAACGACGACAATTAAAAGATTTAAGGAGGTTGCGGCTTGTGAGATTCATGACTTTTTTTAAGTAAATATTTTACTATTTTTTTGTTGATTTATTTATTTTTTGATTATTGAAAACTAATACATTTTAATGATAGATAGAAGTATTATACAAAAATATAGTTGGAAAGAAAAAATTATACACATTTCTTTTTGTTTGGATTGATAATGATTGATGATCTACTATGATTCATAATTGTGAGATTTGAGCAAAGTTTGTTGAATGTTAAGAAAGGTTTGAATTTATATTTGATTACTATGCCAACGCTTTATTATTACTCCCTCTGTTTCTTTTTATTTGTCCATTTTATATTTTGTACGAATTTTAAAAAAAAAAAAATTTTGGCAAATAAGTATAATATACTCCCTCCGGTCCAGTTTAGATGTCTCATTTGACTTTTGGCACTATTCACTCATCACTCTTAATTTGTATTTTACTCTTAATCTATAAGTTAAAACATAGTCATGTGGGATCTTGTTTGATTCGTCTCAATACAAGGATTTTTAATATCAATTTTTTATAATTTTTGATTAAGAATAATTAGAGATATTAAGGGTTAAAATGTTGCCTCGGCATACGTGAAAAGTCAAATGGGACATCTAAACTGGAACGGAGGGAGTATATATTAAGAGGACCAAAAACAAAACAAGGCTTGAAATTAACTCAGGTCCAAGCAAAAACACCTCAACAGGCTGAGGGCCAACCAGACACTACCTACATAAAAGAAGCTCTCTCTAAGTATGTATCATAAAAAATTATAAAAAACTATATATTAAAAAACTTTACATCAAAACAAATCTAACAAGATCTCACATGAATAAATTTTATCTTCAATATATACTTTAAAAATCTAATTTAAATTTCTTTCTCTTAAAGTAGATAAACTAAATAAACAAAAAGGAACGGATGGAGTATTTCTATTACATTGCTTTAATTTGCCTCAAAATGGTAAAGAAATCTAGGAATGGTATGAATTTATCATGAATACTTTTGTTGGCAAATTTCTTGTCTAAGTTATGACTAGATTTTCTTAACTAAAAGCGGCGGATAATAGAAATGTTAGTAAGTACTACTCAATCGGTTTATAATAGGGTTTTTTTATGAAAAACAGCCTCAAAGTTTACCCTTTTTATGAATTACAGCCTCAAAGTTTTTTTTTTTTATGAATTACAGCCTCAAACTTTTAAAAGTGACCAGTATTACGGCCAAGTTACCGTTGACCACCATGTCAACCGTTGACCAAGCCTTCTTCCCGGTTACTAACCCTTTTCCTCCTTCTTCTTCATCCTCTTCTTCCTTCTTCTTCATCTTCTTCATCCTCTTCTTCCTTTTTCTTCTTCTTCTTCATCCTCTTCATCCCATTTCAAATAAAATTTCTTGGTTTATTTTTAAAATTGACCCAAATCTTTTTGTTTTTTTTTTGTTTTTCTTTTTTTTAATTTAATTCTTCATCCCCTCCACTTCTTCATCTTCTTCCTCCTTCTTCTCCCTTCTTCTCCATCATCTTCTTCCTCCTTCTTCTCCCTTCTTTTCCATCATCTTCATCCTTTTTATCCTCCATTAATTTTCAAAGGCCTAATTTTAACCCTAGATTTCATTCCCCTTTTCAAAACCTTAATCAAAGAATACCAAATTGGAAGGGATGAGCTTTCTAGGTATTTAAATTTCATCAAATTTCATCAAATTGAAACAATTACAACACCCAAATTGAAACAATTACAACAACCAAATTTCTGGGTATTTAAATTTCATCAAATTTCATCAAATTTCATTCCTTTTTCTGGATATTTAAATTTCATCAAATTTTCAGTCCATTTATCTTTAACTTTCTGGGTTTTTAGTTCATCATATCTTTACAAAAGGCAACAGTTACAACACCCAATAAAATTGAAACAATACCCATTGATTCATACATTCAACATTAGCAAAAATAGCCAAAACCCAAATTGAAACTAAACATACACACCAACAAAATTTTCTGGGTTGATTTAACCCAAAATTTTAAGCTTCTAAAAAACGAAGATTAATGAAATAACTTGAAAGTCGAAAACAGCACATAAATTTTGTTTATTTCTAAAGTATTATACTTTGAATATAAACACACACAAATAAACAAAAATAAGATATAGAATCTATAACCACTCAAAAAATTGATTTTGAACAGCTAAAAGAACCCTAAATTCCAGAAAAACTCAAATTTGAAATAAAATGACAAACGTCGCAAGAACAAAGAAATCCACACAAAATTGAATGGAAATTTATGAAATTGATTCAAATAAAAACTAGAAAATGTAATTAATTTGATAACAAGTTGCATAAAAAAACTGACTTTAGAGATGCCCTAAAGCACGAGGAGCTTACAGATTTGGAGTTTAGCTTGATGTTTTGGACTAACAAATCGAAGATTATATGGAGAAAATTTTGGGTTAAATCAACCCTGAAAATTTTGGGTTAAATTAACCTAGAATTGTATCTATTGTTGAAAATTTGGTATTCTTTGATTAAGGTTTTGAAAAGGGGAATGAAATCTAGGGTTAAAATTGGGCCTTTGAAAATTAATGGAGGATAAAAAGGATGAAGATGATGGAGAAGAAGGGAGAAGAAGAAGGAAGAAGATGAAGAAATGGAGAGGATGAAGAATTAAATTAAAAAAAACAAAAACAAAAAAAAAAAACAAAAAAATTTGGGTCAATTTTAAAAATAAACCCAGAAATTTTATTTGAAATGGGATGAGGAGGATGGAGAAGATGAAAAAGAAGGAGGAAGAGGATGAACAAGATGAAGAAGAAGGAGGAAGAGGATGAAGAAGAAGGAGGAAAAGGGTTAGTAACCGGGAAGAAGGCTTGGTCAACGGTTGACATGGTGGTCAACGGTAACTTGGCCGTAATACTGGTCACTTTTAAAAGTTGGAGGCTGTAATTCATAAAAAAAAACTTTGAGGCTGTAATTCATAAAAAGAGCAAACTTTAAGGTTGTATTTCATAAAAAACCCTTGATAATATTTGCTATATTTAATTGTTTACTTAATTCAATGCATTATTTTGTCCATTAATATGAAGTATTTCTATGACATTATGTATGATCAAAAAAATAATCAACAATATTATGAAATTATTGTATACACAATTTAAACAATATCAAACTTAACTATATTATTTCTTACACATTAGCCGCATATCATACAATTTAATAATTTTGATGTAAATTATAAAAATGACAGTTTAATAGGATGTTGCCATGTGTAATTTTTTTTTTTGGCCGAATGTTTATTGGTAGAGATTTTGCATTATTTGTTATTTATTGCCTAATATAATTTCGCACATATTAAAGGATGATTGACTATGATTTTAGCAATATAATCAATTTGCACATCTAAAACATGATTGCCATTTATATTTTCTTTTTTACTGGTTGAGAAAAATATGGTCTGATTGTTTTGTTGACTAATATTACTTGCTGAGACGAATTTGCACAAACTGATTGATAATTGATTAACACTTGCATTAATTAAAATCATACAAGAAAATTATACATGTCATCCTTATAAAAGTCTCGCTATATGAAAAGATTTCATTGGTTGATGTTTAATTATTCTTGCTTATATTGAGATATAAAAAATAAATTATTGATTAATTTTTATCAGATTCTGTAAATGTGATACCCCAGATTTAGCTTGAAAAGAGATTGATAGACTACTCATATCAACAAGGTGCATCTTCTTTTCTAGGGAGCCCATTTTCTAAGAACTCCACAGTTAAGCGTGCTTGGTGGGGAGCAATCTTAGGATGGGTGACCTCCTGGGAAGTTTTCCGGGTGCGCACGAGTGAGGCCAAAGTGCGCTGGAAAGATTTGTGTTGGTCTGTGGGGCTAGTCTACAGTCTCTATGAGTAGTCACCGGTGGTCCGTTGGGCCGGGGTGTTACAGTAAATACCATTTATAAAAATAAATAATTTAAATATTTTTATAAAACTAACCGACTACAACATTTTCTTGCATCAAATAATATAAACAATGTCATATACTCCCTCCGTTCCAGTTTACTTGTCCCATTTCCTTTTTTGGCAATTCCTCATTACTTGTCCCATTTCCTTTTTTGGCTATCCTTTTTTTACCTAAATACCCCCACTTTTTCAATTTCCAATACTCCACTACACCTTTACAATTAATTTAATCAATTAAAATACCCAACTACCACCTTTTTCAATGGACCCCACTACTACCTTAATATCCATGTTTGGTCAAATGGGACAAGTAAACTGGACCGGAGGGAGTATATTTTAGCAATTATTATTTCATATTTAATATATAATGTGTTTATTATTACGTTTCTTTGAAATTATATATTTATATATTTTCATACTAAAAAATCCGTGCATTGTACGGGATCTTATACTAGTATAAAATAATGTTAAATAATAAATATAATCAACATGTAGTGAGTATTTGAGCACTAAAAATTATGTTTTTAGGAGATTTCAACACAATGCTTATAAATGAAAGATAATAATAAATTACTAAAAAGTACAAAATTATATGAACACAAATTGTTGTGAGAGACGATCTTTTCGAGAGACACACTAGATATATGGGTTAAATAGCCTAATTAGTACAAATTACAGAGAAAATAAGAATGTGGTCTTTTTGTTTTGATCTCTCACAAGATTAGCTGTTATATGGCATTAAAAGTAAGAGAAAATCAAAAAAATACGTTAATGACATATAGTTCCTCCGTTTCATAATACTTGTATTTTATAGTTATATTTTTCAACAAAACATGTCATTATCGGTTATAAGTATTTTAGAAAGAAGGTAATATTTGATTGTGGCTATAAATTAGATATAAATCAATTAAACTAATTATAAATTAATCATGTTAATTAAGAACACTAACAACGTATGATAAATCCAAAGTTTTGTTGATGTATTGTATTTCCAATGGGCTACATTTTCGCCCATGGCTTTTCAATTATCAGTTTTAGAAATAACCCCAATTGTAGGTATCCAAATAACGACCTAAAAAATATGGATTTTATATTCGGATTTTATTTTTTATAATTTGTATTAGTTGAGCTACATAGTCTATATGTGTGATGCATCTCACAATACGACAATTTTATACAGTAATTTATGATCATCAGTCTTGTGTCAAACTGCTTTACGGTGAGACCACTCATACAAGAGTAACTCAATCGGCTGAATTTCAATTTTTTATAATAAATGATTACTAAATTAATTAATTTCAGGTTATAATTTATTTCTTAAGGTCAAAATGATTACAATTATGGTTATTAAAAAATAAATAATCTTTTTTTTTAATAAAGTTCTTATAAGGAATGTTCACGGAAATTAAGAAAAATAGAATTTTTTTGAGTAGAATTATTATTTTTCATTAAATAATAAATTTGATGGAGTAAAAAGTGAGGACCATAAATATTTTAAAAATATTAAAAGAAAGTTAGTGGAAAACGTGTGGAGACCATAATGAAGATAAAATTGTTAAAATAAAGTTAGTACAAAATATATGGGATCCATAAGCATTATTAAAATATTAAAAAAAGATGAGTAAGGTTATTTTTGTCCAAAATATGTATATAAATTGTAAAATTCTTTATGAGAACAATAAATAAAACACGCAAAAATGAAATATGGGAACTTCTTTAAGGAACAATTAGAATAGTTGTCTAGTATATTATTTGCCCTGAAAAAAGTACCGTCGAAATTGAAATAGTAGGTAAAGCAACATTTGACAAAAGTTGAAATAGCAGGTATAGACTTCGAAATTTCATTCTCCCTTACTAAAGTTCGTTGGAGTCATCGAGTCAATTTTAAGTTGGTGTTTCAGGTTGAAATGTCAAATGCTCAAGTCTATTTAAAATTTCTCAACTCCCTCCTCCTATTAAGCTTGATGGTGAAATTTCATTTTGCAAACTTACCATTGCACTAATTCAGTTTAAATATCTCTGATTGTACATGATCAAAAATTAAAATAAATTGACATCAATAATATTTATATTAAAACTATTTAAACAAAGTTTTACTTACTTATTTAACTTATAAATTAATAATAAAATACAAATTAAAAGTTATCGCTAAAAGATAAATGGTAATATGATATGTGACTATTAAGTGAATAAGAGGACTATGAAGGAATGCAAATCCTAAAGAGTAAAACCACCAACTCTAACAAAGCCTAACCTTACCATTTGATAAACTACCCATATTTTGAAATGAATTTGTTATGAATAATAACATTTCTCCTTACAATCTTACTGTCAATAGA
This sequence comes from Amaranthus palmeri, assembly GCA_019776075.1. NCBI lineage: Eukaryota > Viridiplantae > Streptophyta > Magnoliopsida > Caryophyllales > Amaranthaceae > Amaranthus > Amaranthus palmeri. The sequence continues at coordinate 172,456 of JAAKBH010000365.1, forward strand.
AAATTTATAAAACAAAGAGAGTATGGAGACAAGAAAAGAATGATAGATCATTTAAATTGGATAATTGCATACCTCGGTGACTAGTGAATAATCCACATTACTAATATGAGATGAGTGATACAATCATCTTTACATATATACAGACTCAATAACTTTCATTTGTATTCATTATATGTTATACAATTTAATATTAAAGTTTAATTGGGTTGTAAACCCAAGCCTAAATTCCCCTGTAGATAACGATTTATGAGAAGCATCTAAGATTTCGAAAGAAGATTTTGGAAGAAAAGAGAACATAGGTCACGACTTATTTCATTTGTAATGTTACAACTAGAGAGAAACAGATAGTGAGCACTATACTTTACTTTGTCAACCATTTACCCTCTAATTTTAGGGTTGATGGGTTTGGAACTATGAGTGAAAACTACAATAACAATTGAAACTTGCACATTCTACTAAAGAAGTATGCATCACACATTTACATTACAAATCTAAACTAAAAAAGATAAACCTCTAAGGGTAAGCACAAACCAAAGACGATGAAGGAGGAATACATCGTCTCTGCCTCCTACTTCTGCTAGCAGAATTCGAAGAACACCCCGACATTGTCGATGAATTAGAATTCGAGGGCACGAGCCTACTCGATTGGCTTCTCAACTTCTTTTGATCTACTTCATCACGAGTCTTGTTTTTGGGTCTAAAATGACGAACCTTTGTTTCGTCCAAGGTCGCTGGGAGAACACACTTGCACAATAGACCTTGAGATGGATGGTAAGACAAATGACTTAGCCAAATATTCATCTTTTGGAATTTAGAAGACACATTCATATGGTTTAAATGCATTTACAGGATCAAAATCAAGTTAGCAACTTATAAAACCTTATTGATAAATTTGGGCTTGTACACAAGAGAGTTTATTGAACATAAACCCAAGGAAATATCATTTCAAAACTATATGGACAGAGGAGGAAGAACTATAATAACTTATAAAATGTGCACACCGTTTTTAATTCATTGATGTGGGATAAACCATCCCAACACGCAATTGCAACCCCCCCCCCCCCCCCCCCAAGTTCGCATGTGGAAGTAATTAATAAGCATAAAAACGCCTTTCTTTTCTTAATTTTTTATTAAACCATCGGTTCTGATGCCATAATAAATCCGAACTTAAACACAAAGACCCACATAAGAGGAAAGTTTACTGTATATAAACGCACTGAGGTTCCATCCTAAAACTAATTTAAGAGGAGTAGCCATATATATTAGTCAACCTCTCTTTAATTCTTCGACGTATATCAAATGTAGTTTTACTAGTTTATATTCCATTGCTTATTGCATCATTGTAAGAAAAACTAACATTATCTTTTTTGCACATCACCATTTTGAGTTATCAACACACTTAAGAACAATAACAAATTTTATATAAGACCGTCTTATCATCAGACCAGACCCGCCCTTTTATTAACTAGTTGAAGTATAACTTACCCATTAGTCCATTTGCCTTACATAGTGATAAAAAGCAGCAAAAAATCAACACAAATCATCATGGAAATAGTAGGATCAAGGAATTAGGACTTAGGAGTATAAACTTACCTAGTCGAGCTAGCCGATTGACCCAACTTGGAATGGGCTTTCTAGTCAAGCGTATACATAAATCATTGCAAAAATGGTTACAATTTTTGCTAATGAGATGATAGGTGTTACCAAAGTACTCTTTAGAAAGCTTCTCGATCAATGTCCGAACCTCCTTCGCATCCATATCTGTTCGTCCGACCAAAATTGATTTTCGAAATGTGAAGCCCGGGCAATGCTTGGGTTCCACTTCGAATACTCCAGTTGTGGCAAGATCATGAGCTCCAAACGCGTACTCAACCCCATGCACTGATCGCGATTCAACATGCCAATATTACAAAGCAATTATAACACTACGTATCAAGAATTAGGCTAACTGGTTATATAAGACGTTATGCAATGGCTCTAATTACAACTAACACGTCAACAATATTGCCAGAACCTTAATCTTAACGATATGGATTATGGTGTCATATGGGAAGTGGGAATGTGGGTGCACTTCAAATTACAATGGTAAAGAATAAAAGCACAAAAAGCTATATGGAGTGCAAAATTTTGCATCCTAGGCTAGATTTTCAAGACCCTTTACAAATCCTATAGTACAAAACTATGTTGCGTGTATATGAGTACTGATGTTGGATACTGATACGTGTTTAAATGTTAAATACATCTAAATATTCAATTTTACGTCTAAAATGAAGTAACTAAGTATTGTACCAACGTCCAAAAATCACGATCGGATACTGAGACATGGTTACATAGCAATGCTCACAGAACAGAATTCTAGCATATGATTACTTCAATCTTGACTAAACTCTTAAGTAATCAAATACAATTCTCAAGCACATTAAATAAAGAGGACATGATGTTTGGCGAACCACTCGTGAGTCGTGAGTTGACTCTCAGCTAATTGAAGTGACTAATTTAACTCGCTAATTTTAAACATTCCACATAATTCGCTTATCTAATCACGAATTGTGAATCGAAAAAAGCAAATTTTGTGAAGACAACAAGATATGTAAAGATGAAGAAATTTTTTCCCCAATTTTCTGGGAAAAATTCCCTGATTTCTAAATAACTGATTATCAGAATTTCACTTTCATTTTTAAGAATTCATGCTTTCAGTTACAGGAAAAATTCTCAGCCAATAAAACCCATCAAAATTCGACATATATATGCAGTTAAAAACCCACTTTTTAATCAATAAAAAAATAATGTAAAGACCCAATTTCCGGCAATCAAACAAACATAAAAAAACAAAAAAAAAAAAAAAACAATTTTGGATAAATCCCATTAGAAAATAACCCAAAACAAAACAAACCCATCTTTATTTTCAAAAAAAAAAAAATTTGGAAAAATCCCATTAGAAAATAACCCAAAACAAAAAAAAAAACCCATTTTTATTTTCAAAAAAAAAAAACAATTTTGGAAAAATCCCATTAGAAAATAACCCAAAACAAAACAAACCCATATTAATTTATTTTTTTAAAAAGCAAAAACCACTAGAAACAGATCTAAAATTAATTAAAATTACATAAATTCAGCCATAAAAGAAAAAGAAAATACAATAAAAAGAAAAAAAAAATTACCTTGAACACCTGAATGGTAAATACCAAGACCAAACCAATAAGCATATCCATTAATGGGAGTAAGATCATACACATTTAAATAAACTGGTACTACACCACTTTTTTTCTTCTTTGATATCAATTTACACAACATTTTTTAATTCCTCTTTTTTTTTGACCTTTTTTTGTGATATTTAGATAAATATAGTAGATTTAAAAAATCAATATAGCCCAGAAAATTAAATTGGTTTATAATCTCAAGAAATTAATTAAAAATTTAGGCCAAGGAAATTCATTTAATTTGATTTTTTTGACTAGAAAGGGAAAAAATCAGGAATTATAAGGAAAATTAATGTAGAGAGAAAATTTATGGGCTTATCTAAATTTAAGGAAGGATAGATAGAGACTGTAGAGTTTTAAAAATGAATGGAAGACATAATTTTGGTGGGAAATTAATTATGAGATTGCTTGTATTCTAGTGTTGTGTTCCCTTCCTCTCCATAACTTCACGTTCAATCTTTTACATCTTTACTCTTCCACTCATTTTATAATTGTAATTTTAATAATAACAATAATAATAAAAATTAATATTCCATCCAACTTATAATAAAGGGGTGTTTGGCACGAGAGATTTTAAGGAGGGAATGGGATTTTGAGGTAAAAAAAGTCTCAAGTTTTTGTTTGTTTTAAGAGAAGGGGAATAGAGAATGAGACTAAAAGTTGCAAAAGTCCCTTTGAAAGACCAGCTCTGCCTCTTATTGGGTTGGCCCATAAAAAATGTGAAGTAAGAGTAGAAAGTAAGTTTTGATGGACTAGGCCTGAGAGACGTTTCTAAGAAAGATGGTCTCTCAGTAGACTAGCTGCAAGAGAAAAGTCTTGGAGAAGGGTGGTATTTTTGTTGAGACTTTTATTTTCATCAATTTCTTCCAAGTCCCTAATATTTCTAACAAGGAATGAGACTTTTTTTATCTCCAAAGTCTTATCTTAAAGTCTCACAAGTCCCATTCTCTTATGCTAAACACCCCCTAAATGTTCACTTTCTTTGGGCACGCATTTTAAGAGTGTGGTAGTTCAGGTATTTTAATTGATTATCAGTGATTATAATAATTGTAAAAAGTGGTAGTTGAGGTATTTTAAGTAATAATAATTGTAAAAGTGATAATTGGGGCATTTTAAGTAATGTAAGTGAAGGTAGTATGGTCTTTACTTGTGTAAACATAGGGTATTTAGATAAAAGTTTACAAAAAAAATGTGGACAAATAGGGTGAATTGCCCAAAAGGAAAGTGAACAAATATAGTGAATTGGAGGGAGTATTAATAATAATCCAACATTTTACTCATTTGTTGTGAATAAGCTCATTTTTGGATTACTTTTTAATAATTTAACATTTGTTCTTAATTTACTATTAACATAAACTTTTATTTTTTTTTATATTTTCACATTTGCCCTTAGTTAGCTATCAACATATCCTAACAGTATGTTGACAACAAACTCTAGGCAAAAATTTGTTTAGTAAAAAACAATCTAAAATTGTGATTATTCACAACGGATGAGTGAAAGGTTGGATTATCAATATCAACTTTCCCTCATAATAATGATTATGTATTCACAATAAGGATACGGTATGTAAGCATTAAAATTAATGTAAGTAGACATTAAGAATATGATAAGTAAATATTAATCTTTAATTAATGGGTTAGATTTGAGAGATGTTTCTCAAAGAGATGGTCTCTTAAGAAACTAGCGGATATGTATTACCCTCACTTAATTTAGATGTACAAATTCTCATTTAAGATGGTGATTAGTCTCATCAAGATGGTCTTATATAAGAGTTGATCATTATTATGTTTAGTTTCGTTTTTTAGACTACCTTTGTATAAAGTAGGCATGGATCTCTTCAACTTGAGAGTGATAGGATATGTCCCACATTTGGTGTGTTTGTTTACTACATGGTTTGACATGAGATACGAACCTTTATGCATTGGGCTTGAAGTATTACAATATTAGATCATCCAATACGAATCACGTAAGTATAACCCTTTAGCCCGAACCTAATAATGACCGACCGACACGAGTCATGTTCGAAATCAAACTCGTTCCGACTTAACCGAATGGCTCTTTGCAACCCGCATCCGAAATATAACCGATCTGACATACAACTGAACCGAATGACACTCGTTCAAAACCGACCCGATCACCCGAATGAACACCTCTAACCACCTAATACCACCTCTCTTTAATTAATGCATTGTAATGAATATAATTTTACGAAGAAAATACATGTCTGAAGTTGGACAAGTATGGCCATCAAGGTACCAAAGAAAATTTTCAACCTGATTACATTAATTTTTCATTCACATTACCACTATTTATTACCATTTTCCAGCAAATGGGTCATTAGTAAAATGAAAAAAAGTAAATAAGACAGATACGATGAATAAGAGAGGGTAATTGTTACGATATTTGATGTAGTCAAACCCTATACCTATGTAATCACAAAAGTGGATCCAAATCAAGATGAACATTCATGATGGAAGAATGACAATTGCATATGGATCGGAGTCTCCATACTCAAACGTGCAATGTCTATCGCTAGCTAGATCCTTGATCAATTCTTGTTTCGGGTGATACATGCTACTTTTATGCGCATAATTATTATGGTAGGTATGCACCCGTGAAACAGATTAAGTTGAGTCGGGTTCAGGTTCAGATAATATTTAAACAGGTTGTAAATTAACCTCTTGATCCAAATTACTTAACCCGTTTACTTAATATGGTCGAAAATCACAACCTTAACTTGACTTGCAACAGATCTGATTGATCTAATTATGACCCGCTTAACCCATTTAGAGTTTTTTGTTTCCTTTTTAAAGTTTTTAACATTGACTACGTCTAACTTTTTTTAAGCTTTAATTTTTAAATTTTTTGTTATTTAGTGGTTTATTTTGTATTTATTATGAAAAATAAGAATATATTGAATAAATTAAGTTAATGTTATACTTACGGCCCGTTTGGTAACTGGTATTAAATGTTGAGAATGGTAATGGAATGTTTGTGTAATTTTGGTAAGAACATCTTTTGATAAATTTAATAATCATAATTATTCATTATTACTACTTGATATGGTATTAGGTGGTAATGAAAAATGAGAACAAAAAAACTTTTTTATGATTAAACTTTCATTACCAGGGTAATAACATGATACATATCATGAAAATTTACATTGCAAATCACTCCCATTATTACCAACTAGTATCATTAACCAAACGGACCGTTTTTTATTAATATGAAATTAACTAGTTAAATTATATGGATTATACAATTTGTTTTATGTTTTTGAATTTTGACATGAACATAACCCATTTAATGGACAGATCAGGTCGAGTTGACAAATTTGATTAAATGGGTCAAAAGTTTTAACCCAAACCCACTTATTTTGGGTTAGGCTCAAATCTTGTTAACATGTCGGATCAGCTTTTGCCAAGCCTAATCATAAGTTACACTAACTTTCGGGTTTCATTGTACTTACTACATTTTTCTTTTTTGTCTCTTTTAAATTACTTGTTACATCATATTATTGTCATTTGAAAAAAAAAAATATGTAAATGTCTATTTTATCATTTACTTTTTTCCTACTCCTTATCTTTTAACTTTTATACCCATCTTTTTAAGGATTATATTTAACTTTTAAGACAAAAATATAGATTTCTTAAATCTTATACAAATTTTGGTAGAAAAAAAAATCTAAACATAAAACTGAAGTCTGGTAGGGTGGATGTACCAAAAAAATCGTATGGCCTAGATTTGAGATTGGACTGTATCTTCATACATTCAGATTATCTAAGTATACAATAGAATTAATAATATTCCAAGAGTCTACTCCACAAGTCAATATGAGTCTGTTAGGCAAATACAGCTTTCTCTATTCTGAAATACTTGTTATATTTTGGTTATTAATACTATTATTGTTCAAGTTAATTTTATATATTGCGGTTAATGCATTAAAAAAATATAGTCAAGTGAGATTTTGTTTGAATCGTTTAATCGCATACTTTCAATATTTAAATTTTATAAATTTCAGATTTATATAGTTCAATATATAAATCACTAAAACAACATATTGAATTGCATAAATAATCAAATGTAGCAAGTACTCCCTTCTATTCATCTTAAGTGTCTCATTCGTGTCATCGGGTTAATTTCGGGCCAGGTTTTTCGAATCGGTTCAAAATCGAGTTTTGTTTTCACATTGGTTTTTGCATAATTGTAGATCCATTTTTAAGTCGGGTCAAATCGGGTTCGGTTATAAAGTCGGGTGTCTATCGAGTCATCGGATCTGTTTTAAACACCTCTGTCTTGTATACCAGGACATTGAATGTGAACCCTAATATATACTTCCTTCGGTTTTAATAATTGCTACAAATCTTGTACCTAACTACTGCTCTCAACTTATGTATTTAATATTTCTTGATGTATAATGAAATAACAGTCAAGTAAACGAATCAATAACTGACAATATTTTAGACAATTTCTACTGAGTTGAATTTGCATAAATTTTTTTTTTGTTTCATTTTTATTGTCGCCATCATTATTTTATTTAGTGTATTCCGTTCATAGAAAACTGTGGATAGGATCTGAAAAGGAAAGAACGACAACAACCTATAATCAGATTTTTAAGTCTTGGAATTGTCCTTTTAAATCTTAAAATTACAATATCAGAATATTTTTAAAAAATTATTAGATATGGGCCAATTGCACGACTAAGATTATCTCACAGGAGAGTTATTGTTTGATTTTTGAAAATTTATATTGATTATGAACCTAAACACCTATGGATTAAATTTCCATAAATCTTGAGAGATACAGTCTATTTGAAAGATCATCTTAATTGAATTGACTCATAAAGAAAAATGTAGAGTAAGGGTATACATTAAACTTTGATAAACTGAGTTTAAGATACGTTTTTCAGAAAGATGGTCTCTTAGAAAATCATCGGTTAAATTTAGGTACTCCCTCCGTTCTTTTTTGTTTTTCCACCTTACTAAAACGGGCAGTTCCATAAGTTTTTCCACTTTAGAATACTTTCCATTTTTGGAAAGTTTTCATCCCACTTTTACCCCTTAAAACCCCACTTTCATTACTTCACACTACTATTTAATTATTTTCTCTCTCATACTTCCAATACAATCATTATATTACACTATTATTTAATTATTTTTTCTCTCCATACTTCCAATAAAATCATTACTTCCTACTACTATATAATTAAAATAATACTCACTACCACCAAAGATTCCACTTTTCTTAATCTTGGTGAAAGAAAAAATTAGGAAGATCAAAAAGGAACGGAGGGAGTATTTAAGATTTCAAGTAAAAAAACACTACGAAAAATGACAAAATCATCTACAAAGCTTATTGGGCCACTTGGCCTCCTCTTTGGGCTCCCGAAACTATTTAGCCATAGAGGTTAAATTAGGCAATTAGTAATCTATTGATTTGAACAAAAATTAACTACAAAACTATTTGGCCATAGGGATTAAATTTTAATTGATTATAAACTTAATAGAAAGGGTTTCACATGAGACCGTCTTATTTAAAAATTCATTTATTTTCATTTAATATATTACATAGTCTAATATGATTGATGAAGTAGACACTTAAAAATTAGCAATTTATGATTGGTGCTTTTATCAATTAAGAATCAAGAATTGTATGATACATCTACATTTATATTGATAATTACAATATATTGGGTATGTCTCTCAGTTATTTTTCCAAACATCCGTTTACGTTCAGAATCGACTTTTCGTAGAAAGGATCCATATCTTTCAGTTTTCCTAGGCCCATAAAATATTAGGAACAACACTGCCCTACTAGGCTCGTAGTCTAAGTCATTTGATTGAAAATCCATTGTCTATAATGTATAATAGAGCAAAATGACCGAGTTAGTTTCTTATGTACATGTATAGAGCAAAATGACAGTAGAGTTAGTTCTGTATGTACATATATATTAATAACTATTCGATCGACCCTATATTAGTATTTTCAATTTATTCCTTCATTCTATGTTGACTTTTGTGTTTCTACTCTCTTTACTGAGTTTCTGCTACATTTTCCTCCTTGTATGTAATTTACTATAATATGGTATCAAAAATATAAACTAATGCACTATTGTTCTACATGTTCTTCATCTTTCTTTTATAATAGTCAAAATCCTTATAAATATTAAATACGTTATCACATCTTTTTATATACGAGTCCTTAGGGCTAGAAGTGTTATAAATGCAGATTGTATTACAAATCTTGTCCTTTTCATATTTGACATTAAATATTCCACTTGAAATGAAAAGAGAATAAATTTCAAACTCATTTTCTTCTGTTATATGGCTTCTAATACTTGGTTTAAGAGCAGAAAACCAATTTAACCAACAACTTAAGCATTAGAGCCCAATCATATATATGCTATAAGTCTGAGTTTTAAATTGGTAATTTTTCACAATATTTTGTTTCTCTAGACTATTCAAAAAAACTTACAAGAAGAAAATCATTTTACTACTATCATTAGTTGATTTACAAAATAATCAATCACATCCTTCAAAGAAAAGACAACCTAAAACATTTACAATCATATTGTAGCAAACCTCTCACTACGTGGTATTTTTTCTTGATTGCGTGTATTTCTCTTGCCCTCTTCTTAAGAGTACAAATTTTTTCTGTCCGCTACCTCTCCCTTCCGGACTCTTACTTTGTGCAAGACACAGAACAGATGACTGTGACCACTCCCTCAAGGGGTACGGATATGATCCATTTACTACCTCTCCCTTCAAACCCTGATTTTTGCGGAACATCAAGCAGATGGCCATGACCATGACCATGACTATTATAGCAAACCAAGAAAAAAGGAAATAACATTCTTAAAGCTTGAGGGATAGATCAAGCTTTGTGGAGTCATCTTGATTACTTTTGATAAGGCTCTCTCCACTCCACCACCCACCTCTTGAAGTGGGTCCCAATCCCATAGTGCTATTACCAAGATAATTAGTCTCCAACATTAGTTTCCCTATTGCAGGTTGTTGTTCAATAGGTAACCTTAACCACCCATGATGTCCATACACATTTCCTAATGAACCAATTGATGTTATCATAGAAGGTGTTTGTTTGTGAATCATTGAGTGTGCCTGAATTCCAAGTGACCTATTGTGGGACCCATGTAAGGGTAATGAACCAATGTTTGAATAACTTTGTTGTTGTTGATGAATATGATGGTACGGATGCCCAAAAATAGTAGTTGCTGCAGCGATTGTAGCTCCTATTCTTTGGTTTCGTTTCACTATGGTACGTTCTCGTTTGTGGGCATTTTGATGTCCACCTAAAGCTTGCGAGCTATAGAATTTTCTCTGGCAATAATTGCACGAGAAAGTTCTAGGCTCGCTTGATGAACTCTGACACGATCCTGCTTTTAAGGAATCAATCAAATTGAGTTCCGTGTTAGATTCATGGCATGAATCCAATACTGTCTCTTGATCTTGATCTTGATATTTGAGTTGTGCTTGTTGTGTATACAACGATTTTGCTAATTGTCTGCCCGGTGGACCATCTTGTGCTGCAGAAATGGTGCTTGATACGCTTGAAAGACATGATTCTAGTTCTTTTTGTTCCATTTTTAGAACAAAAAAAGAATTTTTTTTATGTAGAATTTATATTTAATATTTATATTTTGTTTTAATTTCTGAAATTAAAGAATTTGATGAACTTACAACAATTGTTTTTGACGTGAGGAGAAAAATTAAACAGATCGGATATTTTTAAACACCCCTTTCTACTAATATGTGTATTGGGTTTGAGTGTCTCAATGTTTGATCTAAAAAATGGAAGGACTTATTTATTGAGTTTGTAGAGCTTTTTATTTGACACTGCACGTTATGCCTATAGCTAATCTAAAAAGGGCCTATGGCTAGTCTATTCTTCATATTTATACTATACTCTATTGGTATTGTATTGTAATTCCTATGGAATACTAATGTGCCCCATTTAGTACAATTTCAATCAATTTAAAAACCCAATCTTTAAAAAACGCCACCCTTTTCATTTTAACGCCACCCCTATTTTTAATTAAAATACTAAAATGACGAAAATGCCCTTGGACTTAAAACTATTGTAAAACACTCGAACTCACTCTATAATACTTTTATCACTCTAAAACTCATTAAATTAAAAAAAAATATTAATTGTTGTTAATATTTTATACTTATTGATTATTGTTATTATTATTAGTATTTTATATTTTGTAATTTGTGATTATTATTATTAAATGATTTATGAATTTGTGATTATTATTATTATTTGATTTTTTTTTAAAAGTTAGTAAATAAAATAAATTTATTATTTATACTAATAATAATAACAATAATCAACAAGTATAAAATATTAACAACAATTAATAGTTTTAAATTCAAAAAAAAAAAAAAAAAAAAAAATGAAACGACCCACTCGAGCAAAACACTCATGGGAACCATGGCACCCTCGAGCAAAACACTCATGGGCACCATGGTACCCTCGAGCAAAACACTCATGGGCACCATGGTTCACTCGAGTATTTTGCTCGAGTGAACCATGGTGCCCATGAGTGTTTTGCTCGAGGGTACCATGGTGCCCATGAGTGTTTTGCTCGAGTGGTTCTTTGATTTTTTTTTTTTTTTTTGTTTATTTATTATTATTATTATTAATTGTTGTTAATATTTTATACTTATTGATTATTGTTATTATTGTTAGTATTTTATATTTTGTAATTTGTGATTATTATTATTAAATGATTTATGAATTTGTGATTATTATTATTATTTGATTTTTTTTTAAAAGTTAGTAAATAAAATAAATTTATTATTTATACTAATAATAATAACAATAATCAACAAGTATAAAATATTAACAACAATTAATAGTTTTAAATTAAAAAAAAAAAATTCAAAAAAAAAAAAAAAATATGAAACGACCCACTCGAGCAAAACACTCATGGGAACCATGGCACCCTCGAGCAAAACACTCATGGGCACCATGGTACCCTCGAGCAAAACACTCATGGGCACCATGGTTCACTCGAGTATTTTGCTCGAGTGAACCATGGTGCCCATGAGTGTTTTGCTCGAGGGTACCATGGTGCCCATGAGTGTTTTGCTCGAGTGGTTCTTTGATTTTTTTTTTTTTTTGTTTATTTATTATTATTATTATTAATTGTTGTTAATATTTTATACTTATTGATTATTGTTATTATTATTAGTATTTTATATTTTGTAATTTGTGATTATTATTATTAAATGATTTATGAATTTGTGATTAATAAATTTATTATTTGATTTTTTTTAAAAGTTAGTAAATAAAATAAATTTATTATTTATACTAATAATAAATTTATACTAAAAATAAATTTATTATTTATACTAATTTGTGGTTCTTTGGTTCACTCATGGGTCGTTTCATTTTTTTTTTTTTTTTTGAATTTAAAACGAGTATAGTTTAGAAAATACTTCGGTTTATGGTAATGATTCGAATGCCGATCCTCTAACACGTAAATTTTTTTTTTGATTTTAGTGAGTTTTAGAGTGATAAAAGTGTTATGGAGTGAGTTCGAAGTGTTTTACAATAGTTTTAAGTCCAAGGGCATTTTCGTCATTTTAGTATTTTGATTTAAAATAGGGGTGGCGTTAAAATGAAAAGGGTGGCGTTTTATAATAATGCCCTTTAAAAATAGGTGGAATGTGGGAGTGTGGGAGTGGAATGATTAATTTATCTTAAAAATTAAGGAAAATTTTCAATGGTACTCAGTGTTATATCACTTTATTAATGATATATCTGTATTTTTTTTAATTTCAATGGTATTCTTATTTTTTGAGTTAATTATAAACGTGATACTGTTCACCTTTTTTTCCATTAAGTTGACGTTAAATGTCATTTAAAAGTAAGGGAATTTATCAATGGCACCCCTTTGTTATAGAATTTTATCAATGATACCCCTGTGTTATAGCACTTTATCATTGGTACCCCTACGTTATAACACTTTTAAATGACATTTAATATCAACTTAACGGAAAAAAGGTGAACAATGTCACGTTTGTAATTAGCTCAAAAAGATAAGGGTGCCATTGGAATTAAAAAAACACAGGGGTGCCATTGATAAAATGTTATAACACAGGGCTACCGTTGATAATTTCCCGTAAGTTGAACTCTTAAAATGATTTAAGCAGCGGTGTTCGAAGTAGACTTGATGATTAGATATTTAATCAACCTTATAACCAAATTTGATTTGACCCTAGAAAACCTAATCGAAAAAATCTGATCCGAAATCGATCCGATAATTTGAATGAACACCTTTATTTTAAGAGTATAACTCACATAGAAAATGATCTGCTTCGAAAATAACTCAACAGAAAATAATCTGAATCGAATCTGCATGCCATACCTTTTGTCAGATTAAGTCCATATCAATTCTCTATAATGTGCAACTCAACGAGAGAGCTTTTTGTTAAAACATAACAAATTAAGAAAGATGAAACATAAAAATAATTTCGGTCTATAATTTTTAAATTTTTTAGGGTTAAGACCAAAGAATTCCTACCATTAATAATTTAAGAAGCTAAGGAGATAGAAAATTAATAACTCTTGTAGTTGGTATAAATTGCGCCATTTTCAGAAAGTTGAAAGTTAGTCTTCAGCCATTAAGTTAATCTATAATTTTACATATTTTTCTTATTTATCGAATATCTAACTTTGTGTTATATGGATGTCTTTGAATGGTGAATTGAATCCCAAAACAATTGTAAAGATACATAGTTGGATGAGAACTTGAAACATTGAAGAGACTTTTGTATGAGGTGATAAGTTTTCTAAACATAATGTCATAAGGTAAGGACTAAAATTTATGTGGGTTTATACCTATCGAAGGCTATGGGGTGCTGTAAGCCTGTAACATCCGAATTTCCTACCGTTCTTTATGATTTTCGTTTCGTTTTAGGGGTCGGAAATTTCCAACCCCTAAAACGAAACCAAAATCGTAAAAGACGAGAAAAAATTCGGATGTTACAGGTGCTCTAGTTATGGGGGGACAATTGACAAAGGCAAACCTTGTACTTGCAAATGATACTATAAGCTAGAAGCAGCTTGTCCCATGTTACTTAGAGTTTGTTGCTTTTGTGAGTTTTCATGAAGTGCCTACTTTTCTTTCCATTGAATGTTCCCTACCTTTATTATTTGTCACTTACAAATGGACTCCTTTTGCACTTATACCTAAACTATTTGTTCAACTTTTGCCTAAAGATGGTATAACTCCCACTCCTACCCTATTATTGCTAGGAGCTATAGCCTCTTTTGAAATCAGCTAGTCTCTTGAGAGAGCGTCTCTTTGAAAGACGTATTTCAAGCTCAGCTCATTAAAGATAAATGTCTAGTTATCGTATTCTTAATAGCTACTTACATTATCTTTAATGCCTACTTACTTTATCTTTGATGCCTACTTTCGATATCTTAACGGCCATTTGGTTAATGGTACTAAATGGTGGTAATGAGAATGATTTATAATGTAAAATTTCACTAAAAGCTCTATATCATTTCGATGGTAATGAAACTTTGATCACAAAAAAGTTTATTTTGTTTACAAATTTTCATACCACATCTCCCAATGGTAATGAATTGGAATGAATTTTATGAAGAAAATAAGATGATTGAACATTGAAGTTGGACAAGCATATCCATTAACCAAAATTACACTACTTTTTCATTTCTATTACCACCGTTTATTACCACATACCAAATGGACCGTAAATGTCTTCTTACATCATTCATAATACCTACTTATAATATTATAAAAGTACATAATAGATCGGCCCAATTAGAGATGATCTCTCAAAGAGACCGTCTCTCACAAGAATTTGTATTCGAAAATTATAAATGTGTTCCTTCTGTTTCATGAGATTTGCATTAAATACAGCTCTTACTAAAATTTTATGGAAAAGTAAGAAATGTCTAAATGACACCGGACAAGAAAAGATAAAAATATCAAAGTATAATTACTCCTAATTCTCTACAAAACTATAGCTAAAAATATAATTGGTACAAAATTCAGAGAACAACTAAAATAAAAAAAAAATGGTGTGAATTCGTGAGATGGTATAAAATTATTAAGTTTATAATTACTCTAATTCTTACAAAACAATTTAAAAATATGATAAAATTCCAATAAAGCGTACTAAAGTTGATTTGAGTTATTTATAAAGTCATCCACAAAGCTTTATATTATTAACAAAAACCAGCCCTTTAATATTAAGTGCTCTAAGCAATTGCTTTGGTGTATCCAAAATAAATCGGACGATTTAATATCCACTCGACTTTAAAGCCAAATTTAATTTGACCCGACTCAAATATGTATTTATAATTATGTAAAAATCAAAATGGACATGAAACTTGATTTTGAACCGATTCAAAATAATTAACCTGATGACTTGAATATGTTAGAGTATATAACATATTTTGGGGCTTTAACCATCAGCTTAAGCTTTTGGTTGAGTTGGTTCTTTGGCATGGTATTAGAAGCCACGGTGACAAGAGGTCACAGGTTCGAATCTCAACCACCCCTCATTTAAAATTTAATATTTATAGCGCCATTTATGAGGAGGGCATGTGCTGCATCCACACTTCTAACCCAAAAGGCTCTCGTGTGAGGGGGCGTATTAGAGTATATAACATATCATGGGGCCTTAACCATCAGCTTAAGCTTTTAGTTGAGTTGGTTCTTCGACAGAATGAACACCTCTAATGATTGAGTATTTGGAGTTTTTAAGGTTTAGTGTTTAAGGTAGGTTGGTGTTTCAAGTGTATAATTTGATGATGGGTCCCACTAAATAAGTCTAGTTAATTTACCATTCAACCATGGTGGAATTAATATGGTAGAAGGTCAACTATCATGAACTAATTAAGTCTATAGTGTAATGATTGTAAGAGCAAATAAAGGCTCAAAATTGAGGAAATTGGTGAAGAACATTAGGAATTAATCGCTTTCTCAATTTATCTTAAGTCTTTATCAAGGAAATTTCATTGTTTTAGTTATGTTTCCTTACTTTATTTTTTAATACTTGATTGCATGAGTGCATTCTAGTTCGTATTAAATAATATAATACTCCCTCCTATTCAGGCTAGTAGTCCCATTTGTTTTTGGGCACTATTCACTTAGCCCTCTTAATTTGTATTCTACTCTTAATCTATAAGTTAAAACATAGTCATGTGGGATCTTGTTTGATTCGTCTCAATATAAGGATTATTAATATCAACTTTTTATAATTTTTAATTAAGAATAATTTAAGATATTAAGGGTTAAAATGTTGCCTCGGCAAGTGTGAAAAAACAAATGGGACAAGTAGAGTGAATAGGAGGGAGTATGTGTTTAACAGACGAAAAAATATAATCTGGATATAAGCAATTTCAATTGGTGATATTCTTAATGTTTCTATTAGATTAGCTATCGTTACTAAGACGATTGTTGTTCATCATTAAGATTCGCAAAACATTTTTTTTCTATTTCGATTTGTGAGCTCTCTATGTTTCTTTTTTTTTTTTTTTTGCAAAGAACTCTCTATGTTTCAAAAGAATAGGTCCAAGTACAAAAGCAATAAAAATAAAAAGTATAAAAGCGGTCAAAATATATATTCAATGAAAAAATAAAATAAAATAAATAAATAAATAAATTAAATGTATTTATAAAAATAAGAAACTGTAGTCATGGTTCGTTGATAAATATAATGTGAATTTAATACTTATTTTTATGTGGAAGCATATACTTATGTTTATACTTATTAATTACTCCCTTTGTTCCTATTAGTAAAAATAAAATAAAACTAGGTTGAAAGTATAAGACAAAAAATAAGTGGCTGATAACAATAAGTGATTAGGATGAAAAGAGATAATAAGTCTGTGAATAAGATTTTAAAAAATGAGGTCATTGCCAAAAGGAAAAAAAATGCAAAGTAAGTGAGACTAACTAAAATGAAAAGAGGTGCAAATTAAAAGTAAGGGAAAGAATAAAAAGTCATACAATACATATTATTGAAATAAGTTCATTTATTTTTTTTCTTTGATATATCTCTTTATAGATTGCCGGTTGCTATATATACTATATTATTGTAATATGTAGTGGTTGTACTTGTTACATGCATTTTCTTTTCTTCTAGTCCTAATTTTATTTTCTTATACACTTGATCCCCTTTGGTGGGAATTTCATCATATTGCACTATTTTTTTTTAATTCATGAAAATGTATTACTTCTATGTACTTCTATCATGTATGTACATGTCAATATAGAAATATTGACTTAAAATATAAAAACCAATTAAAAATATAGTGGGTTCTGTTTAAAAAAGATGACCTGAAATTAAAAACACGTTTCAAAAAAAAAACACGTTAAATTGATCATGTTTAGGTTTCGCTCAGGTTTGACCCAATTTTATGAATTTTCCGGTTTGTTTATTTTTGTTTGCGAGTCAAAATTTTGGGTTATGAGAAATGACCTACTACTTTCCGGTTTGGAGTGTCCATGTGTGGAGTTTTATTATAGTTTATTCTACATCGATGAATTAAAGATAACGTGCAAATTTTATAAGTCATTAAATATGATTTGGAGATTGTATCTCTTTAGAATACAAAGTTTGTGCACCCTACATTTTAATTTCTGAAGCATATGATGACATTTACAATAACTCTGAACTAATTTAATAATTTAGTACAGTATATAACTGAATTCACGAATTACTAATAACAGTAGCACTTGGCACAATAATACAGGTGGGATTGAAGATTAAGTACAGTCAGCGATTAAACAACGAACTGAAAACGCGGCCCAATGAGACAACACCACGTGTCGAAAGACAATGTGGCTTTGTCCTATGTTTGGAACACAGTGGCAAACTGACAAGTGGCCGACAACTTGATTGGGAAGTTGACGTGTGAATTGTTCTTAATTAATAAATTATTAACTACTCTTAATTATTAATTATGGTATTTAATATTATTATGGTGAAAGTCTTATCTAAACTTAGTCTAATACTTTTCTATTTTCATTCGTTCTTCCCATTCGCTTTTTGCATAGATCTTAATGCAAATTTAAAAGTCAAATTATTTTAATTGAATATTTTTGAAAATTTTAAAAAGTCGATATTTAGAAAATATATATTGAGACGAATTTATTAAGATTTCATATAAATATGGTTTTTCATATAGATCATTGAGTAATTATAGTGAAAATTTGACACTAAAATTATTCGTAAATTTATTTGAGAAGAACATATCAAAACGGGGGTACTATTCTAGTGTGTACTAATTAGGGATGGCAATTCAGTCCAAATCAGACCCTAGTCCGACTCGATCCGAGGAATATAATCCGATTCGACTTCGACTTTACGATCCGAGTCCGAGTTAGAGACGGACCGGAGTTGGACCTTAATAAAAATCTGAGACTCCGACCCGACTCCAACCCTAAAGGGAATCCGACTTTAAATTTGACTTTTACACCAATATTTAGTTTACTTTAAAACACTAGACATGACTAATTCTAGTTCTCTCTCATACTATTTGTAATTTTCGATTTTCAAAAACTACTTAGTATTTTTATTTAGATTAATCAATCAGAATACGACAAATCAGATCAAGAGAAATAAAATACGCCAAATCAAAATGCGAGAAAATTTTATTAAATTGTAGTAGTAGGAATAAATCTCTTGTTAAACTTGAATTCAAAGTAGATATCTTTTTGATAAATTGTATTTGAAAAATATATTTTGTTAATTTTGTATGCTTTAAAATCATTAGCACAAAATCAACGATATTGTTTGATTATAATCCGACTCCACATCCGACTCCGTTGGAGGTCCGAGTGTCCGAGTCGAGGCAAACTTGGTCGAGGAAAACTTGGAGTATGCATAATCCGACTCTGAGTGGAGGTGGGCTGAAAACAAAAACTCCGACTACTATCCAGAGTAAAGTCGGAGTATGTATAATCCGAGTCGAGTCCGACCCATTGCCATCCCTAGTACTAATTTTAAAAGATATATAAATGATACTCCACTTGACAAGTAAAATTATAAAGTACAGTCATTAACTCTTTTTAAATTAATACATATTAGAATAGTGTGGATTAAGTCTATATAAAACTTTTTCATTATTATTTGTTTAACATAATCAAATCCTTAAAGTAAAATCCTTAAGATAAGTACTATAATCTTAGCTTTTGTTTTTATTATGATTAAAAACCAAACTCGTTTGTCCTTTGCCTAATAATACCCTACATTAAAAAATGCCCTTTGAAAAGAAATACCAGGCTACGGGAGAAGGCCTTAAAACAACTTGAATTTAGATTAATTATGATTATGAATTTCCAATTATTATAAAGAATATTAATAATAAATTGTTCAATATACTAACACATAAGAATGACAAATAATAGTTAATTCATGGACCTGTAAATATGAGTGTTCGGCACATACTATAGTAGTAGTATATTTTCTATTTTCGTTTGTTCTTCCTATTCACTTTTTATGCATATCTCACTGCTAATTTAAAAATCAAATAATTTTAATTGTGAGTTTTTAAAAATTCTAATAGTTGATACTTAAAATGTATATCGAAATGAATCTATCAAGATTCAATTTGAATATGTTTTTTCATATAGATCGATGAGAAATTTTCATATTTAAACCAAATATGAAGGTGCGACCATCTAATTGAAGATTTACCTTTTCTTATTTTCATATTTAAATTAAATTATTTTGGTATAAACTTTACCTTTTACAAAACATCTGATAAAATTGAAACGTACAAGACAGAAAAGGTATAACACCTCCTACCGCCCTAATCATGTTGGCCACTAATGCCGATTCCATCTCATCTTCTTTTGAAATGTTCATGGAATGGGAAATATGAGAACTATACCTTGGATTCTTTCTTTAATTAGGTTAGATTTTTGTTTAAAGTTGCTAGTTTCCTACTTCCTTTTTTTAGTTGTATTATTTTCATTTTTTACGCTGTTTACCATTTGATAGTGTTTTGCATAGTACGACTATTAAACGAAAAAAAAAATATAAGCATGTGAGATATTGTTTTATTCGTCTCGTCGGATACTTTCATATTATCAATATTTTATAATTTTTGGTTGAGTATAATTCTAAATATAAGCAATCCAACAAATAAATTGGATTGTATAAAAAAATATTTGAATGCAAATAAAAAAAACAGAGGAAGAACTTTTTATTTTTACTTTGAGTTCGTGTAGTACGTTTGCCTTATTTTGCTTCTGTTTTAAGCCACTTCCTCTTTCCAATAATGTGGTATGCAAACTTGAAACATGGTTTTACTTATGTCCGTTAAATAGATCAGGTTGGGTTGAGTTTGGGTTCGGGTCATATATAAATAGGTCAGAAAATCCTTGACCTAAATCCAACCTAATTACTTAATTGGGTCGAAAATTACAATGTTAACCCCATCTGCAACAGATCAGGTTGACCTGATTTCGACCCACTTAACCCGTTTATAATTTTTTGTTTTCGTTTTAAGGTTTTTAACGGTGGTTAAATCTAATTTTTAAGGCTTTAATTTTAATTTTATGTTTTTTGTTGTTTATTTTGTATTTACTATAAAAAATAAGAAAATATTAAATGAACTAAGTTTAGCTTATGCTTATTGA
This sequence comes from Amaranthus palmeri, assembly GCA_019776075.1. Lineage (NCBI taxonomy): Eukaryota > Viridiplantae > Streptophyta > Magnoliopsida > Caryophyllales > Amaranthaceae > Amaranthus > Amaranthus palmeri. The sequence goes on from JAAKBH010000365.1 coordinate 193,313, forward strand.
TTTAACTCGAACTAAATACATTCACTAAAATGGGTTATACAGGTTTGTTTTAGGTTTAAAATTTTGACCTGAACCTAACCCATTTAATAAACAGATCAGGTCGGGTCAACCCATTTAATTAATTGGGTCAAAAGTCTCAACCCAAACCCACTTATTTCTGGTTAAGTTCAGATCGGGTTAGCAGGTCGGGTTAACTTTTGCTAGCCCTAGTTTTACTTATTATTCTTGTCCTCATAACTTATACTTCTATCAGTCAGAGTGGTAATTCTATGTAAATTGGTTAGACATGTTCAAAATAAATTCGACGATTCGATAATTGCTAGACTTTGTAACTGAAATTGATTTGATTTGATTTTAAAATGAATTAAAATTATAAAAAAATAATGTGGATGCAATACTCAATTTTGAACCGACCAGAAACATCTGACCTAAAATCGACCCAATGATCCGAATGAAAACCTCTAACATAGTTGTTTTTTCTTAAGATAGTGCTATCAAGACCTAAGTTTGTCGTAGTAGTGATGCAAATTTTTTCAGTTGGGAGGTTTCAATTCGAGATCCATTTATTGTTATGAATAATAGGCTAACGACTTATATACTCTTTTTGCACATTTGAAAATACACCCAAAGAAAATCTTTGTTGTGCAGTCGTCTCATTGAGAGACAATTTCTCCCAAAAGTAACTCTATTTTTTTGGACTAAGAATATAAAAAAAGAAGAGAAGGGTTACGTGAGAATCAAATCTTGAAACACAAATTCTTGTATAAGACAGTTTCATTGTGAGACACGCCGTATACATGGGCTAAATAGCCTAATAATACAAATTATTAGTATATGGACTTTTTATTTTGAGGTCGTTTCAATGAGAAGCGGTCTCTTACAAGAGTAGCTCATGACTGAAGAAGCATAATGGGCCTATTTCTTATAAAGATTCCCTTGCTAAGTTTGTACTTCTATTATGGGCTTAAAACTTGAGACATTTGTATTATGATTTATGACCACTATTTCTCTTACACAAAACAGTAGGTCTTATGGGAGACCGTCTATTGTATAGACGGAGTCCACATAGCCCAGCCCAATCACAAAATGGGTATTTTTATTTTAGAAAAAAAGAAAAAAAAAAACAAAAAATAACCGTGCAATATTTGGTAACTTCCAGCCATCTATTTTGGGAAACTGGTAATAGTTTCTTCCTTTCCCCAAAAACTCTTTATTGCTCCTTAATGCAAAATTAATGGACCCAACTCCATTAGAATACCAAAATACCTTCTGCAAAATTACATCTTCTATTCTCCTTCTTGATAATTTCCAGACCTTCTTGATAATTTACCAAAACTCCATTAAAATACCAAAAGACAAGAGAGGAATCTGCAACAACAATGGAAGATATAATATCTGAATTAAAACTAAATCAATCAATTACTAAGAACATGCAAATTGAAGTAGATGAAGAAGAGAAATCTAAAAGAAAGGAAGGGTCCATTAAAATTCCATTGTTCTTGAATGTCGAATTTTAATGGTTATTTCTAATGGTTTTATTTGATTTTTTTGGGTGGGATGTCGATTTTTTTTTGATTTATTGTTCTTGAAATGGGTACTTGAAATGTTCTATAAAGTTGAGTTCCAGGTACTTGAAATGGGTACTTGAATTGGAATAGTTTTTTTTTTTTTTTTTTTTGAGATATGAATTGGAATAGTTTTGGTGCTATAGTTTTGATTTTTGATTTTTGAAATGTTCTTTATCCCTAAAAAGTTGAGTTCCAGTAACTATAAAGTTGAAATGTTCTTTATCCCTAAGAAGAACATAAAGAGACTTTTGATTTTTGATTTTTAATTTTTCATATTTGATGCTATAATTTAAATGCATAGTTTTGATTTTTGATTTTATAATAATACACCAAAACAATGACTTGCATTAATGTCCTCAACTTCGTTTTATATGAACAATGGAATTTCATAAACCCATTAGAAATAATGTCTGTGTTTGGGCGTGTAATGTTTGTGTTTAACTGTTTGAATTAAAACTTGAAATTTTAATTCAAACAGTTAAACACTTTAAAGAAGACATTATACGCCCAAACTTAGCGTAGACATTATAGATCCAAATAATAGACATTATAATGCCCAAACGTTGCCATTATAACCCCAAAACTTAGGCATTATAACTCCAAAACGTATGCATTATACAGTTAAACACTATAAAGAAGACATTATACGCCCAAACTTAGCGTAGACATTATAGATCCAAAAAATAGACATTATAATGACCAAACGTTGCCATTATAACTCCAAAACTTAGGCATTATAACTCCAAAACGTATGCATGATACGCCCAAACTTAGCATAGACATTATAGATCCAAAAAATAGACATTATAATGCCCAAACGTTGTCATTATAACCCCAAAACGTATGCATTATTGTTCCAAAACTTTGACATTATAAATCCAAAATGGAGCAATTATAAATCCAAAAGTTAGAAATTATTAATCCAAAAATAAGTCATTATTAATCCAAAAATAAGTCATTATAACTCCACTTAGACAATATAACAACAAATTAATTCCTGAAAGATTTAACACTAGTTCATTATATCTGCAAAAATTAAATATTATAATTCCCAAACTTTGACATTATACCTCCAAAACTTATATATTATATCTCCAAAAAAAAAAAACAATTCAACATGTTCATTACAACTTCAATTTTTCAAAACGAATTGTCTACTTTTTTGCGACACTCTTCCTTTGCCTTTTAGGAGCTACTTGGGCAGTTTTTGGGCATGCTCTCGTGCGCTTCTTTGGAGTAACAACTTTTAGAGGATCGGGAGTCCGTGCGGCCAGAATTTCAGGTAGTCTTTTGGGTTGGTCTTTAGCAAACCGTTTGGCCAAACCTACCAATTTATCGCGCTTCATGTTTAGGTCGCTTAGTAAGATCCTCGTCAAAATGTTAGCCCGATATAGCCTCCGGTCAGCAAGCTACAAACATACATCACATTTGATATACATTACGATGTATCCATAAGAAATGAACATATTTTGATAGTTTAATGAACACAAGCATTAAAACCTCAAATATTTTGAAAAAATTCAGAACATATTTCAAGCATTTGAAAGAAAACAGTACATTTTGAAAGAAAACAGTACATCTCAATAAATATTACAAAGTGAATTTTACACTCAACCTCAAATTCAGAACATTTTGAAAGAAATGAACATATTTTGATAGTTTAATGAACATATTTTGATAGTTTAAAAAATTCACAACAAAAGCATTTGAAATGAACATATTTTGATAGTTTAATGAACACAAGATTGAAGAAATGGGTGTCGGGGTTGAAATTCAGAACAACACAGACAATGGAATGTAAAACACAAGCATTTGAAATATTCAGAACAATGGAATTTCGAGCAAATTAAAACTCAAAAACTCAAGCAAATTAACACAAAATACCCATTTAAAGCAAATTAACACAAAATACCCATTTCAAGCAAATTCAGCACAATGGAATTTCGAGCAAATTAACTCAAAAACTCAAGCAAATTAACACAAAAAATCAAAACACAAGCATTTGTAAAACTCAAGCAATAATGTAACACAAAATACCCATTTCAAGCAAAACACAGACAATACCCATTTCAAGCAAATTAACGGAATTTCGACACCCACTTCAAGCAACAAATTTCGACACCCATTTCAAGCAAAAACTCAATCAACCATTTCTTCATATAATCATTTTGACACATTTCAAGAACAATAAATTAAAATAAAAAAAATCTATCAAAATTCAGAACTATAAAACCCATTTAAACTCCATTAAAATCTATCAAAATCTATCAAAAATCTATCAAAATCTATCAAAAAAAAAAATCTATCAAAAACTCCATTAAAATGCCAAAAAGAAAACCCATTTAAATTTTAAAATAACCATTAAAAATGTCGAAAATCATACCTAAAATTGAAGATCTGGAACAATATATTTGTTGATGAAGCAACCAAAACCAAACAGTAGAAATAAACCAAAAAATCGAAAGCCCTCTTCCTTGAAATTCGATTCGAAAATCTCAAAACAACCAAAATGAACTCTCAGAAATGGAAGCCAAACGGTATTCAATAGAAATGAAAAGTGAAATCTCACGAAATTGAAATGGATACCAAATGGTTAGTGTCTTGGAAATCTCAGAATAATGAATGAAGAAGGAGAGGTTGAGTGAATAAGGAAAGGTTGAGTGAAGAAGAAGAGTAATTGTTGGGATATTCAAAGATATGATTACACGCGGTATTTAAGGAAACTAAATTAAATGTTTTAATTTTTTTTATTTGAATACTCCTGATTTCCTAAAATATAGAAGCTGGGCCGGCCCATTTAAGTCCGTCTATCCTATAGACGGACTTTCCTGAGATTTTGTGTACACAAAAACATGCGCGCGTAGCATATGCGCCCTCCTCCAGAGTCTATTTTTTTGTTTTTTTTTTTCTATTTTCTGGGCATTTTTCAATTTGGACCTTAAAGGTATCAATTTCAACGTGGTGTTTAAACATATCAATTAAAGTAAATTTCAATTTCAACCTATAAATGATCAATTGTGGTGTTGAACTAATTAATTTCTACCTAAATTGAAATTGACATCTTTAAGGTTAAAATTGATAACTTTAAGAGTAAAATTGAAAAATACTCAAAAAATAAATGAAAAAAAAAAGAGAGAAAATGCAATAGGCTGAAATATTGGGCATTTAAGACGGTGACTCCCAAGACCGCCTGTTTCTCTTAAGTTTCCTTTTGTGTTTGTTTATTTAGAGCCCTTAGATAATGTCATTAAGAATTTTGGTTGAATTGTTTCTGAATTTTTCATTGAATGTACAAATAAATTTAGTGATTTATGTCTAGACAAAATTGAAATAAAATTATATGTATTTCTTGTAAATTGTAATAATAGAGTTTGTTTTCGATCGAGAATAAACTAATTTTCGTTTGACAATAAAGTCATTGAGAATAAAATAAAAATAATCGGTCTCCTAAGAGGCCGTCTTTCAGCTGAGAGACATCTCTCAGGCCCAACCCAATAAAGTTTAGTGCCTACTTATTGTACTTTATTGCCTCCTTATCCTATATTTTTAATGCCAACTTACAATATCTTTATTGTCTGTTTACAGTATTCTTAATGTCTACTTACTGTATCCTTAATGCCTACTTATCGTATCCTTAATGCCTACTTACAATATCTTAAATACTTACTTACAATATCGTTAAGACCCACCATAACTTACTTTACATTTTTTATGGTACGATCCAATTAGAGACGGTCTCTCAAAGTAACGAAAAGTACATAGAGCATGTCCACAAAATCAACCTATGAAGGACCACTGACTTCCAATGACTTAGAAAGTATCCCAAAGTAAAGGGAAGATCCCTTTAAAAATAGGGATACCCTTTCAACTTAAGATAAGGTAATAACTTCACATGTTTCTTACTTGTTGCTTTCCTTCAATCAAAAAGCTATTTCACTTGAACAAACAAAAGATGTAAAGTTGTCTATCATAGCCAACTAAGTTAAAGAGAACCAAAATAATATATGTTATCTTTCAAGTGTTCATTTAGGTTATCGAGTTGATTTTGGGTTAAATGTTTGGATTCAGTTTAATATTAGGTCTTGTGTCCATATTGATTCTACATAATTCTAAATCATTTTGAAGTCGTGTCAAATTGGATTCGTTTTGAGAATTACACGCTTAGTTTTGAAATAAGTTTGATTATGATGATCTTATTGTATGCTTTTTTTGATAAATAATCTTATTCATTTCAAATTTTCACAAATATACAACTTACAAGTGTCAATATTTTTTTTGTTAATAATTTTTTAGCAAGCATAGGAAAAGGAAATTTCCTTAGAAGTGCAAAGTCCGGCAAAGTGTAGTAATTTATATACCAAAGAGGAGGTTTGATAAATTGGAATTTTCATATCATTTGTAAATTCATGTGTTCAACCAAACAACAAAAAATAATTTCTTGAAATTTAACAAAAAAAAAAATAACTTCCAACGAAAAAGAAATTTCAATTGAAATTTAATTATCGGCCAACCAAATAAGCTCTAAAACTAATATCAGCGACACAAAAATCCAAAGGTTGATGCAAGTAAATAATTTTCTATAAATAAAGAAATGCGCTTTAACTCGAGCAGAGGGACTCCTTTTGGTCGTGCTCTCCTTTATGGGTATGAGTTATCGCCGTCCTTCCCTCCCCAGACCCTGTCTATAGCTCTATGGGCGTGAAACACTAGGTAGGATGATGATGATGATGATGAAAGAAATGCGCTTTAGACAACTAGTTAGTGAATGCTATTGACCGTAAGGCTCAAGCTAGTACGACTATAAAATTCAAGTTTTTCTTAATTCACAGTTTAAAATAATTATTATAAGTATTCTTTTTCAAAAATTAATAGATGAAGTCAAATAAGTTTTTATTTACACCTTAAAACTTAAAAAAAGAACAAACAAATTGATAATTAGTTACCCAAAGCATATTAATGCATATTTTTACGATCATACGAACCTATAGTCTGTACCGATTTTAATCCTACCCTTTCAATAATCCTGCGTAAAATTTTGATCTGAAAACCTTGGGTAATAAACTTCACAATGGGACTAATGTGTAATTGGGCTTTTTTGGAACGGATACACAAGGTCTTTAATTCTTGTTTTCAAGTGTTTGGGCTTCTTAGTGAAAGTCCAATGAGGTTACCTGGGCTAATCAATGATATAATTCTTGTCATAAAGTGAATATTTATAATTCAAACACAAAATCTCACAAGAGACGGTCTATAGGATAGACTATAAAATTGGACCAGCCCATTTCCTTTAACTCATTTTTTTATTATAATATCAATTATATTATGTTATAATCTAAATGTAAGGTATTATAATCTCGAATATACTATTCTATAACCCCAAATATAAGTTATTATAACCCCAAATAATTTATTATAACCCCAAATATACAATGTTATATTTTGGGCTGGGCTTCATGGATTCCGTCTATAGAATAGACCGTCTCCCATGAGACTTACTGATTTTAAAGTGATCAGTTCTAATTTTAAAGTCATAACTTTTATTGTCTTAAAGCGGTCATTTATAATCTTAAAGTGATCAATTACAATCTTAAAATTATCAATTATAGAAACGGGCTAATAATATGAGCTCATATTATGGTGAGACGGTCTCTTACAGGACATATTGTCTAGGCTTTACTTTGGGTTATTGATTTAAACTTTTCACTATTTGTGGCTTGTTTAGTTATTGGTATTAAACGGTGGTACTGAGAATGAATGATTTGTAGTATAGATTTTCATGATATATACTATATTATTTCCTTGGTAATAAAACTAATCATAAAAAAGGTTTTTTGTTCATAATTTCTCATCCCCATCTAGTATCACATTTTTAAATAGTACTAATACATTGGAATAAATTCTGTGAAGAAAAGGAGATTGTTGAAGTAAACAAGCATCACCATTAAGATTGCTAAAAGATATTCCTAAATTACACTAACCTTTCATTATCATTCTACCCATTTAATATCGACTATTAAACGAATTGTAGTCAATATTTTCATAGTGAGACCGTCATGATTAAAAAATTTTGTAGATTTTTTTTCATGCCTTATCTTATCATATCTTATTTTGTCTTATTTTACTATTTATTTTTTTGAATCTTTTTTCAAAATAATGCTTTTAAAAACTTAATTCCCACCTTGAAAAAGAAGGAAATTTATTTCCCTAAATATCCAATTATATTTTTTAACTTTTTAAAAGTAAATCGCTATTTGACAATACATAGCGATTCTTCTATCAAACCACTCTGTTAGAAAGCGGTTTATTTAAATTTGAATCGCTACATAAATTAAAATTAGAATGATGAGGGCTCCTCTTATATTGATTCTTTTATAAAATCAACTTGAATTTATTTCTTCCCTTGATTTTTACAAGATTTGTACTTGAGGAACATCACATAAAACGTAAAAAGTCGACTTTTTATTTTTTTTTTATAAATCATAATGAATTAAAGCTACTCAAAACACTAAAAATTTATCCGACCTTGTAACTAAATCCGATATGACCGAACTTCAAAATTTATTTACAAATATGCAAAAAATAATATGAATACAAAGCCAGATTTTAAGCAATTCAAAACACATAATTTGAAATCAACCCAATGACTCAAATAAACACCTCTACGAATAATGACAGTTCCACCTACCTTAACCTAAATTGGTTTACATGTAGGAATAGCAAACATGAGAAATTCATGAGAACAAACAAACATCCTTGAAGGGTAATGATTTTAATTCATGGTGATCTCACTTTTCCAATCCCCATTCCCTACCATACATCACATTCAATACCTAAAATAATTAAATAAACACTCCCAATATCCCGCACAAGGCAGGGTTCGGGTGGAGGTTTTTATTTTCTTGAAAATGCGGACAAATCATGCTCGTTCCCCCCAAGAAGAGAGTAAAGAGAGATGCGCGCCGTCAAGAAATCCCCAAATGGATACCTGCGTCCAGTAGAAATCGAACCCCAAAACTACATTTCAATGCATATGCTCTATCCATTAAGCCAGAAGGGCTTTTATTTAGTATTTAATACCTAAAATAAGGATGAAAATAAAAATAAAAATGGTGAAACTAAATGGGCACCCTAATTCTGGCATGATTTAACTTTAGTGGTAAGTATTTTATCAAAAAAAAAAAAACTTTAGTGGTAAGTACACGTCATGCACGTGACTTTAAAAAGCAAGGAATCTCAAAGATTTTACAACAAAGGTGAATCTTGTATAACCAATTTAATATTGATTTTAATTATATTTTAATTGTTAGTGCTTTTGCTAATATTTTGCTTAATTACATGGTTTAAACTTTAAATAATGTTAATGGTCATTAATTTTGTTACGCAACCAATGAGATTAGTAATGGACAATGGGATCTTGTCTCCTTCACATTGTGGATGCTGCACTATTCCAGGAAAACTAATCAATTTTGGTCTATATGAGATTATAAGGAAATTTCCCTTTCCATCCTATACTCTTTTATCGAGCCGGCAGGTCCGGCCCTAAGGGTGGGCAAGAAGAGTTGTCGCCCAGGACCCCATGTTAGATTAGCAAAATTAAAGGCATTCAAAGGTCCATATAGGTTAGAAATTACAAAGGAAAAGGGCCCCCAATGTCCTATTTCGCTCAGGACCTTAAAATATCTTGGGTCGGCCCTGCGAGTCCGGGGACTCCTTTTAGCTATGCTCTCCTTTAAGGGTATGAGTTGCCGTCGTCCTTTTCTCTTCAAACTCTGTCCATAGTTTTCTATAAGCGGAATACACTAGGTGGGATGATGATGATAATGATCCTATGCTCTTTTAAATTTAAGAAAATTTTCTTTTCATCCTTTACTTTTTTTTTAAGTTGTTTTATTTTCTCTCACACCAAAAGTTTTATTTTTGTTTTTATGTATGTTTCCTCCATATTTATTCTCACAGTTTTTGTATCAATCGTGGCGGACGGAATTTCATATTTATGTACTTATTTGAATATATATGCAAATTTATTTATCCCCACTGTGCACCCATAAATCATAATGGCCAACTTTATATACTCATCACGGTTGTATAGCCTTATATTCAATACTCTATGTACGCATTATATGAACCCTATAAAATCATTATTATTTATATCATGCAATGTAGTAAGATAAATGCAAAACTTTGAAATTTTATCAATAAACTAATTTAAAATCAATACTTCATATAAGATTTTATCGATAGCTAGTACTTTCAACAAGAGCATTTTAGAAAAACAACATCCTTTAATTTTTTAAAATAATTTTATTTGCATATATAAAATTATTATAACGTAGCATATTGTGTATTTGAAATGGGTTTTGTGTATGAGGTGTGGATGGGTGAGTATAAAGTGGGTCAAGTGGCTATGGGTAGGGGCGTAGGGCGAGTGGATATGCGGACGATAAGGCCTCATACCTACTACCTACCCACTATTTGTATGACTTTTCTACATATTCACTACTATTCATCAAATTTATATTCATACATGCTTCAACCGAAGCAGTAAAATTTTGGATAAATAATTGAAAACTAAAGCATTACATTCTTTTGAGTTGATACTAGATTACTATGAATAGCCCTAGGAATCATAAAACAAAAAAAATGCTTATGATTGGGGAATAAAAAAGAAAGTAAAGTAGCAAGAGATGACTTATATACTAATTAATCAACTCAAGTAGGCAAGTTTTAAGTCAATAGCTACACATCCTTTTTTTGCTTTTCCTAAATTCATGTCATCAAAGTCTTCACAAAATCCTAATAAATGCTTCAATGCTAAACACACTAAGTAGCTCAACTCATTTGAAGATTCCTTTGACTATCCCATTTTCAAATACACAAAGAAAGTCTCTTTTGAACCCATCATTTATTTGTAAATCACACTTGATCACTTTTAAACACAAATTATTGTAAGAGACGGTCTCTTCGAGAGACTCAGTAAATATACAGGCTAAATAGCCCAACTAATACAAATTAAAGAGAAAATAGATCGTTTTTTTAGAGCCCGTCTCTCACAAGAATAATTGAATTGCTGCTTTGTTTCTCTCCACTAACAAAAAAGAACCAATATTAATTAACACTAATCCTTTATTGATTTTCTTATCTTCATCCCACTTAATTTCTCTTAAAGTATGTAGATCATCTTTATCTTGTTGGTATTCTTTAATTAAATTAATGTTAAATTGTAGATATATTGGTTATTATTATATAATTTATATTGATCTATCCCAATCATAGAATAATTAATGGTCAAATTTTTAAAGCAATCATTGAAAATTAATTTTCTATGTATGAGATACTTATGTGGGTTGGCACTAGGTAACTTAAACTTCATATCCAAGTGTACCTAGGTGGCAAATGATTCCTGCATGAATTACTCCCTTTACTTAACTTTTTTGTATATTATTCCTTCTAAGATGAGTCAAATACAACACTTGAATTTCTTTTTTTCCTTTGTAATTTAGAAACTTCATTGAAAAGCGGATTGGAGTATTTTAAGTGATTATATTAATTGTTAAGGTGGCAATTAGGTATTCTAAATAGCGTAAGTGGGGGTATTTTGGTCATTACTTATGTGAACATAGGGTATTTAAGTAAAAAAAAACTATGCCGAAAAAGAAAACATGACAACTAAGGTGACTTTACCCATGAAAAAAAACAGGACAAGTAAATTGAATCGTAGTAACGGAGGAAGTATAATTTATCAAACACACAATATTGGAATTACATGCATATTGTTGATTGAGACTTTGACAAATTTTTTCTGTTGATTGAAGAAATCAGATTACAATCTTTAATGTGTGACTTAATTGATCGTAAAAGCAATACATTTTACGGCCCTTTTGGTTAGTGGTACTAAATAGTGGTAATGGGAATGATTTATAGTGTAAAATTCCATCAAAACTTTCATGTCATTCCTATGATAATGAAACTTTGATCACAAAAAAAAATTTTTGTTCACCAATTTCCATTACCATCTAATACCATCTCTCCCATTGGTAATGCATTGGAATGGATTTTATGAACAAAATGAGATGATTGGAGGTTGTCAAACATGACAATTAAGGTAGCCAAGAGAATTTTCAACTCAAATTACACTAATTTTTCATTCCCATACATGTAATTAGGAATAAGATCAACAATTCACCCTTTGCTTATATATAGAAACGACTAAACATTAAAAAATTTGAAAAATTATTTTTCCATGGAAAGATTGGCATAAATAATCAAACATTTAATCTATCCACCGTGAATAATCTGAAATATAATTATTTTTTAATATTTTATCATTTGTCATACATATGCCCGCAACATGTATATCATATTGCTAATAATAGGTAATAATAGAATATGTTGTTAGCAAACTAAAATAAAAGTTATATTATTCATAACGAACTAAGGGCGAACGTTAATTTTTTAAAAAAAATTAAGACGAGACTATTGACTATTCATAGAAGACGAGTATAAGGTACGGTCAAATATTAATATCAATTTTTATTTTCGTTTTCTTCGATTGTCATTTAAAATTAATCTTCCAAGTGAGAACATAATATAATTTCATTAGGAAGTAGGAAATCCTAATTATTTCTCTAATATCCCAATCCACTAGTATTCTACTATCACTTCTAGCAAAAATAACTTAGTTTAATTAGCTTGAACAATCAAAAATTATCTCAGTTGAAGAGCATTTTTCTGACTTAACTTTTTTATTTCCTCGGTCTACTATCTAATTAATAAAAATTAGTTAGCTAACTCAAGATGAGAATTATAACTAAAAATATAAATGTGAACACAAAATTCGATTTTAAATTGAATCGACCTGAAACATCTGATCCAAAATTAATCAGATGACTCGCAGACCCGTATTTGACCCATGGCGGGTGGGGCAAAGGCCTAGGACCTCATATTTCAAATATTAAATAGGTTTAAATTTAAATTAGAATGTTAAAAAAATTAAGAATTAAGAATGATAGTGGAATAATATTGGCATTTAATGTTCAGAATTCAATAAATAATAGAATCAAAAAATAATTTAGCTTTCCATGGATCCAATGAAATACTTTATCAGGACAGTAATGAAAATGTTTTAACGATAAGAACACCTATTTTTAATCTCGCCCCTCGGCCACCGAAAGTTCATTAACGAACCTGATAATCCGAATGAACAACTCTATCCGAAAACAAAATGTGTAGCTTTATTTTATTATTGTGGAAAAGTAAAGTAATCCTAATCCTTAAACAAATAGGCATGCGTGGAATGTGGATTCATAAAAATGGGAGAGTCCTTAAAGCTTTATTCATAAAGCAGCTAATTAAAGTTCCCAAACCCTAAAAAGGTTAAATACCCTAAAAAGCCAACCCTCTATTTTTGTATTTTATTTTTTATTTTATTAATTTATCTTCGTAAATAATGTTTTTTTTATCACTAAAAACATACGACTGTCCCAAGTTATGACCCACTTCACTTTGCTCAGTACTGAACTACTCCATTAATTTATTCTTATTTTATGAGACAATTACCGTTTACTGTTCTGTTTTCAAATGTTCTTCTTATTTACTTTTTACACAGATGTCCATGCAAACTTTAAGATCAAATAATTTTAATTGTGAGTTTTTTAAAATTTTAAAAAGCCGAAATTTAAAAAGTATATGTTGAGACGAATCTAGATCTTACATTAATATGAATTTTCGTAAAGATCGATAAGAAATTATAATCAGAATTTAACACCAAAATTTGTAAATTTTAAATTGAAGTACTTTATTATTAAACCAAATTGAAAAATGGTACTACTGCACTAGTTAAAGTTAAAAAGTCAAACGCAATCATCAATTACATCCTGATTAGTTATATTAATATATTCTCCATTAGAAAAGTAAATATATCAAATTAATACTCCATATAATTCCTCCTTGGTAACTTGAAGTTATTCCAACAAGAGATGTTCAAGAAATTTAAGAAAAATAATGGTAAATATATATATATATATATATATATATATATATATATATATATATATATATATATATATATATATATATATATATATATATATATATATATATATATATATATATATATATATATATATATATATATATATATATATATATATATATATATATATATATATATATATATATATATTATGTTATTTAATAATAATATAATTGTGAAAAGTTAGGATCATAGGCATTAAAATAATTAAAATATAAAGTTAGTGGAAATAATTACGTAACATGATTTTTAAAATAATATTGAAACAATATTAGTGGGAAAATGTTTGGATTATAAGAAATATGAAATGTCAAAATAACGTTAGTGATTTATGGAGATCATAAGTATTAATAAAATATTAAAAAGAGGATGAATAAGGTTAATTGTGTCTAAGATTTGCGATATCAAAAGAAAGATATTTTATGAGAACCACAAATTTAACGACCTAAAATGTCAAATTAGAACAACTTTAAAAAATAAATGAAATAGAAAACAAAGTTTGGGTGCAAGTAAAAAAAACAAAAAAACGTATTAAATTTATTTTATCATACATCAAATACTACTTTTATTTTCTAATTATGCAATACTAGTGTTAAAACTTAAAATCATGCTAATAATGTACAATATTTAATTTCATTACAGTTTTTCTAACTTATTCATTAGGTGCATAGAATTAGACATTAAAATTAATAACTATTTTAAAATTTTAAAATATATTCTAAAAACTTATTACATTAATTTACCTATTTTGAAAAATATCTTCTATAATATTCAGTAATTACCTAATTTAATGTCTGAATTATGCACTTGGTGCATATTACATAGGTTAGAAAAATCATTTTCATTAATATGGTCCTTTATGTTTTGATATAGATGATTAAGTAAATTTAATATTAATGATTTTTTTATATGTTTAATTTTATATAGTTTAAATTCAATTTTTATAGGTAAGGATAGATTAATAAACATTAAAAGAATAAAAAATTTGAAAAATTACACATAATTAAAGAGTTTCTAGTAATGACACTTGAACATGTATTTTCCTAAAATATATTTATGAGATTGTGCCACAATGAAAAATTTTCAAATAGTCTAATATTTTTCGATATGATTTCACTGATTTGATTGATAAACATAAGATTTTGAAATTTTACTATATTTACGTTATTTTCTCCAAATACAACCAATTATGATACGCAATATTTTTTAATTATTGTGACATAACTATTGAAAAAATTAATTATTTGAGTAATAAATAATAAATTAGTTTAAAACAAGAACATATGAGTATATTCCACAAGCTATTTAAAATAAATGAATTGAACTACACATTTTTTTTTGTTTATATATAGATTATTTATTTTATTTATACTGCGAAAGATACCAATAGAACAATTCTTAATAGTGAATTATGAAACATTTATTTAATATATTGAGGGAGGAAATGATCTTTAAAGGCTGTTTAAAAAGATAAATGGACAAATTGTCAAAAGAAAATTGGAGTATTGTTTACTTAATTAAATGTTCCCTTACTTTATTATTAGTTGGAAAATTTTAATTTCTGTATTTTAAATCATATAATGAGAGTAATTATTATAGCATACTCGCAATATTTCCTTTTGTTCTTCATCATTTAGAAAATATATATTGAAATAAATTTTTAAGATCTCATATATTCTCGTTTTTTTTATATAGATTAATGCGAGTTCATAATTAAAATTTAACACAAGCAGCATTATTTGTGTCACGTTAGTTAAAATCATTTTTGTTTGCAATAAAGCATTTTATTAATTTCTAAATGATTTTAGTAGACTATGTAAAGAACATAACAAAAAAAAAAAAAAACTCAGCCTCCAAAAAAGGAAAATTAATCAAATTCTAAAAGTAGATACATTTGGTTAATCAACATAACAACAAAACACACTATACGTTAATCAAATTATTCCCAAAATGAACACCCATATATATAATTGTTAAATATTTACTTGTTTTAACTATTTGTATCATATCATACAATCTAATAAAAAAAATATGAAATTACACATGACAGCCCAATTTTTAAGAACTCCACAGTTAAGTGTGCTTAGTGTGGAACATTCTTATGATGGGTGACCTCCTGGGAAGTTCCTAGGTGCGCACGAGTGAGCCAAAGTGCGTTGAAAAAGCTTGTGTTGATCTGTTGGGCCAATCTACAGTCTCAATGAGTAATCACCAATGATCCGAGGGGCCGGGGTGTTACATTAGTTAAACAATAATTCAAATCTATCAAAATAAGCATAGGCTAAACAAAATAGGGACTAAAAATAGAATCTTTATAAAGTTTTAGGTAGATTAAAATGCATTGCATATTGGCATAAAAACAAAAAAAAAACAGTACTCAGTGTCTTGTATCATATAATGGTTGAAAGTACTGCAGTTACTAATGTGGGCTACATCTGCCAATTTATTTTTTGCCATTTTTAGAGGATTCATTATTTGATTTTCTTTATATAATTATACGTCACATGTGTATTTTTAATTAAATTCTCATCACTATTTTCAAAGAAGAAAAAAAAAAATTAAATTCTTCATCACTACTTTACATTTTCACATTATTATTTAATTGGACAGTGATTTTTTATTGAGGTCATTTCACCATTAGACGATCTCAATTGAGTCGACTCTAACTTTTTAAAAAATGCTTTCTTTAGAAGTTTGAATTTAGATTTTATTTTTTGAATGTTTTTTTTACTAATAAGCTGATTGTATAAGCTCGTTTCACAGTGAAACGATCTCATACAAGACTTGTTGGCCGTTATTATACTATTTGTATTTCATATTTTTGGTTTCGTTTGATTTTTTAAAATATTTTTGAATTTTAGTTCTAATAAAGTAATAATCATAATTATACTTTATGAAATATATTTAAATTTCTATACATTAAGACAAAATTTAACAAAATCACACATAAATATATTTTAACATCTCTATATCCAAAAATTATATTTTAAATTTTTCTCTACATGTATAAAATATTTCAAATATATCCAACAATATCAGAACTGAAGGAGAATTAATTTTCAACTTAAAATTATCCGGAATGAAATAATAAAAAAATGCTACTCAATATACGTGCACATTCATTGTGCGTGTATTCACACAATATATTATCTTGAAAGTAATTTAGAAAATTTGTTTTAAAAATATAGTTAGGATTTTTAAAAATTTGTCACAATACAATTTTAATATATATACCTTATCCTAAAATTTAGTAGCTCCAGTTTTATTAAGTGTAAAATTGATAATGTAAGTCTAAAATAAACTTAATCTGCTCTATTTTTATTGTGCAATCTCTCTTAATATTCCGTTCATAGTCCACACTTTTTTATCTAAAAAAAAGTTCACAATTTTTACTCTCCAGTCTATTTAATCACATTTTTAACTTACATTTCTTAAATTTATTAGTTTAATCATCTAATTTTTTATTTGACAAACCAAAATTAACGCAGATTAATTGTGGTAACTGACACAAAATAGTACAAATATGAGAATGAAGTATACCTATACACAAAATCTCACAAGAGACGGTCTATAGGATAGACCACAAAATTGGGCCAGCCCATTTCCCTTAATTGATTTTTTTTAATTATAATATTAATTATATTATGTTATAATCCTAAATGTAAGGTATTATAACCTCGAATATACTATTCTATAACCCCAAATATAAGTTATTATAACCCCAAATATACTATGTTATATTTTGGGCTGGGCTTCATGGATTCCGTCTATAGAATATACCGTCTCCCATGAGACTTACTGATACCTATAACTATATAACCGTAAGTGTACATTGTTGGACCAGTCCAATAAAAATAGTCTCACCGTAAAATAGTCTTATTTGTGAATTTTTCAAGATACAAATTTCCTTCCTATTTAATTAATTTCTTTTTAGTCTTTTTAACCAAATTTGCTATTTTTTTTTTTTTGGAAATTATCAATGATATCTTTAAGCTTTTTTTTTTTATTGTTAATGGTACCCTCGTATTATTAAGCATTTTACAACTGTAACCTTTTTAAATTTTTTTACGTCTGAAATCGTCCAAAACCGTTAGCTTTTTTTTCTTTTATTTTTCAGTTTAAAACATAAAAAGTTAACCTTACGGTTATAAGACGCTCAATAATACAAATAAAAAAACATTAGAATTCAATTGATAAAGTGTCAGAACTCAGATGTACCATTAATAATTCTTTTTTTTTTTTTTTTTTGAAATTTACCATTAATAATTCTTCAACTACCCTATAATTTTATTCTTGTTTTAAATTTCTTGAATTTAGGAAAATTTAGTGGAACAAAAAGGTGCATTTCTAGTAAATTTCCTTTCAAATGAAAAAAATTGTAAACTTTTGGGCCAATTATTTATTTATTTATTTATTTATTACCCTCATTATTCACTTATTAAGGAAAGAACATAAACACAGAATATCCTTAAACACTTACTAATTTTTCTTTTTTTTTTTTCAAAAAAAAAAGGAGTTGCACTTTCAGCTAGTCTGACTGCTTGCATGCTTCACACAGCTTTGACAGAGCTATATATGGTTAAAAGATTCCAAATAATTTTCTAACATTTAATTTACTTGATTTATTTAATTAATTCACATTATAAAATTTTGTACTTTACTATTACATCTTTTTCCACAATCTCTCAATTCATTGCTCTTTCAAACTCTTCTTTTCTAACCCTTTTTTTACTTCATCCATTTATTAATATTCTCTTTCTTCCTTCAATTAAATTCCCCAAAAAAAAATTCAATAAATTCAATTTTACTCATTTTTATTTATATTTTAGGGTTGTTCTGTTCTTAAACAGGGGAATTTGGGTTTAGAAATTAAAAAGATTTGAACTTTTTAATTTCTTTTGGGTTTAGAAATTAAAAAGATTTGAACTTTTTATTTTTATTTTTATTTTTTTGGGTTTAGAAATTAAAAAGATTTGAACTTTTTAATTTTTTGGGTTTAGAAATTAAAAAGATTTAAACTTTTTAATTTTTTGTGGGTTAATTTGGTGAAAAAATGACTGTTGAACAAAGAAGAAATGAACCCAATGATCAATTTCCTGTGGGAATGAGAGTTTTGGCTGTTGATGATGACCCCATTTGTCTTAGATTGTTGGATACTCTTTTGAGGAAATGCCAATATCATGGTATGATTTTTTTTTTTTTTTTACAAATTGGGCATTTTTTATTTGTTAAATTTTATTATTTTTATTAATATTTATGGTTGTTTATGAAATTTCTTGGTGATTTTATTCTTATATGTTATTATCCCATAATTGATTTGTTGATTTTCCTCCTTTTATTAGTTGGTTTATAGCTTTTATTTAACAAAAATGATAGAAATTTATTGCTTTTTACTCTTTGTATGTGGTGTTTGATATGGGTTTTCTCAATTTCATCTTGTTTTATTGTGCTTGTTCTTCATTTTTCTTTTAACTTTTAAGTGATTTTTTTATTATTATTTAGGAATATTTTAGATGATTATACTCCCTCTAGAATTTCATAATTAACTCAAATATGTAAATTTCGTGTTTAAACACAAATATGTGAGAACTTTTTGAGTCAAATGGTGCTATTTCAGAGCGATTGAGTGATTATCTTCTAGTTCTTACACTTGTTTAACTATTTTGAATTTGATAGAAATGTTTGAGTAACTAAATTACTTTTGTTTTGTTGAGAAAATCATGATCTTACACCTAATTGTATCCTAGAACAACCAACTTTGACCATTGAGATCTAAATCTATGTGCTTGACTTTAGGTACTCCTTCTGTCCCATTGAATTTGATATATATTTGCTATAAAAAGCTCGCACATTGAAGAAAAGACGTAGAAAATTTAGTAGGTCGAGGATGTAGAAATAAAATTTATCAATATGAGGTTTTATTTGATTCGTCTTATCGTATAAATTGTAGTTCTATTAGTATTAAAATGCTCAATGTTTTAAATCTTAATCTTAAAATTTAATAGCCCGTTTGGTTAGTGGTACTAAATGATGGTAATGGGAATGATTTATAGTGTAAAATTTTATCAAAAAATCTATATCATTCCCATGGTAATGAAACTTTGATCAAAAAAAGTTTTTTTGTTTACAAATTTTCATTACCAGCTCTCCCAATGGTAATGCATTGAAATGAATTTTAGGAAGAAAATGAGATGATTAACGTTGGACAAACATGTCCATCAAGTTAGTCAAGAGATTTTTCAATCATAATTACACTAATTTTTCATTCTCATTGACCGTAATAGATATAAGAATATGAATTTTAAGAAGAGAATATGTCGTAGAATTGAAGTAGCTAACATGTTTGATTCATACTTGAAGTTGGTATGGTTACCATTAGTATTTTCGTTATTAAAACATTTCGTGAAATTAATTAAAATTATAATGGAATCAAATCAACCATTTTAATCCCACAAAGATATGTAATAAAATTATATTTATTTTATTAGTGACCCCTTTACATTGAAATAATTAACTATTAAAGGCTCATTTCAAATCAAATAAATCAATTGATTTCTTTGTAAGATAAATTCTAATAAATGTAATTAATTCTTATCATATTATGCTTATTTAGATCATTATATGCAGCTGAAATTTCTGGCTGATAGGTGTTTTAACATATATTCAAATTATTTAGATTTTAAAGATGGTAAATTTTCGGTATTGAAATAATTTCAAATCACTAAGTTGTCCGCAATCAGATTAATTTCGTTTGCACGTAAGCCAACATCAGCCAATAGAGTTGTTTCATTTGCAGGGATCTCTAGAGATGAAATCGGAATTTTCCAACGTTTTTACCACATTATATGATTATAAACTTTTTACCTAGGCTCAAAAGTCGCTTTGAAAATTGCAAAGAAGTAAATAAAAAGAAAAAAAGGGGAACAAATGAAGTATAATGCTGGTTGTTGATGCCATGTCTTTTAGTTTATTCATCTAATTTTTTATGTTTTGGTTGAAAATTTTCCTTATGTATGCGGGTTTTGAACATTGTAGTTACGACAACGAGTCAAGCCGTTACGGCCCTGAAGATGCTAAGAGAAAACAAGGACAAATTCGATCTTGTTATAAGTGATGTTCACATGCCAGACATGGATGGTTTTAAGCTGCTTGAGCTTGTGG
The DNA here is from genome assembly GCA_019776075.1 of Amaranthus palmeri. NCBI lineage: Eukaryota > Viridiplantae > Streptophyta > Magnoliopsida > Caryophyllales > Amaranthaceae > Amaranthus > Amaranthus palmeri. The sequence goes on from JAAKBH010000365.1 coordinate 214,073, forward strand.
GTCTTGAGATGGATCTTCCTGTCATAAGTGAGTTATTGAAAGCATCTTTTTGATTTCATTGCCTTAACTAAATCACATATACTAAATCTTCTCCTTATAGAAATATGTATTATTGTTGCTGGTTCATAATTATCTATGAGCGAGATATACTGGGTATGATGATGATGTTGGTGGTTCATAGTTGGCGTAATATTTCCAATTGTCTTTTGGCGTATTGTATGTAACGTGGTTCGTATATGAACTTTGTATACATAGTCCACACCTATGTTTTGTTTTTGAGTGGTCTGTCTCAGTGTGGCTTTGTTCCAATGACGTTTTTCCTTTTCGGGATTTTTTATGTCGGTGGTCTCTGCCTTCACTAATCCAAGTGGTTTTTAATAATATTCTCAACTTTTGAAAAAAAAATATGTCCTCATTTGCAAAACAAAATCTTTTTGATCATTAGTATTCATAATTTAGCATCAATGAAGGGCATCCCACATTCCCATGATTTATAATGCATTTAAGATCAATCAGATTGTTGATTTTTGGAATTAATATTGTTTGTGGAAATTGATTTGGTCTTGATTCTAAAAATCTTGGTAATTTAATGTTATTTCATTAACCGGGAATATTTTGTCAAACGAATGTTTGAGGCAGTTGTTTGTGTTTGGAGACGAGTTGCTTTAGAGAGCCATCTTGAACATTTTCAGGGATCAGTTTAAAAATTTTACATTTATCTACGAGTATATAATTTATTTTGCCTTTTATAATCTAATCATAAAAGACTAATTATAATTTATAAGTAATACTTAAATTGGAAAACAACTCGCCTAATGAGATTTATACGACAATGGGCAAGATTTGAAAGAGAAGAGATTCCTTAATATATTAGCTTGTCGCGAACTCAAGAATTCGTATTATGAGGTTACGATATTTTTGGCATAACCACAATTTCAAGGGGTGGTTAAAATCAGGGTCCTAAACGAACGCTTATTGTGCACCTCTATTGAGACCCCTCTGCTTTGGATCACATTTAGGTATTGATTTTTAAAGGGTACTAGTTGTTATTTATTTTGATTTTTTAGTGTCGGAAATGTTTGTGTTTTTGGAGTGGGTTCGGTGTGTGTGTGTTTGGGTGGTTGGCTTTTAAAGGTTCAAATATTGCGAATTTCCTCTCTTGTCGGTAATTTTGTTAAATTTTCTTGGGTGATGGTTCTCCGCTAAGTTTACATGCTAAAAAACGAGGCTTTACTTGCGTGATGCAGTGTTGTCTGCTAATGACGATACCAAGCTAGTAATGAAGGGAATTTCACATGGAGCTTGTGATTACTTGCTTAAGCCCGTGAGGTTGGAGGAGCTAAAGAATATATGGCAACATGTTATCAGGAGAAAAAAGTTCGATTCTCGAGATCGAAATGGATCTAACAGCCGAGACAAGAATTCTAATGACGAAAATGGAAATAGAGGTGCAAACTCTGATCAAGATGCAAAGCTATCTAGGAAAAGGAAGGACCAAAATATGGATGACGATGAAGACCAAGATGAAAATGAACATGAAAATGAAGACCCTTCTTCTCAAAAGAAGCCTCGTGTCGTTTGGTCTGTTGAGCTCCACCGCAAGTTTGTTGCCGCTGTTAACCAGCTCGGTCTTGATAGTATGTGTTTACTCATTCTCCTATTTTAAGAAGTTGTAATGATTTTGTTGTGGCCTTTTGAATCGAACTTTATTATGTTAATTTGTATATCGACTTCCTTCCGATTAAACAATTTACTCCTTCGGGAAAGCAAATTCTTGAATTGGGGTTACAAGAAGACGAGGTTTAAATTTGAATCATTTATATTCATGTCTTTCAACCCTCTTTAGACCTTGATCATAGCTTCTATGAGCGGGGGTATACTGGATACGATGATGATCTACACTTACTATGTTTATCACCTAAATTGCAGAAGCTGTACCTAAGAAAATCTTGGAGTTGATGAACGTTGACAAGCTTACGAGGGAAAATGTGGCCAGTCATCTTCAGGTAAAATTCTCGAAACTCGGTTTCATGTTTTTTTTATAAAATGATCCCGATGCACAAGCTTAGATTTGAATTCTCTCAATGTCAGAAATATCGGTTGTATTTGAAACGAATCAGCTCAGTGGCTAACCAGCAAGCTAACATGGTTGCCGCGTTAGGAGGGCCAGAGTATCTCTGCATGAACTCTGTTAATTTCCATGGTTTCACCGGTAGTCCACAGTTTCAGAACAACCCGCTAAGATCCATTCCACCGCCTGGAGTCTTAGGAAGATTGAACACTCCGGCTGGGCTGGGCCTTCACGGGCTTTCACCTTCTGGGCTTGTTCAGTTGAACCAGGCCCAAATCGCAACATCTTCCCTCGCCGACTCCAAATTCCAGCCCAACATGTTGCAAGGCAATCATCCCAGAACCGTGCTTCAAGGGGCACCGTCATTAGAATTTGAGCAACCCCACAAAAGCAATACCATCTTAAGTGGCTCGAGCAATTCGATTCTCAACCTTCCGAACAGTTCATTGACAATGCAAGGGCGTTCAACTCAAGACCGACAAAGTCTGCAAGGTTTCGGGATAACCTCAGAATCTCCGCCTAACTTACCGGATCATAATAGATGCAATAGCAATTGGCCTGCTGCTGTCCAATCCCAGCCAAATCTTATGAACCCTGTGGAGAATATTCCCATTCAATCCTCGAGCTTAATGACCGAGAATATGATGCAGAACATGAGTTACCCTACCAAGCAAGTTTGGGATTCAGATTTTCTCGATAGCTCGGTAAATCCTTCAGTGGGAAACACTCAATGTGTATATGATTCAACAAACCCGAGTGAAGTTGTGCATAGAGATAGGGGTTTCGAGGCAATGAGTCAGCCGAGATTTGATTCTTTGTCCTTGCAATATGATCAAATACTCCACAATAATTCAGGAGTAGACATGGGACTAAAAATGAAGCAAGGACCGTTCATGGAACAAGGAGCGAGGCCTTTGGGAAGTTATAACGGTAATGGTGCTGGTTCTTTGGAAGATGTTGTGACCGCGATGTATAAGCATGTATGATTGTTCGGTTTTTTGTGCAGGTATTTGCTTCCTTAAGCTAGGTTTTTACTGCCTCTTAATTTTAGGGGATTCATATTGTAGTTGAATCATGCTACTACTTTTCTTACCATGTTGATGTACTACAAATCTATGCATCAAATAAAATCGACAAACCGAGTACTACTAATTTTAAGCTATATAAACTTAATTTCGTCTCTTTTGTGTAACGGTTTATGGTTGTGCTACTAATTCGATGCATCTTATCCAGGAACGAGATGGGATAACATTGAAGAACCGCGATTTTGAATTTGATTTGTGTTAGTCAGCCGAGCAGTGTGAGTTCGTCGAAGGTACACAAGAGAGCACAACCCTCTTTGGGGACTCTATTTATGTAATTTTAACTTCTAATGTTTTCTTTGATTTGGCTAGTTGGTTTCTGTTATTAATAAATAAATGCTACTCGCTTTGTACCTTTGAGTTTGTACCCTAAAACTTAAATATGTGAGATTTTTGAGTCATATGGTGCAAACTCAAAGGGACAGAAAGAGTATATGGTTTGCTACCATACCGATTGTCCAATTTCTCAACGTTCTTATTTGATTCTCCTTTTTCGGAACTTATAAAGAACAAACATATAACGAAATTGCCCAAATTTTACATATTTATTCTTTTTGGTTGATTCCCTTTTCTGAATTTTGCCCGATACTTCAACGTATCCGTTTAAGATCATATCTCTGGACAATGATGAAATAGCATTATTGAAAACAAAATACTTTTTATGTTCCATTTAATTTGCTATATTAATCTAAAAAGATTTTACTTTAGTTTGTGTAATATTAAAAGAAATAAATACTCTCTTTATCCCACACAATTTGCATCGTTTCTCATTTTGCTCCAGCCAACTTAATTCGTATCATTTCTATTTTTAGACAATGACCCACTACTTTCTTTTGCTATTATCCATACATTTTAACTCTTTTAATTTATCCAGACAATTCATTCGCTCTTTATTAATAACCATTATTCACTTTTTTCTTAAATTTTTTACTTTCTGATTCAATTCTAATGGGACAGATATAGTATATGGTTTCTTATTGTCCCCAAAAGGAAGTTCACAATAATAATCATTCACTAAGGCAAAAACAACACTACTAATGGTCTCTCTCCAATGGCCAACTCAAGAACCACTAAGGGACCCATTAATCATCCCCTTAAGATTTGGCAACTTAAAAGACAACATAATATTTTGGCAAAGAAATGATGTGTATTTTCAATTTTGTCTAATTTGAAGTCTCCCATGTAATGAAGTAGTCCTATCTAGTTACCTACCTTCAAGGATGGCACTCAACACCAAAAAAATAAAGAGAATAATGTCCACTTATTGCTCCTTTGATATGAAAATGCAAATGCTATCCTATCTTGAACATTAATACAAATTATGACAATTGACATGGCAACAAAGATGGTAAAAAGACAAGAATTTTTTTTGTTATGTTTTATATATTGTCATCACCATACGAAGTGTATCCTGCTTATAAAAACTATGATCACGCTCTAGGAGGGACGAAAGACGATAATTTATACCCATAAAAGAGGATGTGACTAAAGTATCTCAACTTGAGAAAGACGCCCATATAGAGAGATTTCTGCAATGAGAGAATGAGTGAAGCTGAACTCGCAAACTTGCATCTTGCAATACAAATTGGATATTATCATAAAAATGATAATAATGAATAAATAGATATATAAATAAATCAGTAAATGAGTAATTACGTAAAGAGGCAAAGAATAAGAATAGATACAGGTAAATGAGATAATTATCAGAAGTCTAAAACACAAAATATGAGCCTTAAACTACACTTATTTCTAACAAGATCTCGAAATGTTGTAACTTGTGCAAGTTGCTTTTGATTTTTCCCCCACGTTTAATTAAGTTTTTTATGACTTTCTTACTCTTCACTATAATGCTTTCGTCTTTCTTATAGGAGCTTAATAGTTTTTCTTTATACATGCACAAACCATCTCAAGTCACTTTTAAAATATAAATGATCGAAATAACCTATTAGAATGCGTATAAGATAAAATTATAAAGAAATTAAGGAATCACTACCTTAGGTGATCGATACCGTGCCTCGAAAAAACTTTATATGGATCCTTATAATCCCCAAGGTATTCAAGCCTTAGCGGATATTGAATTTGTGAATTGAGGTGCTTTATGCAGTTTTCAAAATAAAAAAAAATTACTATCTTTAATCATAAATACTTGCTGCAGTAGAATATTTGGCACTATTCATCGATAAATTTTAGTATTTTTTTATTGTAGCTAATGTATTATATGTAAAATATATAGTCACGTCACGTGATATTGAATATCATCATCAGAATTAGATTCAAGAATTTAATCAACCCATAATTCTATTTATATAATTGTTAACAAATTAATATTGAATTTGTCCAAATATTTGTTGTATTGTCTTGGATCATCATGAAGGAATGCTATCGTTTAGAGTTGTGAATTTTCCTCAAGACTAAAACTGCCCTTATTATTTTTTAACTTAACTTTAAAAAACTCGAGATGTACTTGAAAATAAGTATTTCATTTTAATAGTAGATTTTAATTATAAAATCATAGCTGAAGAATTTGGGAGTTGGAAAATTTGAAAAGTCATTATCAAACTCTCAATTTGAGTTTTTTGACTTGAGATGTATATAAAAATAAGCATTTCATTTCAAATAGTAGATTTAAATTACAACATCATAACCGAAGAATTTAGGAGTAACAAAATTTAAAAAGTCATTATTAAACTCTCAATTTGAAATTTGAAATTTGTCTATGGTTTGTGTATCACGAATATTCAATACTTTATCGCTAGCAAGTAAAAACAAATACTCCCTTAGTTAGAGAACCTCGGTTTCTTCTGAACGCTATCTAATGCATTAAATAAAATTTGAATATTTCTTATTGTGCATAATCAAAAATTATAAAATGTAATAATTTACATTGAAATAACTCAAATAAAATCTCATTTAATTGTGTTTTTACCAATAGAATAATAATGAATACAAATTATAAATTATCGCTGAATAGTATAAGTATTTTTTCAACGAATAAAACCCAATTTTAACTAAGACAAATAAGTTACTAAAAAGCCCTCTAAAATTTTTCTACTCGTAGATATTTTCACTAAGAAATAGACCCATATAATTAGCCTTTTCGCTCATTTGTAAGTGAAAATTGATCACTTAACACATTATATGTACATAAATTAGCCCAATAGAAATCGTATCACCATAAGTTCATCTCGTTTAAAATTCTGTTTTGGCATCAAGAAAAAAGCAACCCGTCTTGTATGAGACAGTTTCACGGTAAAACGATCTTAAAACAAAAAACCCATAAGCTAAAAGTTTCTATTATTAGGCTATTTAACCGAAGTATGAGGCATGTCTTACGATAAGACCGTTATACTATGAAATAGCAAGGAAATAGTTGGAAAAATCAGTGAGAAATTGTGGGTTCAATCCAATTCTAACATCAATACCCTTATCATGATCAAGACTTTGCATGAAATATGCAACTTGTGGAACAGGAGGAGTTAAAGGACAGACAGAAACAGCACAATTTACATAAGGGTACATGAAATTAACCTTATGAAATGGCATTCTTGTCCAATCTGAGACTATGGTGAGCTCTCTAAGGGGTGGGAGAGCGTCTCCCGACCCCTCGAGTGCCTCGATATATGTGCAAACGTACTCGTTATCGACTCGATTCTTAGCCATTTTGATCTTGCTCACAATGGTTTCGTAGCTCGCTTGCTCGAGCTCGCCTGCCGTGAGAGCAACCGAGGCTAAAACATAGGCATTGCCACTGAAAGCTTGTGATAGTTGGGGTGTAAGTCTAGTCCTTGTGTCAATTGCAAATTGAAGGCATACCATCCTTTCTTTTCTTAGCCTTTGTGCTTTTGTTCTTGCCTGTTTTTTCAAGTCAAAGAAATTAAGCATAATAAGGTTTATTATAGGAACATAATAGAATCAAAACGAAGACATAAGAAAAGGTTTAGGCGTTTAAAAGTTGATAAGACCAGAGAAAATTGTTTAAGGCGATTGCGTGAGTTGAAAAGGATATGAAAATTTTAGATTTGCAGGTTGAGATGGTAGAAGATAAAGTGAGTGGGGAAGGAGAGTTCATTTGGACAACTAATATTTAAGATTGATTTATTGGTTCATGTAGTGGACCAATTTTAAGGCAGTAAGACTTTGACATTGTTATTGTGAAGTGGATAAGGTGATTTGGCATGGATGATGTAAAGTTCGCAAACTGGTGAGGAAGATCGAAAAAGAGCGAAAAGGATATGAAGATTCTAGATTTACAGATTGAGATGACATAGCATTCATTTGGACCACAATTACTGAGATTGACTTAAATCGATTAAATCTTTTGAAATTAAGGCTTTCACATCCTTATTATGAATCGTTTGAGGTAGTTTGGGCAAGTGCAATTTACAATGACTATCGAAGACGACCCAAAGGTCAAAAGTGAAATAAGATATAAAGATTCTAGATTGTTGAATTAGAATGGACTTATTTTTAATGCCTGCATATTATCGGGAAAACACGAGGTGCATACTCCATAAGCCAATGAGATACCATCTCGAAACCGTATGACAACATGAGGAAGGCTCTAATAACTTATGAAACATGCACACCTACTTTAATTCACTATGGGATAAATCATTCCAACATAGATAATCAAACAAATAGAGATCAACGAAGATTCACTTGGACACACACTTAGCAAACCAACAACACTAAGACTGATGTATTGGTTCATGTAATCGCCCAAACCCTTTCAAATTAAAACATTGGGATGGTGATATCTAGCATATTTTCACATACCTTCCATAGATGTGCAGTAACAATCTCAAAAGAAGAACACATAGATGCACAATAGCTCTGAGCACCATGAACTCTCCTCTTCAGGCTCTCGATCATGGCGGCGCTTAAATGAAAGGTACTTAGAACACAATCTTCCTCAATAGAGGGAACAAACATTTGAGGATTCTTAACCATATGATCATAAGGACTTGTTTGGATGATCAATTGATACAAATGTTGTATGGCATCAACATTTGATAGTGCATTATTCTTGATGGGTGTTTGATTTTTAGCTATATTTAGTAAGATTTGTCTATCATGGATAGGTTTAGGGCATTCAAGTCCATTAATGATGATTCCTTGGTGCTTGTTGAAATGGGTTTTGGAAGCCCAAGTTGATACAAAATTGAAGGTTGCTTGTCCATCAAAGAGTGCATGACTTGTTCCTATCCCAATTGAGTACCCACCACAACCAAATTTGGTCACCTATGTCAATATCAAATCATACATCAATGTTTTTGAGAGAAAATTATATGAATAATTTTATTGATAATAGGTCATCATATTTATAGTTAGATTAATGTGTATTTCTCTAATTGATCACTTTAAAATTATAAATATTCATTTTAACACAGTAAAAGTTCACTGATCAGCTAAATAGAGATAATCTCACCATAAAATCGTTTCATTTAAGAATTTGTGATTACCTAAATGATATAAATTACATAAATGATAAACTGCACATAAATTTGAATGCATGAATGATTAATTTGTAATAAGAATTTTGTAATAATGATTTCATTATTTGAGTTACATTCATAGTCAACTTCGAATACAAATTTTCATTAATCTATAGTATAGACGAACTCAAGTGAGATCTTTATAGTGTCAATATATATAATTTAAATATTAAAGTTTTATAATTTTTAGAAACCCACAATTAAATTTATTTGATTTTTAAGTTTTTTATGAAAAATTAAAATATAAATTTTAAGCAAATTGGGTAGGTCAAATAGGAAAATTCAAGTGAAAACATTAAAATTAAGACAAGGTAATTGTTAAACCCTAAAGTCTCACTATATATACACCAGTATGTCTCATGGGAGACGGTCTATTCTATAGACGGAATCCATGTAGCCCAGCCCAAAATATAACATAGTATATTTGGGGTTATAATAAATTATTTGGGGTTATAATAACTTATATTTGGGGTTATAGAATAGTATATTCGAGGTTATAATACCTTATATTTAGGATTATAACATAATATAATTGATATTATAATAAAAAAAATCAGTTAAGGGAAATGGACTGGCCCAATTTTGTGGTCTATCCTATAGACCGTCTCTTGTGAGATTTTGTGTATATACACTCTTTCAAAGTTTCAATAAGTCAGAAGCATCACCGTACCCCATACTTTCTCCAAATGACATTTACAGGGCAATTTTAAGGTGCAATCGCTTAAGGCCCAGTTTATAAAAGGGTCTGAATTGAGTTAATCCTTATTTTTAAAAACTAGTTCGTGCATAAGTACCTTATCATTATATGATCTTAAATTTGGACATTTCTTTGACATTAATGTGATAGGAAAAAAATTCTATGATGCATAGTTGGATCGGAGAAAAAAAATCGAAACTTTACTACATAAGTGCTTTTCTTATATTTCGCTTAGGACCTAAAAATTATCAAGAACGGCACTGAACATGATTGTGTACATTATTACCCTTGGACTATAGTCAAATATGCAATTCATAATGGACAACAATACATTACTTCATGACATGAAGGCGAAGAATCAATCCATAATGATACATTTGTTCCCCCATTGCCCACTTATCAGCTTGGCCCATTATATATTGGAAGGTTTTATTTTTCTTACATAAATTCTTAAATGAGACGATATCATATTGAAACCATCTCTATTGAGCTTATACATGTTTATTTAATGTGTCAAAATGATCATTTATATAATTTTAAAGTAATTAATTAGAGAAATGGACTAATTATATTGACCTGTCTTAGGGTGAGACGATCGTTTGGTTAGCAGTTAATTGATGGTAATGAGAATGATTTATAATGTAAATTTTCATGATATGCATAATATCATTCCATTGGGAATAAAATTTTAATCATAAAAAAAGTTTTTTTTCACAATTTTTCATTACCACCTAATATCACATGTTCTAGTTGTAATGGATTGGAATGAACTTTTTGAAGAAAATGAGATTGTTGAAGGAAAATAAGCATGGTCATTAATTTGTGAAAAATTTATTTTACCAAAATTTCACTAACTTTCCATTATCATTCTCACTATTTAGTACCGATTACCAAACAAACCGTAAAAGTTATAAAGATCTAGAAAACCTCTACATGCACCACTAAACACTACTTATAATATAATTTACAGATACATACTTAAACTTCAACACCAAAACGGACCTTACTAAGATAAAAAATATATATATATATATATATATATATAACAGTAAATTAACATATACAGAGCTAAAATTGTTAGAGTATATAACATATCCTGGAGCCTTAACTATTAGCTTAAACTTTTGGTTGAGTTGGTTGTTTGATACTCTTCCGAATACTCTAACACAACCCCTCACACGACAGCCCATTGGGCTAGAAGTATGGATGCGCATAGGCGCTGAATATTCCACTTTAAATGAGGGGTGATTGAGATTCGAACTCGTGACCTCTTGTCACGTAATTGGCTTTGATACCAAGTCAAAAAACCAACTCAACCAAAAATTTAAACTAAAATTAATGCCCCAGAATATCTTATATACTCTAACAAAAATTAGTAATAAATTAACATAAATAAATACCTGAGCAACAAGGATTGGCATTTGAGAAATATTATTATAATTATCTCCATTGTAAATAGGTTTATAAACCAAATTCTCAAAGAATTTATTATATTGAGACAGATTATTACCAAAATCTGAAAATTTAGCATGTGTAAAAGCTTGAACCATAAAAGCACCACCATTATTGCACCAAAGATCAAGCTTATTCCCATTATTAGGGTTTTTCCATAATCTTCCTGCTGCTGGATACCATTCTGATAATGTCTCCTCTAATGATAATTTTAAGGTATTAAACACATTATTATCACTAATTAATTTATGATTATAAGTGGGTTTGTAGAAAAATACCATATACATAAGTGTAGGACATTGCCTATCTAAATTGGTAAGTTTTATAATTTTGGAAGGTTGTATGGTTTTTGGGTATACATTTACCCTTTTTGTTACAAAAACACTAGCCATTGATTTTTTTTTTTTTTTATTTTGATGGGTTTTTTTTTTGTTTGTGTTTTTTTTTTGGGTTATTTAGTGTTGTAATTATGGAAAATGATTTGGGTTATGAGAAAAATGAGCAATGGTTTTGAGTCTTTGAGAACATATATAAAGAGATCAGTAGATAAGGGAGTAGATTCCTTGAGCGGATCAATGGCTCTTTTAGTGGGTTAATTGTTTAATATATATTACAAATTCTTGTATGAGATATATGTCTGTCAGACATATCAAGTTGGGTTCGGGTCATATATGAATAGGTAAGAAAATCTTTGACTCAAACCCAACCCATTTAGTTAATTGGGTCGCAAATCACAACCTTCATCACTTGACCTGCAACAGATTAGGTTGACCTGATTTCCAGGGCATAGGCAAGATAGACATTTGTCTAGGCCCAGAATTTGAAAGGGTCCTAAAATTAGAAAATGTTGGTTGATGAAATTGACACTTAAAAATTTGCAATTTATGAGTAGTTCTTTTATCATTTAACAATTATATGACACGTCTACATTTTTAATTTAAGTATAATATATAGGGTTCAGATTTGTTATTTTTCGAAATATTCGTTTTATGTTCAGAATCGGCCTTCCACAGATAGGGCCCATTTTTCAGTTTACCTAAGGTCCATACAATATCAGAAACGACACTGCTGATTTCGACCTACTTAATCCATTTATAATTTTTAAGTGTCAGAAATGAAGGGTGAATCATGAATGAGAATAAATGAATCTACTAATACTAAAAGTGATTTAATTTCTAGAAAAATAATATAAATATTCTTTTTTTTTTCAAAGTGTACATATTAAAAGAAAAAATATATTAAATGAGAATAAAAAAGTGATGGCAAAAATTTTCCTAGGTGAATACAACAACTTAATAAAACATTAAAAATAGAATAAGTAGCAAACTAACTTATGGGCAAACGAGTATTAAGTCAAGTAAAATGATTAATAACTTTATGATTATTTTTAACTAAACTAAGATAAATGCATTGTATTTGCATGGTACTGTTTATATACTTATTAGATTAATTAATGATTAATAAATGAAATTAATTAATTTTTATTTGGCTTTATTAAAGCAAGACATGAACCATATATTGTCTGGCTTCCATATGCAATTTAATTTAATATATGGAGAGACAAAGATATGTATGCTTAATAGGTGACCGGCCGGTTTGTCCATATGCTAACTTGTTTACATCATTTTATCATCTTAATATAAATTATTATTTTATTAAAAAGTAGGTCGAAAAAAAGTAAAAAAAAAAAAAACGTAAAAGTTAAATTTGAAATTTTATAAAAAAGAAAATATTTATACTCTAAATAATTAAAACAAAATCCATTTTTTCTCTTGGTATAAGTTTAATTGTCTAATGTTGCATACTTACAGTAATAATTATAAATAAAAAAAAAAAGGAAAAACAGTATCTAAAGTTGAGCTCAACATTATGTATGGTTTATTAGTTTTTTTTTTCAATTTATTAAATTAATTACTATCTCTGTCTTATATGAAATGATTTTTTTTAAATAACTAAAATATATGAGTAAGACTTATTTAATAGGCACTTATCTAACCTAATGTTAGTTTGTACTCGAACTTTTTTTTAGATCTGTATTTGAACCTTTTTTTTTTTTGTAATAAGCCATATAAGACATACCTTAATTAGTGTACAAAATAATTCGGAAGATTCAATATTTATCGATTTGAAATCAAACTCGACTTTAACCCGACTTTAAAATAAACTTACGAAGTTACGATTATAATTAATGTAAACGAAGAACACAAGATTCAATTTTAAACGGACTTATAAGACCTGATCCAAAATCGAGCTAATGATAAGTGAACATCTCTATCCTTGTGCAAAAATTAGCTAATTCAATATTTATTTTATTATACACCTCATTGAAAACAAATATCTTTTACTATAAGAATAATATTAATATCAGAGACTAATGAAATTAATTTATTAATATAAACTTGTTCAAAGAGTTTTTCTAAATAGGTAAACCATTTAAAAATCTAATCTAATGCTTATCATGAATTGATAAGCTAATTAAGTAAATGGGAAACAAGTACAGGTGCTAAGGCATAAAAGAACCTAAATTTGAGAGACAATGTTCTTGTAAAGAGTGATGATTCTAGGTGGCTTTATTTGTATAATTGTATTGTTTTGAACCATGTGGACTCTGTCTTGTGCGAGATACTAAAAGTATTTTTTATTTTTATCTATACCTATCTCCAAGAATTCCTAGCTAAATTAGTTAAAATAGATTTTAAAAACTTAGTGATATGAAATTTTATTTGAGTCGTATTAAATTAACATTTATTAATTTTTAGTTTTCTGGCTATCCCACATTCTAAAACTTATAGATTAACTTATAGGTACACAATATATTAAATTTTGATTTCATGAAATTTGATAGTGAATGTTTTAATTAAATTAGTTGGACAAATTAGAATTGTTTGTCGATTAGATCATATTAAATGCAAGTTGGTGAAACCTAAAACCTTCATATATTTTCCGTTATCTTTTTACTTGCATAATTGCATTATAGTTAAGATTGACACTATTCAGTAAGCAAATTGACTTTTATATTGTAAATTTGTAGGTAATCAATAAGTTGAAATATAGTCACATAAAATCTTGTTCGAATCGTCTCAATTCATCATTTATTAATTTTTAGATTCATAATATTTTAATATGTATAACTAGAGATATTAACAATTAAGTTCGTACATTTAGTGATCAAATAATTAGAGATGAAATAAAAAGGCAAATACTACGAGTAAAAAACAACCCTCTATTTTTTCAATCCAAAATTGCATCATTACAAGTAGATAGTGCCTTATCACATAGGAATATAAAGTTTTAGAATGTCTAGGTTTCATGATGATAAGATCGTAATGAACAAGATTGAAATTAAGGATACTATAGGATCCTTTTCATACTAGCTCTCTTGAAGGATTTTGTGTTACTTTATTATTCTTTTATACTTCCTACGTTTCATATTAGTTGCAACATTAAAAAAATGACATTATTTATTCATCACTTTTAATTTATAATTATTTTTTAATCTATAAGTTGAAACATAGTCAAGTGAAATCTTGTTTAATTCGTCTCACTGCAAAGATTATATATACGCAAAATTTTATAATTTTTTATTATGCATAATTAGAAAATATTCATTTTTTTATTTTTGTGTCATCGATGATCACCTTAAAGTCCAATCACAAGAGAACATTGAAGTAACATGAGGGAATTTGTCTTGTTTGGTTTTTGTACAGACCTTGTACCGAAAGATAATAACATAATATTTAATGGGTAATGAGATTTATAGCCCTTATGGCTGTACATAAAAAATAACAAATTTATTTTATTATTATTAATTTTAAGTTATCAAGAGAATCTAATCTAAAAATTAGAAAATAATTAATATATTATATAATGATTTTTAAGTTTCCAAGAAATAATAAATGATAAAATAATTAAGTATAATTAATTGCTTATGTCTCCAAAGCAAAAATAATATTAAATTAAATAAATTAAATGTAAGATTCCTTCTTATATAATACAGCCCATAGGGTTATATATATCATTTTCCTATGTATTTTCAAAAAGAAATTATGGTTAACTGAGGGATGGTTTGTCCAATTAGGATGGTACTTAGACTCATTACTTCTTTGTGGATTAAATTTGCATTTGTTGGATTTGATGGGTCTTGAATTCTTAATGAATCTTAATCTAATTGTTAATCTTTTATAATTTTTACGTTTTTATAGTTTGATTAGATCTAAAATAATAAATTTATATGTCGTATATAAGTTTAAAATAGGTCCAAATGAATTTAAAATTTAGTAAACAATTCATCATAGGGCAGGTAATGGGGCGGGCCTAAGATGGGTTTGGGGTAGGTCTAGAGCAAATTTAGGTCACATATAAGTTTTATTTTTGAAAATAAGGAATATGTTATAAAAATCGAAAGTTATGGTACATCAAAAGGAAAAACACAGGTCTCCTGCTCTTCAACCACAAGAGCGGGGATCACAACAGTAACAAATTAAGAGTCTAAAGATATATCATATAAGGTGCCCAAAGTCAAAGATAATAGTCTCGCCTACACAGGACGACGACGTGATGAGTCTAAAAAGCTAAGTTCTTTGGGGATTTCCGTAAAAGCTTGGTGGGAGTGACAATCATCATAGTGAACTTCCTGTCAAGGGACATGACGTTCTTCCTTCTTGAGGTTCCAGCTTGAAAGCTCCCTGCAATAGGTGCAAAGTGAAGCATATATATCCCTAATAGAAGTAAGCCTAAGAAAACTATCCACAACTACTTTGGAATCCGAAACAATAGAAAAATCAGTCTAAGATAAGAGATCAGCAACCATAAACTCGGTAATAATAGCCAAAAGCTCAACCATGTTTGCATCTAGAGCCCTAGCAGACAGAATAATAAAGGAGGAAAACCAAATACTAGGGTCAGAGAAACAGGCCAGCCCAATGGTGCAAAGGTTAGATGTAGGAAACAAGAAAGCATCAACTTTGATAAGGTTACTTGAAAAAGAAGCAAGCCGGTAAGGGAAGTCATGCAGGTTTGAGACCCCTTGATCCTGGTGGGATTGTGGGAAGAAGAAATTCAAAGCACTGGATATAGTAAGACGGAAGGAGAAATTCAGGTCACATATGCGTTTGGAGATCCTAAATGAAGACCCATTTATTTTTTTTAGATTCTAATTCAGACCTATTGGATTTCAAACAATTGAACTCATAGTTGAAAATTGAACAAAATAAGTTTTCTTTTAACAAATTTTCAAACTAAGCTTAGAAAAATTTTAATTTCCTAAACAAGTGTCTCTATGTTTGAGGGTAAGGTCCACACTTGTTTGCTATTATTAACAGTAAAGAAAAAAATTATTCGATGTTTCTCACAAGAAACAAGAAGACTATATCATAATTTTTTAAGGACAAAAAAAATCACATCATTGTTCGCTGTTGATAAATCAAACTATCATTTGTTGGTTGCATTCAAACGTTATAACATTGTAATGATTTTTGACTTTTTTTTAACCAGTTTCTTTGTTCATTGTTAGTAACGATAACAGGGAACAAATAACTAACCTCAGCTTTGACATAGAGACGCTTATTTTGAGAATTAAATTTTCCCAAAGCTTATTTTGAGTTTTGATTTCAAGATTTCTCATAGTTAAGGTCGGGTCTGACCGTCTGAACATGTCCAAATAGAATCTTTTGGCCATAACTTGGGGGCATGTTTGTTAATAGGGCAAAGAAAGGTTGGAAATTGAAGTAGCAAAGTGAAGTAAATGGTTAGTTGTAAAAACAGGTTGGCAAACAAGAGTGAGGATAAGATGAAGTTAGTTATGAAAAAAAAGGTGTGTTTAATGTTTACTAGAGACCGTCTATATAATAGACGTCTTAAATTTTGGCATGACCTAATTTATATATTTAAAAAAAAAAACTGATCGGTGATTTTATAAGTTAAAAATTAAAAGGGAAATATGTGCTGGACTCTTGAGAAGCGTCTATACTATAGACGGTCTCTCAAGAGAGGGTGTGGTTTGTTTAATGTATGTACATGCAAAATTACAAATTGCAAGTAGCAATGCATGCATTTGAAGCCCAACTTGTCTTGCTTTGGTTTCCACTTTTTCTAACAATTTGCCCTTTTTCTTGCCACCCTAGTCTTTCCTTTTACAACTTTTTACCTTTTATTTCTTACTTTTATAGAGTAGTTCATGGAATCAACCATGAAATGAGTTAATGTAACCACTATATAGTTTGCTTGCTCTTTTTGGTTGTGTTTGTGATGGAATGTGCACAAAATAGAAAGAAAGTTTCAATGCCAAATGCCAACTATTATAGCAATTTGTTCATTAATGTTAAAAGGTCTTCTTTTTTCTTTTTAAATTTTTTTTTTTACATTTTAAGTTTCTTTATATTTGAGAGTTATTAGAAAGATAAACATGAAGTGAATTCCGTATGGAGCATATAAGCTGACTTAAAGTGAATGTGGGGTGGGTATAACCTGAGTATACCATAATGTGTGTACATAATTAGGGTGTTAGGAATAGTGGGCAAAAATAGATTCGAATACATCTAAGTAGGCAGGCGTAAAATATGAAAATTTTAGTCGTCGTGAATGAAGGGTATGGGGTTGAGAGTTGAGACCGAGCTTGCATATCGCACCTGCCATCCTCAATACAAAATTGCCCAACATAATTTATTATTTTACTGATTTTTTATAATTATCTCAAGTTTTGATAAATATGAATAACTGCATCTTTAATTGTGTTTACAAAAATAGAGAAAACATGTAATTTTGTTCTCTAGTTTTTTTTATTTTACCTTCTAACCATTAATATTTTGGCATTTTTATTTTACTTTCCTATGTTAACAATTTACCTACAATAAACCAATCGCCACTTAAATAATAATATTTTAGATAAGTAACCCCAAAGTTAAGTTACAAATAAATAATCAAAAGTTAATTTATTACAGAAAAATCAAAAACAGATTGAATTAGTATGAGCAATTTTTTCTAACTCGATGTAATTAAAACTAACTCGAGTAAAATCTTGTCTTTATGAATCTATCAATTTTATGTGATAAATAATCACCATATTCAACGTAGAACTACTAATAATCTCACCATATACAAAAATCGCAGTTATTTTTTTTAGCTAATTTATAATTTTAATAAATAATTAGTAAATTTATGATGGGTCAAATACAGACCTAAACCCATCCTATTGCTACTACACACGTTAACACCACCCGGCTCGATAAACTTCTAAGATCAAATTTATGATGACTACATTTACATCCACCATTCAAGTAGAAACGTATTGCAATTTACAATGTTGATGGTACAGCAGGCTAGCAGCTGTAGATCAGTCAATAAACTGCATTGAGAAGGAAATGGGATACACAAACGAGTCGTCTAACTTCACTCGGTTTTCCTTCGCCTTTCTGTGTGGATCAATGCGTCGTAGGGTATATCTATTTACCTGAGTTTGCATCCACTGCATCAACCATTTTAACATCTTGGATGTTAGCCTGCCGTACTTGAACCTCCACGTTCTCCGCCTTAGAATGAGTATTAGAATTAGATCTCAGAGCTTCATCATCCTGCTGACGATCCTTCGATTCAGGTCCATGATGGGTCGGATGATTTTGAGGTTCGGTAAATATTTGATTGACCTTTCCATGATTCTCTTCTAGCTGGTAATGCGTCTTGCATGGATTTGTAGTTCCGTTAGTTATACAAGTTTCAACAGCCACATTTTCATTTTCAGTCTATATTTTGCACATATCATTACTTTCTTTTTGATTGCGATAAGGCTAGAAAATCTCTTACATATAAAGAGGAAGGGAAAATTAATCCTTCCTACAGGTTAAATCGAACCATTGTCACAAGGGTGAAAAGGAAAACCTTCAAGACATCCCAAGATTTTCATAAATCGGCACACTTTCACACAGAAGAATAGCGCCTTTTTTGGTCCATATTGCATTAAAAAGTACTTATCTAACAGACTAAATCGGATAGGAAATAACAATATCTTAAGATATATGTTTACCTGATTATAATGCTCAGCCAGTCGCTGGTGTCTAGGATCAGTATCACAAGTAGCAGAAGTTGTTTCTTCTGCAGCTGCAAAAAATGTAATAAATTTTATCATCCTGTCCAGAAGTTTCCGGAAGCAAAAATGTGTTGCAGGCTTGCAGCCTACAGACGTGGACACGCAAGCAGCAACATATGACAGATGCACTGTACAAAGCACTAATTTCTAAATATACACAATTACAGGGAAGAGGAACGAAGTTCAATTTACCAATATAGAGAACAATGAAAATTGCCATAAACACTTTAGTACTAGCAGTTCATGAAATGTCGTCACCATGATTTACAGCCAACACTTACGATGGGTATGAAGAGATTAAATCAAATACAACAGATATGCCAAACTAAAATGCTACTCCAATCACACATGAGAATGATAATCATGCAAATCAAAGATTAAATCTGTAAATGAACTGTAGAGAAATTGCACAGCAATTGAGGGATTGAACGTGTAAAAATTCTATCATATTACATCAGTCGGTCTCTACAGGCTGTACACAGAAAACCTATTATTTACAAAGTCTTACTTCAAAGGTCTAGGCTAGTTCACAAAATGCAAACACTGTAAATTTCACTTTCATGCATACTAAGTATTGTGAAAGTAACCTGATTTGGTGAAGAGAAGCAAGACCAATAGAAGCGTCAAAGGAGCAGATAATTAGGCATTGCCATCTGCCCCGTTTATTTTTGGTATTGCTCAAATTTTCGCAATGGTTTCTATACGAGTTGTCTTGCGAAATAATCTAGGGTGTAAAGGCCTACTAGGTTTTATGGTTAATTACAACTAGACCCTCGAGGGTTATTAATTAGTTAAGTCAAACTCAAGCCATTATGTATTTCTATTGGCGAAAAGACATTTCGGAAGGAGTGCTCCATTGATGAGCTCAGAGAGTTCTTAGTTTCTCTTCTGACTTTAGTTTTACTTCTCGTTGTTCCTCCATAAAATCTAATAAGAAATACACCCCTCTCCAAGTGGAAGTACATCATATGACTAAACCACATAAATCTTGTGTCATATTTATTTTATGCTTCTCAAATTATGTTCTTTATATTTGTTTGTCTATGGTCCGCAATTACCAAAGTATGATTCTATCTTGGATCCTGAGACACGATTTCAAACCGTTTGTTCTAAACCACCATTAGAAATACAACTATAAACTATTATTGATAGATGAATAGATCACGAGATCTAGCAGATGAGCGTAGTGTTCATGATATGTAACAAACAGACAAGGAGCCTGAAAAGTTGAATACTGGAAAATATTGGAGGCTACAAAAGTTGGATGAATGTAGAAACTAAGCTCTTGCGTAACATGTAGATGAATAGATCATAAGATCTAGCAGATGAATGTGGCGTATGTGAGACAAATGTCAATGAACCTTAACTGTCAAATACTAGAAAACACTGGAAGCAGCAAAAGCTCAGAATGGATGAATAAATGCACTGAGCTCCGGCATAACATTCATCATAGATAAAGCTTCCAAGCTTCTTCAAACAAATTCTGTTTTAACATTACAGCTAACAAAATAAAGAATTATAAAACACATTCTAAAAGACTAGCTGAACGCATTTTGCAAAAGCAGAAATGTCATGCAACACAGGGAATAACATATATTTATTCTTCCAACTTCGGAAAACAATAATAAATAAGGGGAGTCCCATACCAAGCACTTCTACATGCGGAGGATTGTTCACAAGTTTAGCAACAAGGTCAGCATTGGTAGTCATGCCTGCTGCTTTGTTGGCATTTTCAGGACCTTCATCACAAGCACCATGAGATTTCTCATCACCCTACATCACAATCATTGCCGTAGAAGAATGATCAGAGTTTAGAGTGAGCCTAACTGGAAAATGATGAATCTGAAAGCATATAGATGGTGTTTTTACCAAAGTCTATAGCACTAAGGCCTCATCAGACATCTTTATCAATATTATGAAATAAGTACCTAAAATATTTTTGTGTCAGCTTTTCTTATTTAAACAAAACCACCATTGACCCTGTTAGCAGCAAGGTGGTCACGGTGGAAGAATTAACAAGCTACAAATTTTACAAAGTGCAGCCATTCAAATTTTAAATAACTACCAAATGCCAATCAGTGGTATAACTGGTATGTGGTCAACCTGCACCTCCCAGATCTTACACCCAAATATTTTTGGTAATCAGGAGGGGGGCTCCTTTTCATCAAAAAAGAAATGTACAAGTGTAACATAAGACAGAGCGCCAACACTCAAACAGCTTTAACAAGAAAGAGCAGTAATAGTCATTGTTAATTCTTTTTACTAACGTCCAAAAGTAGATGAATCAACAAAATTGCAGAGAGCCATGTACGTCAGTCATTTAGTTTTTGGCATACAAGACAGATTTGAAAGATAACAGAAGATCAATGCATTACGCAGATGAACATACTAAGTACTCGTTTTGGAATTCAGAATTTAAGCCCTTCTCTAAAAGCAGCACCCTTTTTTTAATGAACTCGACTTGTCTTCTCTGCATTTCCCTGAACTGATATAATATAGCAAAGGCATCTGTACCCCCTGATGCTGGCTCAGCAGATGAACCATTTTGACTTACAGTACCCTTTGTCAAGTCACCAGAAGGTTCATTAACCACTTGTGATCCATTTTGAGCCTGATTACTCCCAATTGGAAGATTTGCAAGACTTATCACTTGAAGATTCAATTCCTGACAGATGACATCCTGAATCTGCAACTCCTTGTCATCAAGAATAGCTTGCCATCTTCCATACCCATGCCTTCAGGATGATAAAAAGAAAGTTGTACGTGAGCATCTTTTAAAAAAACAAAGCATTACAAAACATTAGTACAGTGCTGGACTGCTAGTAGTAAATATGGAGAATGAAAGAATCAAAAGGCCTCGGAAAGCATTAAATACAAAATCCTCAACCAATGGAAACCATATTTTCAAGTTCCAACTTCACAGAAATATACTTCAACACTCCGAACAAAATCCCTCATTTTTCTAATTAATGCGACAAGAATTGTACATGCTGCTATTTGGGTAGGGTCAATTAATCCACTAAATATGCTTCATTTTGTGTCGATTTAGACATTTACATGGCTAGATTTGAATTAGATTGGTATTTCGGGTTCATAGTTTAGGTGTAGGTCAATACAGAAATAATTTACGTTGAAAATCTTGTCATTAGAGATATCATTCATGTTCGCCTTAGTTTTTAAAGTCAGTTGGGGTTGGATCATTATTTTTAAGTGTCAATTCAAAATTTTATTGAACATACTTTACTGGCCGGGTCAGATTTGCGCATGTTCGGTTTGCATTCAGGTGTCCAGTGATTCTTGTTCGAAACTCGTCTATCTTTTAGTTTTTTTGATTCACCTAGTCGGATCTAAGTAGCTCATCTTTCTAATTTATTTCAGAAACCACGTAAAATCTTCAAAATTCAAGAACTTCATTAATTATTTAAGTCTTCATGTCCGTCAATGATCTACTTGAAACTTTCATGCCTTTCTAAATCTCAACTCTCATATCAAGTCAATGACAATTTAATTTATGCTGGGTTTCAGGTTTATATTGGATCATCTTAATAACAAGTCATATCGGTTGCATAGTGTTCTGGATTTTGTTCACTCAAGTCATCATGTGAATTGAACTTGGTTTCCATCAGTCACCATAAATGTTACTCTATATTACAGTAATTGTGAAAAGTACAAATAAGCATGGTTTAAGAAAACAAAACAAGCCACAAAGAGATCCATACATGGCAACAGAAAATAAATTGATCACCAGAAATAGATTTTTTTAGTTGCTCCAGGCCTCTATGAAAGGATCAGCCAAGCAACATTAAGCAGATTAGTTATGCTGTTTCCTATGACAACAATTACTATAGCTTGATCACTCTACATATTAGGACTATGAAATTTTGTATTCTTGTATCCACCCAAAAAGCCGAAATCTAATGCGTTAAAAGTATAAGTTTAGAACATACTTCAACACTGCTCGTAGTAATATCAGGTCGTGCTCTCTCTTCCAGACCCTTCCACCTCTCAGTGTGGGATAACGCAAAAGTACATCATCTTCAAACAAGGATTCATCTGACCTTTCTGTTGCAGATTTCACCTATTTGGTAGGGCAATATGATTAGTGAAACGATGTCTGACAAGTGAGAGCACCAAAATGAAGCTGCATAAGTAATGTGAGTTTGATGGATCAGAAAAAAGTGCCCAATGATCAGAACAAAGAATTTTGATTAAAATCCTTGAAACTTATATAGATCATCAATACTGATGCCAAGCTTATTACACTGATGGTGTTTCAATAAATAACAGTCCCACAGAGCAAGATCAACTTATAACTGAAAGAAAAAAGATGGTAACAATATCTGCTGCCATAACCTGTGAGACCTGCTTCTAATACAAAATACATGTAAAAATTAAGGGGAAATCTAAATCTGGATAAAGTACACCGGCTTTTGTCACTCCCCCTTCTCTTTTTTCTCATTTACCGAAGAAAAAAATTTCCACTGTTTTAATCCTTCGAAGAGTTTCCTCCAAATACCCATGACCTTGTTAATTATTACATAACCAGCACACTATGTCAAATGTTACATAAGCCCTCTGATAGTATCGGAATTTATTGGATCCTAAAAGAAGTGGACAGCTTTAAAAGAAAGCTGAATGAACTTTTAAAGTTTTGCAAGTATTTTAACCAAAGCAAAGCTTTCAAGCCTTGTCCAAAAGAGCTGCATTGCCAAGGAAGGCCAATAATCGAATATCTCATATTAGAACATTTCATGTTTAATCGTTATTAAAACAACAAAATCAGAATGTAAAAGATCAGAATAAGAACAAGGACAACCGAATGACCAAGCACTGAACAAGAGATTGGAGACTAATAGCGCCAGGAAGTTTTGTCAAACGGACATAATAACTAACTTAAAACCATCAATCGTGAACCCAAAATGTTCATACTGACAAGATAACTAGGTGGTAACATGAACGTACCCAACTAAATAAGGTTCAAGCTACACAACTAAGTAGAAACTGCTCCTTAGAGCATTCTTATCAATGCACCTTAAAAATAATATCAATCTCATCTTTTTTTCATTTCTCTTTCCTCCACATCATTCAAACAAACAAGTTCATAGGTTTTTCTTTTCAAGATATTAACCTAGTTCAGGGCAGGCTATAATTCACTTTTCAAGATATTAATCATGGTCTCATTTCTAAGACAGAATGTAATTTCAAAAAATATTACATTTACTTTACCATAAACTGGCATGTTAATGGGAGGAGAGACAAGCAGCACACGACATAAATAACAAAACCATATCAAAAGTTAGACAGCAAAAAAGATATGTGCTATAAAATTACCTTCTCCCGAATCAAGAGCAAAACTGCAATTCTCACAAGAACATCTTGAACTCGAAGTCCGTCCTTTGGAACACCATCTGTGATCAACATGAACAAGACCTTAGCGATTAGAGAAATGAAACTGACCAACTCCCTCCACTAATACACAAAAGATCTTGTCGAATGTCATATCACAGATGTGTATGTTTACCAACAAATGTATATGTTTCCCAACAAGGGAAAATTCTTTGTTTGAATATCATCCAAATTCATGATTCACGGAAAAAAGCAAAGCAAATTACCAGAAAAGTTTGGTGAATCACTGATTTCCTCCGCGAGATGAGACATAAATAGAAGTCCATATCTGTATACAAAGTCAATAAACTGAAACTTATACTGGTGATTACTTATTTACTCAAACAGAACAAAAATTGAAATTTTATACAAATTACAAATGACAACAGTATATAATCTTGAGTTGCCTCTTTTTCCAAAGCCATAATATTTAATCTGGAGTAGATCATTGATACTTACCAGCTCAATCCAAGACTCACCAATGATATTAAACAAATTAATCCACATCGCTCTTGCAAAAATAAAATGTTTCCAAATTCATGTACAAGCACAATAACTACTTGCAAAAACATTTAGGAGCCACAAAAATTCATGTATATGCACAATATGGAATCCAACTAAAAGTAAATATAGGTAGTAATTATGATAGTAAAGATGTTGAATTAATAAATAAGCATACAAACAGACTTACAAAGCTAATAATAGCTTGAGTTCTTCTCAAGGGACCCAAATAATTTGGAAACTAATAAAGCAAAGATATTTCAATAGGCTCAAAGCACATGTTTCCCGTGGCAGCTAAATAATGAAATGCGTGTTAGGTCCAGCCTTCCAGATTACCAATCGCAAATTTCACATGTGACATGCATCAATACATAGAGTTACTTTGAGTCACACAAGTCTTCCCTTGTATCTAAAACGAGTTCTACTTTAGATCATACATGTATCCCATAAAATTAGTAAAGAAACAATTTTTTCCTTGTGGCATGGTCATTAGAAGAAATTAGGTAAATTTATAGATTAAAATAAAAAATGAAGATTAAATAAAATAAAATAAAAACACTATCGCACATAGAAGAAGATATATTCTGATCTTCCTTTTATGTTTTTGTAAGATAGTTTTCAAAATTCATCACACAAAAAAAACAATGTACATACTCTTTTATCTCCTCGTAAGTCTTCTGCTTCAACCGTGGCACAAACTCTGCCCAGTCGAACTCACCAACCCCAAATCTAAATAAACAAATATGAATTAAAGCCGATAAAGAGGAAGATGTGAATTTTCATTTAATACAAGAAGACGTATGAGTCAACGCAAACCTCATCAGAACTTGCACAAATAGAGCTCTCTGGCTCTGATTAAAACCCAGCACTCTGAATGACTTGCCTTCACCTTCCATCAGTGGAAAAGCTACCATACCATCAACTGTAGTAGTTATTTCAAAAAGTTCCAGTTAACAAATAAGACACATTCACATTCTTTCAACACGGAAACTAGAGGTGGGAATCACATACCTCGAGCTCTCTTTCTGTAAGGCCTTTTGCCAGAAGGTGCTCCAGATAAAGTTGTCTCACCATCAGTCAACTCAGCCTCATAGTTGTCATCTTCACCATCAGAACTAACATCTTGTAAACCAGCTAAGTCATCATCTTCAACAGAAACCATCTGTACACATCCAGATCACACCAATAGCATGAAATCTAGTATCAGAAAATAAGGAGTACCAATGTACACAGATAAAATTAAGATGAACAGTGAGAATATGGGAATGGGGGAAGTGCCACTGATGATGAGAATGGCTAGAGACATAGTTGACGAAGAAGCACCATATGGATTTGTTCAATTCAAGGGTTCTCTTCTCAATGTTCCACTTCACCAGGTACTAATTAATTTTGAGATCAAAGCAGCTACGCTTTGAAATTAGTGAACAAACCTTGTTATTATTTCATAGAAAAATCTAGAATAATTTGTAAGGAAACCACTTCAAAAAAAAAATTGTGTTTTTGTTTCCCAAAATTCACGGTTCTAACAGAGCCACGGTGAAACACCACTCCCGGCTTCAAGGGTTAAACGACCTACGTAGGCTAAACTTCCCCTCAAGAAAAATAAAATCTTTACGATGGTGAAAACTAATTTTCGAATAGAGCAATTCCGAAAAAAATTATTAGAAATGTGGCAGCTGACAAAAATGATCAACTCTAGTAGTGGACCACAAGCCAGGAAAAACAGACAATCCTCCTTGTCTATACTTCCTTTACACTACACTGTCCCACAAAAACAAATAGCTTCACTTTATTTATTAAATAATGTTTTCCAAAATAAACTCTCATCTTATCAATCCTTTATCACTCTTGACGAGTAGCCATTTGGATTCAATATGAACACAACATACCTTGAAGTTTAATACCTAATAGAGAATTTTTTTTTTAGGGCATTTATTAGACCTAAGCTACTAATTGGGTTCGAATGTGAAAAGATGGGTGTGCATTGATGTGTATGTTGAGATGGATATGCTATGTACGTGAACACTAAAGGATAGAATTTCAAAAGTTATTTTAAAGCTTTCTTCTTTAGCATATGATGTGAATTAGATAACCACCTATGTTTGTTAATTCATGTGTAGCATTTTCCTCAAGTTGCTACAGTAAGGAAAGTAAAAAGTTGGGAAGAAAGAGATCTTAACAATTGTCAGGGGTAGTCATAAATACAATACAAATGAATGGGGGAGCAAAACCTTTGTGGAAGACCACAAGAGACCTTGAATCCATGAGATTATGTTTTGGCACTGCTGTAATTATTTCCAGCTTTTGTTCTAATAATTTTAATACTAATCTTAAATTTCATACCAATACCATGTTCGAAGAAAATGAAGGAATATAGGGTTCCCAATGATCAGCCAAGTCAAGTTTGTGCTTGATAACAAATGTCAGAAAATGACGTGTGTTACGACTGTTACCTGCATTTCATCGGAGAAGGCTTCCCGGTTCAAGGAACCAATTGTGGTCCTAGGACAACAATATTGAGGCTTGCGCATTTGGTGTTATGCTAAATCTGTTTCTCTTCTTATAAGTTACTCTTTTGGGATTAAGGCTTTGGCATTGTTGTGGTAAGTTACTCTTTACAAGATACTAGTCGATTTTAGCTTTCGTTAAAAATGCTTATCCCACTGATTGGTTTTTAGATCAACCTGGTAAAATTTGACCACTAAAATCTTAAATTACAAAAACAATGATGCACATGTTCCTTTTAAACCTCAACAAAAGAAAAGATGGAAACCAAGTTGATTTTTTCAAATAATCACCAACCGAAAAACATAAGCAAGAAACTGCAAGATCATTGACACTACAAAAAATTAATTGATGATTCCCTCAGCTCATCTGGTGGTCGATTAAAAAAACTTACACAAAACTATACATTAAAAAGTGCTTTTGGCCATCACAAAACAATGTTTGGAAGACTTAATGAGACATTACTTTCACTAAAAAAAATAACCTCTACTTTTAGAAAATCGTATTCACAAGGTGATTTTTGATAGATAACTCCAAAAAAGGTGATGTAACAAAAGTATATTATTAATGTTCAAGAGGCTAAATATTTTGAAGAGAGTAACTACAATCCAAACCACTACTTGTTTTAGATGTCAATAAGATAAGCTGCAAGGTATTTTAATGGCTTCAAGTCATAAGGGTTTGACGTGTCTAGTTCTTAATCAGCATATATAAACAATGAGAAGCCAAAGGTAACCTAATCAAATTAGAGTCATACATCATAAGTATCTAGTTCCGAAATTTGATAAAGTGCTTAGCACAATGATAAGAATTGAATCTGGCAATCTCTTTATCAAACACTGCACTAATACCCAACTAGAGAAAGTGATTCTTATTCCACTCAATATTTACCAAACCAACAATAGTCTGAAAACCCCATAGGGCCCGAGATAAGAACTTATAATGACGTTGATGCAATCAAAGGTATTCAGCCAAGTAAAAAAACCCCTTAGCGTTGAAAAATCTCAATAAAAACTATGAGTTTAGGCTTCTCAAATTATACCTGCTTGCGGCTTCTCTTTCCTTTCCCCAAAGAATTGAACTCCTCAACTTTGTTCACCTCATATCTATCTTTTAATAAATCCTCCCAGTAAGTGGTTCTGTCAGAATTATTCATAGCACTTCTAGCCTCAGCAGCCTTCTGCGCCTCTTCCTTTGCAGCAGCTTCAGCTTCATCAATATACTTAAAATTTGCCACCTACATAAAGATGTAAACACGTTAGACTTCAAAATGGCATGATCAGTGCAAGCTAAGGTATATACAAAATACAGATGTGGACATTTCCATCCTCTGAAGCTATGTGGTTTAATGCTAGAAACAAAATACAATAAATAGATAGAGAACAAGTGACTTGTGAAACGAGTGCATGGAAATAGATGAGACTTATACTTCAAAAACTCCTCCAAAAAGAACAAAGTTCAATACACTATAGCACCAGAGCCAGAGAGAAAATAAAAGGCAAGACTCCCTCAGTAGTTTTGCCGTATCCACCTATTCGCTCTGGTCCTTTTTTACATTTACGAAACTTTCCATTTAGGTCTACACTTTACTCCATATTAGCCGAACTTTTCTATTCATTGGTCCCACATATACCCCTTATCTTGCTTTCTCTATTATCATATTTTCATTATTCTCCTTGATATCTATACTATATACTAAAGCTGTTAATCTCCATGACACATGTTGCAACTATGTTTAAAATATTTCTATTTTATAAGGGTAAAAGACAAATATTCAACAAATCAGTAAATTATTTGTATCCATTATTATTAAGCAACATATCCTTCAAGATAAATATAAAAATAATTTTATTATCGATATAAATCCAAATATAATATCATTTTGGTCTATTCATAAGAAGCTAATTATTACAATGGAATTAAGATATGCCATGCAAATATGCACAGGGAGTTAAGCTAGTATATAGCTATACTGCTACAGTGATATGAACAAACAAAAAGAAACGGTTTTAGTTTTAAATACCATCAGCAAGCTGGTTACATGCATGCTGTATAAATCAACAGGCATAAAAATTATACTTCCAGTCAAAAATTAGATCAGAATACAAACCTTAAACGCTTTAAGGAACTCATTGTCATCAACCTCATCCAGGGTAGTTTCTTCATCTCCAGCACGCTCCCGGTCAAGTAATCTATAAAAATGACAAAGTTATGAATCGAAATAGAACCTTTTAAAATGTACCAAAAAAATATGGCAACAAATTGCACAAACCTATCTATGGCAGCATCATCATAATGAATCTGACGGGCCTTTGCCTCCTCAGTTTCATCAACAAAAAGCTCTTTTGAGCCATATCTAATGATGTCATCTAATTCTTCCTGGAAACTATCAATTATCAGTAGAAGTGGCAGAGTTCCTAACCAATGAAGTGTACAAAGCTGATGCCGCTAGAACGATTAATAAAATAAATCATATCAACAGCTAAAATGTCAATTACGACAACAAAAACAATGTCATATCTTTAATCTCAACTATATGACGTTGACTAGATGAACCAAACAAATCAACGCGAGAAATCATTGCTAAGAGTATATTTCATTTGACCCTTTGTCTTTGATACTAATCCACAACTAAGATCATCAATTCAAATGATCAACCACAATTCCATATATATAATCCTCCTCTATTCATTCCTATCTATTGTCACCAATTCTACTGGTTATTCTTCACTCCTACTATTCATATCGTTTTAGGCCTACCTCTTCCTCTTCTAAGCTCCTCTTTGTTAGTGAACTCTATTTATACAAATACCCCAACTCTAAAATAGGAGAAGCAAGTGGTGATTAAAATTCATATAATTTTAGAGCATAAACCATTAGAAGGATAATAACTACATAAAGACAGAAGTTTGAAGTACAGCTATTTGAGAACCACCAACATGCTTTACAAGAAGATTTGACAAGTAGCAACCCGTGCAAAATAACAGGTACATCAACACAAATTGTCATTTCTTTTTTTAAGGAAAGCAATAAACAATTATATCAAAAAAAACACCAAAGAGATGTCAGGGACTCTTGAAAACCAAAAAACATATTGTAGACGAAATTGATTCATGCCCTAAAGCTATAGTAGTGTAATTTCTCTATAAAGGGAAGAGAAGTGACACATGGTGAAGCTCAACTCCAACTATTCAAAGATTTCAGCAATAAAGGGAAGCCATCCTCAAACAGTTGGTTTATTTTTTTATTTTTTTTTAGAAATTCATCATTCAACTGCCAACAGAGGTATCTGCCACACATCAGCAAGCAGTCCTTTCATCACTTTTTACAAAAAGCCAGAACATAGTTTACACAACTTACCCCAAAAAATCTAAACAAGGCTCGTTAATAAGCCAAGAAGAAAGAACTCGAGGACAGAAGAGAAAAATATGATTGAGGCTGTCTCTTAAAAAACTAGACTAGAAATTTCTCTGACCACTGCCCAAGCAAAAAAAGTTGTTAGGATGTGTATTCTTCCAAATAACAGCAGGTAAGCTGTTGGATAATTGAGAGTTCTGCATAAGTTCGAGACTTGCCATGAACACAGTTCTGTGACAAGAGTAGTTCAGAAATTTTGTATTCAAGTTTTATAATCCAACTATTCCTGGTGGGGTACCTATGTCTAGTCATTGGACGTTCCAAATCGTCAGAGTGGCTGTCCTGTCTGGTAATGTCGCAAAAACTATCCTAGAATCATTATTTACTAGGAAGCTTTTGTACAAATCATCAGATTGATCTTATATCTATCCACAAATAATGCCACATACAACTTGGATTCCCTTCTAAGTTCTATCTACTTGGAAGAACAAAAAGCACTTGGGCAAACCAAGATGCTTGATTACTATGTTTCCCATGGGGTCTAGTACTACAAAGTTACAAATTAGTCCAGATTTATTCAGCATGCTAGTGATTATTAATTTATTACTAACAAAAACCAGCTGAAAAACAATTTTGCAGTTGTATCATGTATCAATTATCACATTCAGATAGAAAGTGCTTAGTGTTTGACTGTGTTGTCAGCCAGTATTTTACATGTAATGCAACACACATTCAAGCTACAAATTGATGAGCAAACTGCAGTCTCCAGTTTCTTAGTAGATATGAAAGTATATGATACTAAGTTTGTCAAAGAAAACATATTTACCAAATGAGTCAACTAAAAGAAAGATTGAACATTATTCGAACCAAACAGTGTCGCCAACAGGTCAATAAAACAGCATAATGCAATGGCATTAAGGTGATAACGTAACTGGATGCAATTTACAAGCAACAGTCCTCAACCTGATCAACCAAACCTTAGATCACTAGACATGGCATGAGCTGTGTGCCAACATTAATTTGAACACTAGATCACAAACGCCCACTCTCTAGTAATAGAATCAGTTCTCAACCAAAAGGATGATTAGTCCAACTAGTATAGTTTCTTCGTACAAAAATGTACATTCCATTACCCAATTTCCTTTGAGTGGCTCCCATCTAAGAGGGGTTTTGAAGAATCAAATGTATGCAACCTTACCCTTGTTAGTAATATAAAATAGGTTGTGATGATTGACCTTTGATAACAAACATTATGTGCAGCTTCACATAAATAAGAAGTGGACATGGTTTATTGAGTCTTTTTAATATAATCTATTATAATTTGAAACCAAAGAATTATAAATTTTTTACTTGTCAAAGTAAAAGGACCAATATACCCCGACGTAGAAGATAAGAGAAATGATGGAGATTCTATTGTTTTTTAGTGTCTACTACAGCATTCTACATAAACTTGTAAGTAATAGCAATCTCACTAAAAGATTAATATCAAAAACATTCAGAAAAGTAAAAACCTGATTGATGTTTTGAGTCTTCAACTTCCCCACAACTAAATGCTCCAACACCATCTTCTTTTTAGTCATCTGCATCATTCTTTCTTCAATCGATCCTCTAGTTATGAGTCTATAAATCATGACCTGGAGTGATAAAATAAATAAATTGTGACACCTGGAGACAAGTTCCAACTACCATTATGGCCTATCTTTTCGGTCCAACTGTCAAGTAACTAATTTTCAAATGGCTCACAAAATAATAGGCTAATAGCCGTGCCTACTGGACATAGGACAACCCTAAGAGAAGCTGGAATAATCTAGAAATTTGCAAATGAACAAGTTGAAAATCAACCTTATTAGTTTGCCCCAGCCGGTGAGCTCTGGCCATTGCCTGCAAATCAGCATGTGGATTCCAATCGCTACATCAACGCAAAAGATAACATTAAGAGAACAATCAACTAACACAACATACATGTAAACATAAATTCCAAGAAAGCTATTCTGAAGAAAAAAAAGTGCATAAAAGCAAAAGCTCATTTAAGAATCCTGCCACAGCCAGCAAGAACTAGAACCGAAAATAAAATAAAAAAGTAATATAAAGCCGCAACATGGTATTCATTCTAGAGAAGTCTAAGATTTTAGAAAGTCAAACATCGAAGATGAAAAATAGGTACTTATACCCTGCTTATGAACTATCACTAGAAAAACAATTGTTGTTGACTTGTATACATAGAATTAAAACAAGGTCGCATCATATCGCATCAGCCGCGTTGTAAAGCTTTTCAAAACAAACCAACCGATATTTTCCGCGTTATAAAGGTGTAAAAAAACCGCGTTTTGGGCTGCATTAAGGGATAACTTATAGTTTTGACTGATATTTAGGCGATATGATAACCGCATCACTCCCGTTACCGCATCAGTGTTCCGTTACCGCATTTTTACACTATGCTTGTATAGCCCAACTAGCGCAAAGGATCTTGTACCAAATGCTCTCCCAGCCTCACCAAATTTTAGTTCCAACTCCTAAGAAAGGAAAGACTATTTGCTCATGAAAATCACAACATTATAACTTTGTGTTCCTTCCTTACAAGTATTGAAAACTTGACAACAAGAATTCGCCCATCCAATACATTAAGACCGAAGCAATGCACAATTTCGACAGGTTACCAAAACTGCACATCCACAACATACACAAATATCCGACTATGCATTGCATACTCAATTCATATGAGAGAAGCTGCATAAACCATTTTCTAGAATACAAGTAAATCCTCACCACCACAGTCTACAGGTTTTAGCCAAAGAAAGTAAGGATCTCAAATCCCAACCATTTAGCACCATTGCCCTAGAACAAATCGTTGAATTTTTCTCTCAATTAATGCAGCCAGCAGGTTAACCCTAGATATTTCAGACATAAATTATTTAATTTATACAAATCCATGGACATCTTTTGGAAACAAAATTCCAAGCCAGAAAAAATTCCCAAACTAGTATTTTTGCAGTAGTGTGAAGGTGTTTAAACACAATCCATAACCTTAGCAGGAGAAACAAATACTGGTAAAACAGTGTCACCTATCATAGATTATAACAGTGTCAGCCGTTGCAAGGTTTATCCCTAAACCTCCTGCTCTTGTAGACAGCAAAAAGCAAAATCTATTTGAGTTCTTGGCATTAAATCTGTCTATGCGAATTTGTCTCTCAGATCCGCTGACCTTGCCATCTATGCGTTCATATTGCCATTTCTGAACAAAGAACAAAAACCTCATTTTCAGTGTATGTTAGGTTGATGAAATTAGGTATGGAGTATCAAATACCACAAGTAAAAGACTACTACTAGTATGAGGAATAATGTATGTCCCACATGGAAAAGATGCTTTAAGAATAATGATAATTAACATATTACAAACATGGCAACTGCCGATCAAGATAAATGTTTTCCAGGAAAAGAAGAGAATTAAAGAAAAAATAATCCCAGCACCTTGTACAGCAAATAATCTTCAAGTATGTCCAGCATGTTCTGAAATTGGGAATATATGAGAACTCTGTGTCCTTGGTCCTTGAGTTTCACTATCATTTTGTCCAACAACTGCAGTTTTCCAGAAGATTCAAGCAGCTGCCTGTCATACGGATACAGTAACTTGGAAAATTAGAAGTATTTGATATTAAACATTCTTCACAAAGGCAAAGATTAAAAAATATCCATGATTTAATCACAAAAAAGTGATACGGGAACAAGAGAGAGTGTAAACTAAATCATAATAGGAGAAATTACTTGAAAGACTCATTTGAATCTGGTATGACTGGCTCAACACCCTCCAACATGTATGGATGACAACATAACTTCCGCAACTCCATAACCACATTGATAAGAGAAATCTAAAAAATGAAAAGCACTCGCATATTAGATTCTCTTTGATGTTCTTTAAAGAGGATGTGAAAGAGAAATACCCTCACCTGCCCACCTCCCTTACGAGTCAGAAGCTCATAGTTACGGGTCAAAATTGCCTTATAATATTCCTTTTGCTTACTACTAAGTTCAACACGTAAGATGAGTTCTTTCTTAGGTGGCATCTCCTTCAAAACATCTTTCTTCACCCCTGAAAACATAGAGAACAATGACAACCATATTTGCAATTTTGCATCTACTGGAGAGGCCTACTAAACATTAGATGAGTGAATTGATGGCTCAACTCCTAACATATACACACATGCATTACTTTTGACACTCATGTACTCTCTCTGTAACAAACCATAACCTAAAAGAAATGAAAATGAAATGCGCGGGAAAGAGAGAAAAAGAAAAGGGACAATTTAAATAACATAAAGTCATCAGTCAGATGCAGGACGAGAGATATAAGATCACTTGCAGCAAAATAGGGGGATATCTTTGGACAATGAAATTGTAGCTGACTGAATAAATGACCAGCATCAACTATGAAACTAGAGGGTAGAAAGAACACGTCTAAAACATTAGATGCTCTGATCCACATACTAGTGGCCCAAATAATTTAACTTCCGATATCAAGTAGCAAGTTCTGATTCAAACAA
Source organism: Amaranthus palmeri (assembly GCA_019776075.1). NCBI lineage: Eukaryota > Viridiplantae > Streptophyta > Magnoliopsida > Caryophyllales > Amaranthaceae > Amaranthus > Amaranthus palmeri. The sequence continues at coordinate 249,236 of JAAKBH010000365.1, forward strand.
GTTCAATAAAGCACCATAAAGAAAAAGGCTTCAGACTCTCACTTCTAAGAAGATGAGGCGCTAGCATCTTGTGAAGCCGTGAAATTTGTTCCTCTTGGTTAATATCTTTAAACTCTTCCTGAAACTCGTCTAAACTTCCAAACTGCAGAGTAATCATCATTATAAAAACAGACATAAACTGGCGGCCATAAATGCATTTATAATCTCCGAGCAAAGTTCCATAAAGAAATCCTGACCTTTCCAGCATCAAGAAAGTGCATCAACATGAATAGCTCATCAAGGTTGTTCTGAAAAATTAACCAACAGATCATGAGGGTAGACACATTAAGTGATAAAACATAATTACCATCAAGGTAGAGACAATGCACAATTAACATCCACAAAGTTACAAACAGCCATCCTATAAATGAATCATATAAATACCATAATTTGCTGATTAATAAACCATATAAGTGCCAAGGTGAAATACTAACAATAGAAGATCTAGAATTTCGTGATACAAAAAGATATAGACACGTAGCATCTTGATAACTTAACATTGAGTTCCAAATGGTGAAAAAACGAGAAATCATACAAACTAAGCGAACAATATTACATTGTTGTACATAGAACTATAATATATGAGAATGAGATATTACAATTAAAAACTCCAAGATACCAAAGATCTGTTAAAAGACTAAAATAATTAAATAAAATATGCGAACACAAACTATAATTCTCAAACATTACCTCCATCATCTTCCTATGAAAGTTTTAAATTCTAAGAAATAGCGTAGAATATATCTAAACAGGAAATAAGAATTAAAACTAGCAGATAAGTACTGTATGTGAATTCCGCTCCTAGTAAACCTCTAACCTCTATTAACATCTAGTCGGAATTCAATCAAACATATCAATGAAATTGCAGTAAAAAGGCAATTACACATAGGAAAACACAGTGCCATTTCTAAGATTTGATGATAACTAAACCTGAAGAGGAGTTCCGGTTAGAAGCACACGGTGTTTACTATGATACTGCTTTAACTGAAGAAATAATTTTGAATCCTTGTTTTTGAGACGGTGACCCTCATCCACAATCTACAGAAACAATATTAAAGACGATTAAAAGAAAATCAAAGTCCCTTTTTTCTGCAGTAGCCTTCACATATGCTCTATATATGCACAAAGAAATCAAATTGGTTTAAAGCTGAACTTCAGCTGGGAAAGAATTAGCAAATTACCATAGATTCCCATGTAATTGGCTTCAGAGATGCAGAATCTAGGTTGATCATTTCATATGAGGTGAGGAGGACATCAAATTTTATCCTATCTTGTTTGCTTCCACTAGAAAGCTGACCAGATTTCTTTTTCTTAAGCTTTTTAGAGAGAGACTTTTTAGGATAATAAAATTCATATTCACGTATAACACTGCGAGCTTGTGCAGAACCAACATACATAATCTGCAATAATTAAAGATTAGTAAACAAAAATACTCGATCAAAACAGAATTAATTCCTTGAATTTGCTCCCCATTTTTTCACCAGTCACCCAAAAAGGTTCAAAATATATGTCCCCTCATGGGCCCCGTTTGCTACTAATTTAGTCACTGCACCAGCTTATAATCAATTATACATGATTCTTTTAAGTTGAAGATGTGATAAGAAGTTTGCATTTGGGAGTTGGGAGTTGGAAGTTGGAACACATGAAGAATAATGGGGAATACAGTGTGACAGATGTTATATACTAGAAAGCTAATTTTCTGCCCCCAAACAGGGGCAACGAATTCATATGGTACGATATAATGCATGGAAATTGAGTCTATAGCCCCCATATTCTCATTCCTTAAAATCGAGATACATACAACATTCAGGTGAGGTGCCCAAAGTGCAAATTCACGTTCCCAATTACGCAGCGTTGACAATGGCGCCACCACTAAATGGGGACAAACTCCTTCTTCAAACAGCGATGCCAAGAAAGCAATACTCTGAATGGTTTTGCCTGCAACAATCACAAATCTTCAAAAATGATACATTTACACACTCAAATACGGATAGAAGTAGCTAATTCTATATAAAAATATCCGTGTAAACATTGCATGTAGGTGCAATACTGTAAGTCTACAGGCATACAATGACTTACCAAGACCCATTTCATCAGCAAGTATCACATGCGTCTGTTTGGACCATGAGAAACGTAAAAAGTTCAGCCCTTCGAGTTGATAAGGATGCAAAGAGCCTTCAAGTTAAGCAAAATTGAGTCAAATTTAATGAAGCGAACTGAAGTTTGATATTTGAAATGGAATTGACATAGGAAAAGGATGAAAAAAAAAACTATACAAAATTAACAGCAGTAATATGATATACCTCCAGAGAGAAATTCAGGACTCTGTTCATACTGTTGAAATTCTTTCTGTTTCTTATGGGATTCTGCTGAATCAAAATTATTTTTCAGCTTATTAGAATGTCTACGGCGCCTGGACTGTATGTCCTGAAACCTTTCAATTTCAGGCTGAAAAGTAGATATATCCGACTCAGATTCCCATGAACACTCATCATACTGCAGTTCTTTCCACTTCACAAGATACTCCTTTTCATCAGCGTCTCCTCTACATAAATAAAGGTAATTAATAATCACTCTTATTTCTTTTGTCAGTAGTCCTATATTCCGTTACTTTTTCATATTTGATCACTAAGTTGGTAGCCAGTACGAAGACATGCAATAATGATGAAAAACTACAATTTAACATAACGATAAGGCATAGAGGAATAGTAGCGCTCTAAGGGCCCCTATAGGGTCTAGGCACTAGCATCGAGCAAAAGCGCTAGCTTTTGCGTGAGCCTGTGAGGCACCTCAAACTATAGTAAAAACATTAAAAAAGGAAGGGAAACAAAAAGGAAGAGAAGAAAAAACATATGTGATGGGTGTACGCATAGAATAATCTTTCTTCTTACGGTAGGACCAAAAAGAACTCTAAGGTGCTTGCCTCTAGGCCCTAAAAGGCGTTCTGGCGTACTCACCTAAAATGACCGCTTCGTCAATCCCTATTAAAGTGCCCAACCAATTGCCCACCCAAGGAACTAATCTTAGGAGCGCCTAGTGACAATTTCAAAACCAAGTTAACAAAGAATCTTTTTCACAAGATTTTCTTTACTATGAGATGGTAGGTTATTTGTGGAAGAAATTGTTTGAATCGTATCCGGAGTCTTGAATATGCCCATTATATTTTCTCATTTTCTAGAGTTGCTGTAGCTTCTTTACTTTATGGAGTTCAGAAGGGAAATAGAGAAGAAATTAGTGTGACACTATGCTTATATGGTAATTTCATCGTACGGTCAGAGAGAAATTTCCATGTCTTCCCATATTTCCCCTATCTTTTGATCTATTGTGAGACAAAATGAATTATATTGCGCTGTAATGGACTAAGGTGTCTTGGTATTGTCAATGAATACAGAATTCGGGACTAGCAGAGAAATTGAGTGATTTAGTAATTTGGCTTTCTGTCAGGAAAGCTTTTGACATGTATATAATGGGTAGTTGAAAGGACACCTATTGAAGCTTTTCTTCTAAGAAGAGAATATCATTATAGTAATAAAAAGTACACAGCCAAAATTAAAAATTTTCATACAGCCACAAAAAAGTAACCCATAAAAATACCAGTCATGCTAGCATTCAAAAGGTCGAAAGTATGGCTCTTCACTCCTCAAACTTGTACGCTGGGAACAAATGTGTATGTGTCCAACTGTAACACACTTGGCCATTGTATGAAGACTTAAACCTATCTTTGATCCTAAGTGTTCATACTTCATACCCATGTTGAAGTGTTGACTATTTAAGAAAGGTAGTAATAAAGAGTCATGAAAACAGAATAATATTCCTCATGGCAATCAAAACTGGTACATTTAAAATTTTTGATTCCATAATAGGCTTTAAGAGGTCTCTAACATAGGGTGAGGTGTGGAATCACAACTTTTTACACATTCCAACTCTAAGACAGAGGGTAATTTAATTTATAAATGTTAAAGACTTAAATGTACATTTAGAGGTTCAATAGCCCCAAGATTTTTTTTTTTTTTGATCATTTCATATGCTAGAAAGATGGAAGACGATGAGGCAATGGAATAATCATAAATGTCTATTACAAACCATAGCCTAGATAACCACATTAGTGAATTTATACCAAAATTAATGATGATAAATTTTATTAAAAGAACTAAAAGCATAGGGTTATATCTATCATTAGAAAAACAAGTCCCTAAGAAAATAAACCTGCAGGCAAGGATCCGATCAACAGTAGTCCATTCGGATCGAATAGCAGCATAGTCATCTTCTGAATTGTTAGATGATGACATTTGTCTATGGAAGTTATTTACTTTGGTCCTTAGACGTGGAAGAGTTTTAAAGGCTTTTATAAACTCTTTCTCAGGCACCCTGCGACATAAAACAACGAGACCTTCCATGAGAAACAGCTAAAGTCAAAGGCAACATTAAAAAGAAACGTTGTACAGTATAAACCTGCAGAAAACCACTCTCCAATCAACTAATGAGGAAAGCCAAAAAACAATACATAAAACTCCTATCAGATTATAAGGAAGCCTGGAAATATTTATACAACTCTACAACCAGCTAATGAGAGGGAGAAAACATATATACAATTCTCCAATCAGCTAATGAGCTAATGCGGAAACCAAAACATACATCCTAAGGGCACCTACCCACCCACACACACACACACACAAATATAAGAATGCAATGAGCAAGGAAAGGTGTGTGAGGTAGCCAACTCAAGTCTTCAAGTAATTACACATATAATAGTTATACTGTTATACCACAAGCAATGGTGGTAGAAGGGTTGGAGGGGCATTCAACTTGAGCCTCAAGAAAATCAATAAATGAAAAAAGTACCACGAGCAATGCAAGTAGGAGTATCCCTTCCACTTTACAAGGTACTGCTTGACAAATATTTGATTCGAACCCGGTGTAGAGGAGTCACCATCCTCGGCTGCAGTAGGGCGCACTTCATGGTCCAGTATTTTCTCAATGTCAATAAGAGGACTAACCTACAAGACCAATAATATTCCAATTCTAAATTCACCATATAACTATAAATATATAAAAACAAGAGCAACTAAATTAACGCAGTAGCATACACATTCAGGACACTTCCAACTAGCCGGGAAGGGTGCTTTCAGCGGTGAAACTAAGCACTTTGGGTGATAAGCATAAGTACAGGTTTCACAATCAATCAAAGCTCCGCTTTCTCCGCATGATTGACATGAATCTTCTTTCTGCAAATATTAGAACATTAATCAATTGATAATAGATAAAAACTTATAGGGAATGTTACAAAAGGGTACAATACCAAAAGCAATAAATCTTCCGGAAGCCCCACAAACATATGCTATAGTCAAAGAGGCAACTCTTTCACATATTTTAAAAAAAAAATCATAAATTCATTGTATACAACAGAATACATATCACAACATGCGAAACTGGTTCGGCTCTAATAAAATCAAAACTTACAAATTTCTTTTCCTTCGAAGTTCTAACAGAATTTAGAAAAACCAAGTTTTTAGAAAAGGTGTTTATAAGGCCAAATTGCGTTTGGCTTCATTAAGGATAGTCTGAAAAAATCATAAATGCAAAATTACATATCTATGCCAAAAGCTGTTAATTTAATTGCAATGAAGCACCTGAAGAGCACTTCCAGCATTAAACAACAAAACACAGCAAGATGTTGGCAACTGAGCATTATATCAAATGTACATGTGTCCCTTCAGCAAGACAATAAGAGCTAAGAAATACCAATTGCACCAAAAGGAAAAAGACATCTCATCATATCATGCACACCCGAGCTAGAAAAGAAGCAAGCACATCCTATATGATCTTCCATTCTGCTAGATACAAGCACCATGTTCTATTCTGTAACATTAGCTTGAATTTACTACACCTGAGTTCTAGCTATAATATGATATCTGATAGGAAGCTATACTTTTGGGAAAAAGATAAAAGATAAATAGTACAAAAACAAGGTCACATCACATTGCATCAATCGCACTGTAAAGGTTTTTGCATAATAAAAGTGTAAAAAAGTTTCATTAATGGATGTTACAAGGGATATGTCATACTTTTGGCCCATATTGAGCATACCACATCACTCTAGCACGATCACAATTCGCACTATGTAAGAGATACATCAATATAAGTAGAGAGGAGATAGAGAAAGTGGTCCAAAATTTTACCAAAATTTAAGCCTCCAACATTCTAAATTGTGTCATCTCATTAGTGTAAAATCATGAGAAAATTATGCTTCTAAAAATAGAGAGCTATGCAAGTTCGACAAAGCATAATTATCAATCACCTTACAATTGGTGTTTTTATTAAAATATAATAAATGAGAAAGAAGAAAACGGAGAACATTAAAAATAAAATTATAAATAAAAAAACAGAGTGGGAAAAAAAAGAAAAACACTATGTCTTACACTCTTACACCATATTTGGATAACAATTTTGGATAGAAAGAAAAAAAAAAAGAAAGGGAAGAGAGGGGAGGGAAAGGAAGAGAAGATAAATGGAAGGAAAGTAACTCTTGTTTGTTTAGGAGAGAAGGGAAGGAAAGGGAAAAAAGGAAGATGAAAGTCTTCCCTCCAAATCTTTCAACTTTGGATAAACTGAGACCTTAGAAAAAAATATTCATCTAATCCCTTAAAATCCCTCCCCTCTAATCATTTCTCTCCTATTTTATGATCCAAACAAGACATCTTCCATCCCTTCAAATCTTTCCCCTTCCTTTCCCTCTACTTCCTTCCATCCAAACACATCCTTAGAGAATTCAAGGTGTTTTTCAAATGCTCCAATTATATTAATATATTAAAATTAAAAAAACACCAGAATTTTTAGACATTGCTAGCTACCCTCTAACAATTGATATTAGTCCAAAAAAGTTGCCATTGTCAAAATTCTGGTGAAAATAACTAAGCTTTTGTAGTTCCCCACTTGGTCTCACACAAAGTAACTATGTTCAAAGACATGTTGCGATATTGATGTCCGCTTTGGAACAAAGGCAAGTAGAGATAATCAATGTTGAAATGTAACATTAATCAAAGGCTTATTCAAACAGCTTATTGGAATGAACATGTTAATTTTGAACATACTCCTAAATCCAGCGTGTGCCATAAAAATCAGGTGGTTCAAGTAATTCAAGATAACACCTCTTGTTTTTGCCAACAATTCAGATAGAGAAAAAAAATAAAACACTCATAGTAACACCATATACAACAAGACTACTGCAACAACCAAACTAGTTTCAACAACCAAAATAAAATCAGTCCCCAACTTTAAACAAATAGCAATGTTTAGGAAGACCAAGAAGGAGATCGAGAAATGAAATAAGGGATGAAGACGAGAACAAAAAAGAGATAACAAAAGGGATATTCACGCGAGAGAGAAAATCAAAAAGGGATGAAGAAGGGACGAGGAGTATTAAAAGCCCAACACTTCATAATAAAAGGATGGTATAAGTTAGTATGTTAAAGTCAAATATTTAAAGCTAAGTGATCAATAATTGAGACTTATTTTGTAGCATTTTCAAAATGGTCTAAATTTAAGTTATTTTAATCTAATACAAATTTTTTTTTCATTTTAATCTACTTATTTGGATATGTATCCATTCTTAAATATTTATGCAATCTTTATCTAGTTTCAATTTATTTAATTGAATATTAGTAACATATTTATATTTTGTAAATGATTTACTTAGATTATTGTATAAACATATATAAATTCAACAATAAATGTGACACGTTCTTATATGTCTTTTTGCACGAATTAGCTTTCGGCAATCAGCTAAATTTAACTAAACAGTAAACACTATTCAAATCAGTTAATAAAATTAGCGAGTCAAATAAGTTGCTCCAATCAGCTACTTATCACATGTTTGCTAAACATCCCCAAATATGCAACCTTGCTAAGATTCCACAAAAAGACACTTCATAACTATGTCAACACTGCAACATTGAGCATGATCTTGCATGTAAGCCAGCAACAACGTGAGAGAAATATAACAATGAATAATTGCACATTCGAGTTTAGGATAATTATCAGTAAACCACAAAAATCTTTTAAAAAAACCAAGAAGATTCCTTTAATTTTAACTAAGGCCAGATTCATTTCAGGAAAAAAAAAAGAAAAGAAAAAAAACTACGGCAAGATGAAACTGAACAAAAAAAAACAGTTCATCAAGTGCCACATACTGTATCTTCTCTAACTATCCTCTCAGGCTTCTCTGAAGGGTCTCCGGATTTTCCACGTCCGAGATCAGCTTCATCATCAGATAGATCAAGGCTATACAAAGGTCTGCGATCCGATCTTACACGAAGCCGCTCCACCAAGCTACTCATTCTGCAGAAAAAAACAAGCTCCACAATCACAACCACATTTCTCATGTGAATACATAAAGCTTAGCTACCACATTCCAAACTACCTCCTTCCTAAACTAATTTGAGATATAATAAGAATTCATATATAAAAAATACAAGTATTCTCATTCTTCCAAACCAAAACAAAACTAACTCTCAATGAACACAGTACACGCCCCAAATTACTTGAACTTCAAAAAATGAACTAACTCTTTTCTGTATCACTCAAAAATCCTCCGTAATTGCAAACAATTACGCACAATTGTCACTCCAATGATCAAAACTAAACCCGAAAATATTCTCTGATATCTAAATTTCTCATCATTCACCTCCACGGACTGCAGAACCATAATGTATGAAAAACAAAGCAATAAAGTCTTAATACAATAACAAATTCACAATGCCATAAAAGATTCTCATACAAACTCAACACCAAAAAAAGTAAATAAATAAATAAATAAATCCACATCAACAAATATCAAAAAACAAAACCCTAATTCTTACGAAAAATAAGGAATTAATTAGCAAAAATTGAAATCGCAAAGAAATCTATTGAAGCTTACTTTACAAAATCTACCCGCCGTCGAAGTAAAAAATACGTCACTTGAGTTAAATTTCTCCGGCGAATATATTGGAAGAACAATTTACTTCTTTTTTTTCTTTTTTTTTTCTTTTTTTAATAAAGGAATAGTTTGCTTCCTCTTTGACTCTCACTTTTGCTTCAATTGAATTAAAATGACTGTTAAGATATGAAATAGTTAAGAAAAAGGTAAGGGTAATAAATTTAATTTTTTTATAAATTATTAATTTAATTTATTTGTCTTTTTCTTTTTCAAATTACCATATTAGTCATTTCTAAACAATGGGATTTTTTAACGATAAAAGAACAAAAGTTTATACTTTATGTATTAGTATTTGTTGCGTCATCAAGCTACAAATCTCACCTTTTATGGAGGTGAGTTCGATTACCTCGTTCCTTAATCTTTGGTTTGCACGTAAGAGAACGAAATTATGAGTGTAAGGAAGTATGAGAGCACATGCTTTGAGTCACTCAATGAAGTGATGGAGAAGATGAATTGAAGTGTCTTAATGTAGAGAGGACACGAAGATCAGAGGCTCTGATGGACCGCTCGACTGGTCGAGCGTGTGTGGCTCGGTCGAGCAAATCAGCAACAACAAGGCAGTAGGTTCTAGATCACTACTCGACAAGTCAAGCATATCAGCTCGGATCGAGCGACCTAACAGGAACACTCACTGACAGGTTTCTGTTTTGTTGCGGGATTTTTGTGGGCATTTAGTCATTTTGTCCTTGGTTTTTCTAATATGCTTTATGGTTATATAAGGATTTGGAGAGGCACATGCAAGAGTGAAAGTTAGAGTTTACACCATAAGAGTTCTTCCTCCTTGTATATGCATGTTTGTGTGAGATTGAGTTTCAAGGTTCAATTTTTACCTTGAGAGGGTGTTCTCAAGGGCTGTGGCCTGTGTGAAGTGAGTCATTAATGTATTGTTGAGTACATGATAAGATATTTGTTTTGATGGGAAGATATCTTTAGATCTTATGTTTAGTGTTATGCATTGTCGTGCTTTGTTTTTCTTGTTTTGCTTTGCATTTGTTTTTGTGTTTGTTCTTCACCATTGTCATAGCCCATTCACAACAGTATCATTAAAATTTAACAATAATAGTATTTATTGAGAATTCATTGAAAAATATATAATTAATTTTTTGTATAATATTTTTAATATGAACATTAATCATTGTGTAGATTTTAAGATTAAAATTTATATAATCGTAATTGAAAAAACTCAAAAGTGATTGAAAGAACATGATAATATGTGAACGTTCAAATAAGAAAATATGGCAAAATGAGCAAAACTTTCCAATATAAAAAATAAGGCAATTTAGATAAAATCACTTTTATCTTAGAAGAACAATCACTTTTTACAAGTAAATAACTAGCACAATAGAAGGTTTTTTTTGTTTTTTTGAATTGTGATCCCATTACAAAACATAAAAATGTCCTTTAATCAATATTCAATATACCAATTCACAATGCTAATGATATACTGATCGATTTGTGCAAACTTATAATTTTTATCGCCTTTTCTAATTTTATTAATTTGAACACTTAGATTTATTACTTTTTATTAATTTGAAAGATTAATGAATGCTCTTTTAGTGAGCTTACAAAGAATAAAAACCTATATAATTGTAACTGAAACTAACTATAACCAATTATATATCATATGCTCTTTTTATTTCATCATGCCAACGTGATTATGTGACTTTTAGCTAGACTTCCACCTACATCGAGGGGAAGAATTGGAGCGTTCAAATGTAAACAATCTTATCTTTGCGAAAATAGAGGAAGTAAGACATGCAATTGGGCAAAGGTAATGCATTTCATATGAAAAGAGGAAGGAAGGAAGACAATTTTTCACATAGGCTATGACTTTGTGTACAAAGAAAAATTATGTGTCGTTTCTGTTGATTTCTTCCATTAAAGTAAAGATTTTATCACAAATTCTCATTAATCACAATAACATAATCCTTCAACGATTCAAAACCAGTACATGTACTTATATATCACAAATTCTTGTTATAGATTGTCTATAGCATAGACGGGTAAATATGGGTCAACCCATTTTGCAAAATAAGTAACTGATTAGTCATCAGCCTCGTAAATCACAAATTCATGTTGAAAGAGGCCTTTGCCATAGACGGTCTCTCAGGAAACTTTATGCTTATATATAGAAGTAGATTTTGCCAAGGAACCAACTCAATTAAAAGCTCAAACTTATTATTGAGTTGGTTCCTTAACATGATATAAAAGTCAACGTGCCAAAAGGTCCAGATTCAAATCTCATTCACTCCTCATGTCAATGTGACATATTTAGCGTTGGTTACAAGGAGGGCTTGTGTTGCATCACACTTCTACCTCGATGGGATCTCGTGTGAGAGGACATGTTAGAGTGAATAACATATTTTAAGCTTTTGGTTGAATTGTTTTCCTGACAAATCTCCCACCGAGTAGCAAATATCCCAAGCAAGAAACATCATTAATCCATGGATAGCTAACCCAAAGTCAATCGCAAGATATCCACTTTTTCGCTCACACGAGCTGCAATAGATATAGAGTTTTCAGACAAAATCCAAAAAAAATTTTCAATAATTCGTTGAAATCAACAATCCACCATTTCACTAACATGAACATGAGGTGGAATAGCTTACACATCTCAATACCGCAAAATTTTTGATTATTTAGATAAAAAAATAAAGTATTAGCGAATTAATAAGAAAGCTAAAATATTTAAACACCAAGGACTAAAAAGTGAGCGAGAAAGACCGACGATGACCTACAGGACGAGAGTGCAAAGGCATATGAAAGATTCAGACTCACAGGTTGATAAGGTACAAAATCAAAATAAAGGAAGAAGAAATCAGGTACACGACCACCGGAAATAATCCAATAGTTCATGTAAAATCAAGGCTTTGGCATTACTGTTATAGCACAAATGCACAATATAAAGAGATAGAGCCAATTAGTAATACAAAACTTTCACACTCAAGTCAATTGTCACTCACTTAGCGAAGTCGTCCATTATCCAGGCTTAGGACCGACAATAATCGTAAAAGCACTCGAATCGAAGTTAAAAAAAGTTGAAATAATACTAAACAAAGTGAAAAAAAAAGGTCACAAGATTAAGGTGACTGCTATTGTATAATACATGCAGAAATCAAGTATCCAACCACATATGGAACACCCTCAAACAAAAAGCATGTCTCTTTAAGGTTAAAAGCAAAGTTTTGTGATAGAAAGTTGATGGAAGTTGTCTTCTTGCGCCTAATTCCACTAGCAAAACCAGAAAACGCCAAAACTAAAAAAAGTTGTCATAACTTCTTTGGATATATCATCACATACCCATAAATAAAGATGTTCATTCGGATCATCGAGGAGTCGGGTGTTTCAGATCGATTCAAAAACGAATACTGTCTCCACATCGAATGTTACTAAGTTTTAAATTATTTTGAAATTGAATCAAGTCAGACACGATTACAAGGTCAGGTAAACATCAAATTGTCGGATTTATTTTGAACACTTCTGCCCATAGGCCATAATCTAAGAAGAAATCATAGAACAAAACATCAAATACCACCTGGAAAAAGAAGATATCTCAATCAGAAACAGTTTTGCAACAGAAGTTTTAGTAAAAAGTGATCACACTATTGACCAATTCCACCAAGGCCTTTGGTTTGCTATATTGATGTATTATTATACCACTCACATTTCTCTTTGCAGGGTTCATCCTTTTGATGGATTATTTGAACGCGCGCAATCCACTTTGCCCATTCCAAGGAAAAGAGTACGAGTATGGTCTGTCTGACCTTCCTTTTCGAACACCGATCTGTGTGGGATTTGGATCGATGATGAATTCTTTTATAGCATTTTTTGATCCATTCAAGAGTAAAAATGTTAAAAGTTGTAAATCATAATAAAATTTGGTTAAAGATCTTTACCAAGTAATCCTGATTCCAACCCTCTTGGTCAGACACACAAAACCCAGATCTTGTAATAGCCTTAACCAACTTACATTTTGGTTATTTCTATAGATTTTCAGTGCCCAATCGTTCTTCTCATGATTCATCGCTTTCTACGTACGTAGTCTAGCTATCTAAGAACTTGATTTACCGAACGAACCCAACCTATGCAACCACATAGTTCGTTTATACAAAACCCCAAACTCTTCAGAGACCCACATCCAACCAACTTTGAGGTATCTATAACTATTATTATCGTCTTCAGCCATCACTAGTCTCTAGCTGAAATAAAGAACTACTCTTTCCGTCTAGTCTAGAGGTGTTCATTTGGGTCATCAGGATTGATTTCAGGTTAGGTGTTTCAGGTTGGTTTAAAATCGGGTTAGAAGTTCATATTGTTTTGAACACCCTATTCCCGTCCTACATAGCCACCATATACACTCGTAATTTCATTTTTTTTTACATACCTTTGTTGGGTGGTTAAGGGGATTCTACATCACTTATACTCTTGGCGAAGCCAAAGAATTCCCTTGTAATTCCCTACAAGTCTGCACGATTCGGTATGCTAAACAGACAGAATATAATTACCTATCAAACCCTTGATTAAGAGCACAACCTCACTTGACCCACCATAGATTCAGAAAGAGTTCTGAGTCAAATTACAATAAATCAGCAATACACAGTCCGTCACCTTCCGCTTGGCGTCTTGTTGCCCATTACCGACAGGCTACTGCCCCTGCACCCACGAGATCACAATCTATTCATTAGAAGCCTCATGCTGAGCAATCATAGACATATATATTGTCATAGTTCCTTAACAGCGACAAGATAAACTACCAACGAGTCAAATCAAAGGTTAGACCATTCATCACGAACTAAACATCTGAAGTACAAATGAATCGATTAATAAAAGAGATAACTTACCCATTAGCAGAGTAGGCAGAAGCAAACCCACATGAACAAATGAAGTCGATGAAGTTACCAAAGTATTGAAAGAGTGGTTTTTCCGCATGAAAAGTTACATAATCATCTACATCAAAAGATTGAAACAATCCCGGTTTAAGAAGGATCAAGTAACGTTTGACATTACAAGCTTGGAGCAGGATGAAACCATGGTTAACACATATACCGTGAATCTGAAAGCTAGCAAAAACGGTACACGATATGTTAGAATGACTATATACACAACAAAATAAAATAAGGATTACAATAAAACTCACCAAGAACAATTCACAAGCTCTAAGGATCAGCAGGATCGGGTAGCCAGACTGAAAAGGAAGCAGGTTTTGGCCAATTCAATCATTCTTAGAATACCAACAACCGCGAACCAACTTTTAACAAAATGCAGTCTCCAATGACTTTTTTTCACGGTGGAAGATCAAAACAAAGTTGAATATGGCTACTCTTGAGTCTTGGGGTTACAATTTGCAAGCCATCCAACAGCACTTGGTCATTAGCTTCTGAAGTGAAGCTCTATGTTTAACCTGTCAAGGTTATTATCTTGACAAATACCGAAAGAATAATAGAATTTTACTCGCACAACTTTCTACCCGATAATCTAATAGCTCGACCAACTGAATACCAATAAACAAGAGATGCTTCATTCTTAAAAAATTAGCTCATAGGGGAGCCATAGCCAATGTCTCTAATATGGAAAATGAATCCCTTAGGGTGTGTTTGGACTTTGGACGGAAGGAAATGGAAAGAAAAGGATTTGGGGAGGAAGAATCCCTCGTTTGGATAGCAAAATGGGGAAAAGGGATTTGAAGGGGAGGGAATTGAAAGGATTTGATGGATACTTGTTGTTAAGGTTTTAATCTCTCCAAAGTTGGAAAGATTTAAACGGAAAATTCCCATCTCTCTTCCTTTCCCTTCCATTCCCTCTTGTACGAACAAGAGCTTTTCTCTTCCATTTCTCTTCCCTTCCCTTCCCACCCTTCCGTATAGCGTTAGAGCTGCTCCAATCCATTGTGATATACTTCCTCCGTTACTTTTTACTAGCAACATTCCTCAAAACACCCATGTCAATAACATTTTACCTAATAACTCTAAGACTCTGACATGATCCTACTTGACTGAAAAAATACATTGCATCCTAATTAAGTGTGTATCTATAATTGATCAAGTGGTATGCTATAGTCAACCATCCCAATATTCATGGATATACATATGTTGTTAAACACCTCTAGCTGTGATTCTGAGAATCAGCAATGGAACGATGGATGGTTCAAAGATCAAACAACAATAGTATAAATTCAAGTAAACTACAAATAACCAAGAAGAGAATGATACTAGTATCAATTGAAATCAATTGCGAAAATTTGTTGAAAGAAAAGTAAGCATGATTAGATTGATCTTGAACAACTGACTGTTCTAATATACAGAGAACTCAAACTCCTAAAAGAGTAGAGGTTTCCCTTACATTGATATGATCATTACTACACAACTAAGATGTTACAAACAACAAACACCATTTTTCTTATAGGCTTGAGAACAATACCTCCCAACTGAACTGTGTACAAAGATAAAATGGAAATCCACAAGAGACTAGATCAGACATAATAATCCAACAATGACTTGATTTTGTTTGGTCAAGGTTATTTAATCTTGTAACTAGAAAGTTAAAGTACAAGGATAAACCCTTAACCATCCTCGACGCCAAGCCCATAAAGAACACCAGCATACTTCTCAGTGCAGCCATTGAAGAAATCATCCTTCAACTTCATAAATGTACAGCAAGTAAGCAAACTATCAGAACCAGCCTGATGGCAAATCCCGACTCGTTCGACCTCCAACAGTTCAGCAAGCTTGTTAAGACCACCATGAAGGCTGTTACAGAACTTCATCAAATGCTTGATATCATAAACCATTGGGAAGTATATATTGATCAAATTGAAAAACCCGGCTTGAGTTTCGGGTAATTCTACACAAGTCAACATTTTAAGCAAATACCCAAAATCATAACCACTGTGAAATGTAACCCAACTGATACAATCATTCAAAACAATCCCAGATGACATAAGAAGTTCAGCAAATCGATTCGAGTCGATACCCATCTCTTTATTTTTCTTAAAATCAATCCCACACTGCTTCAATAGTTCAATTGAATCACTAGCATAAACATCTTCAACAACATCAAATTCCCTGAAATTGAACTGCCAAATGCAAAACTTATCAGTTCCACAAGTGGGTAAATTCCCCTTTTCATCAGAAAAAGTAAGACCCAGTTGGATTAACTTCAGCATATCAACATTATCTTTGAGAGTCTTATAATTATAATCACTAATATTCTTAAAATTACCCACAGGTCTTAGAACAACCCCAGGAAACTCAGAATCCATAGCAACAAAAGGATAGTCGTCAACAATTTTTCGAATTAAATCAAACTCTTCGTCCAAATTATGGCTCCAAACCTCCCTGATTAAGATAGAATCATCACTTTTTATCAAAGACATGGTTTTTCCTGATCCAAATCTTGTTCTTCATAAAAAACTGCAGATCTACACAAAAACATGCACCAAAAATCAAATATTTTAAAGAAATGTAAACTTTAGAACTGATTCATATGTTTATAATCAAACAAGCAAAAACCCAGTACAAAAATGAAGGTGAAGTTGAAGATCTAACCTTGAAAAGATGAAATGGAGATGTTAGAGCATTAGATCTAAGGAAGTATGAGATTTGTTGTTGATGGGTCAACGGCTGGTGAAGTGTGGAAGAACGAATAAGGAAGAAGAAGAAGAAAAAAAAGTGAAATGGGGAGAAATAAGAAGGAAAGAAAGAGAGAGGCGGCGAGGGATGAGAGATGAGCGATGAGAGAAGGAGAAGAGGTGCACGCGGTTGAACCACATTGGGGAATTATTTAATTTATTAAAAAAATCTTAAATTATTTTTATTATTATTTTTCTCAATTTTGGTTAATTATATTTGTAAACATAAATTCTTGTGAGAGACGATTGGCCTATTACGAAAAATATAGGCAATAAGCTTTAATGGATTGGCCCTAACAGACGTCTCTCAGAAAGACGGTAAGATTGGTTGATTTGTAAATATGATGTGTTTTTGGAAAATAGGAGTAATTTTCATTATTTATCTCGATTTTGGTTAATTACATTCGTAAAGATAATGTGTTTGTATAGATAAACTTATTATTAATCCTAAAATAACTAATCAAATACTCCTATATCTTAGATAAACAAATACCCCGAAAATAGATCTAAATTTATAGTTGTGATTTGGTCTCGTGATTTTATATAAGAAAGACTAATAATTTTGTTTTCAAGATTTTCTTTTGTTAAATATATCTATTAACTTCGACGTATTTTGTGCGATTTTGTTGTACCTAGTTATGAGATATATACTTATTGCCGCTTTGTTGTCGCTGAATAATATGTTTGTCTCTTTTTGTGAAAATTGAAGTTATTTGATTAGTTTTCTTAATCACGGAATTTATGTAATATCTTTATCAAAAAAAGTGGTGAAAATTAAGTTGCGCATGCAATTTTAATTGAAGATTTGTGAAGAGTTCGCAGAGTTTAAGTCAATTTGTCGGTTTTTTGTCAAATGATATTGAATTATAAGAGAATACTTTATTAGATATTTCACTATTACAAAAAAATAACTGATAAAAATGAATGTTTACCACTACTTCCCTTGGAATTTTAAGTTCCTAGGAAATAGTATTATGTTAATTTGTTTGGTTGCCAAAAAATCTAAAATTCCTAGGGCTAGGAATTATAAAATCCAAAGGAAGTTAATTCCTATGAGACATAGGAATTAAATTACCATGTACCCCCTTGGTCATTAACAATTCCCATGAATTACTTCCAAGGAAATGAAAATTCCTATTGTCAAACAAACAATATTAAGTAATTCCTAGGAAATTGACAAAGGAAGTAAATTCCAATGAATTACAACTTCCCATTGGAATTTAATTCCTACGTCAACCAAACGACTCCTGAAAATGTTTCAAGTAGGGGTGGCAAACAGATCAGGTTGGGTCGTTTTCAGGTTCGGGTCATATATTAATGGGTCACTAGACCATTGACCTGAACCTGACCCATTTATTTAAATGGGTCAAAAATTGAAACCCTGACCTGATCTGTAGCAGATCGGGTCAACCCGCTATTTACCCATTTAACCTGCTATTTCATTTGGGTCATTTTTTGGGTCATTTGACTCATAAGTTCAGGTCATCATAATTAACCCATTTAACATGCTAATAATAAACTATCCATATTTCATCATTCATAAAGATTAAAGCATCATAATTAGTTTTTACAAACATCAAAAGTCTTCAAAAGTCGTCGACAGTCAAGAAATGTCTAAAATAAAGTATTCTAAAATAAAGTAGTTTAAAATAAAGCACCATAATAAGTTTTTACAAACATCTTGGTCTAAAATAAACTAGCCGATGAAGATGCTTGATCGAAGCTTGGGCTAGGACTTGGGCTTGGACTTGGGCAAGAAATGTCTTCTTCTTCAATCCATCATTACCTTTTATACAACAAATAAGACCAAAAATAAGAACAAAAATAAAAAAACGAAAAATCAAACAAAAAAAACGAATAATCTAACTTAAATTAAGAACAAATATGACTTAGATAAACAAAAACAGAATGAAAGGCTTGGGAGTGGACTTGGGCGCCGCAGATTAAGAGAAAGAACGAAGAATCGAACAAAAACAAATAAACAGAACAAAGAACGAATAATCTAACTTAAATAAACAAAAACGTATGAAGAACAAAAAAAGAATGAAGAACAACAAACGAAAATCGAACAATGAAACTAGAAGAATAAAAATCGAACAATAAACAATGAAAATCGAACAAAAATCGAACAATAAATAAACAATAAAAATCGAACAAAAACGAATGAAGAACAAAAGAAGAACAATGAATTAGAAGAGGAGAGAATTAGTTCTTACCTTTGATTTTGGCATTGAGAGAATGAAAGGCTTGGGAGTGGAGTTGGGCGCCGCAGATTAAGAGAAATAACAAAAGAAGACATTAATCTAGGGTTTTACTTTTACTGATTTAGGAGGAAGGAAAAACAAAGACTATTTATATTAAATGTAAAAATGAACCGGCTAGGGTTTAATTATGGGCTTGGGCTGGTTTTTTTTTTTTTTTTTATAATATAGGTATATTTTTTTATAAATATTCATGGGTTAATATTGGGTAATATGGGTCGACCTGACCTGATTGACCCATTTAATAAATGGGTTAAACAGGTATTTTTCGGGTTTAAAAATTCAACCTGAACCTAACCCATTTAATAAACAGATCAGGTCGGGTTGACCCATTTAATTAATTGGGTCAAAAATCTAAACCCAGACCCGCTAATTTCGGGTCGGTTTCAGATCAGGTTAGCAGGTCGGGTCAGCTTTTGCCAGCCCTAGTTTCAAGAATAAATAGATTTGCAAAATTTGTAGAATCGATCGATTTTATAATTCGACATTACGGTTTGATTCTTAGAGTTGCTTTTGATTCAAAGTAAAATTTTAATTTTAACAACCTTGCATAACAAAATACTACACAAATTCAGCTAAATCAAATTAAATTAAAATTAAAGTTGGGATAATAGTGATCAAATAACAAAAGGCGACACTTCGTAAAAGAATTTAATCTCTCATGTGCACTTACCAAAAGCACAAACTATATTATCTTCATTATCTTTGTCATAATAAAAACCAACATCCCAATTACTCAAAATTTCCCATGGGTGTTGTTTTAGGAAACGTGATTTGTGGTTTATTGTTAAGAATAAGATTATTTTTGAACCAAATTGCAACAAATCTCGCAAATTCTTTCTACACTCCACGTACAATTTCTTTTCCTTTTATCTCATTCATTGTGTTAGCGAATAAAATCACTTCTCTTTTTACATCATTTTCTTTTCCACTACAAAGTTAAATAATAAGACTCAAAATATAGTTAGCTTCTTTGATTTTGTACTTGTTGCATTTTCTATTTTGGTCAATCTTTTCTTCAGCTTCATTTGAGCAAAATTTTGCATCCACATTGTACAAAAAATAACAATAAAAAATTAATTATAAAAAATTTTGCATCTACATTGGTCAAACTTCTCTTCAGCTTCATTTGAGCAAAATTTCCTTTATTGATTTTTTTTCATGTCATATGATATATACATATAATAATATAATGAATAAAAAATTGGTCAAATTTATTAAGCACATTGTAATTTTGAAAACTTACAACAAAAAAGTTAAAATCACTTTTTTTTATAACTTTCTTATTTTAAATTTTTAGTTTTAAAAAACTGAAAATCGGATATCCGATATTTGATCCGGATTAAATCGGATATTAACTTTTTTGAGTGTTGACTAGTTTGCAATTCTGGATCTATTTATTCAAATTGTTGATAGTTTGCAAATTATCCATTGATTTCTATATTTGGATTTTTAATGGTGGTGGTGGTGGTGGTGGTGGTGTTGATGAAG
The DNA here is from genome assembly GCA_019776075.1 of Amaranthus palmeri. Classification (NCBI taxonomy): domain Eukaryota; kingdom Viridiplantae; phylum Streptophyta; class Magnoliopsida; order Caryophyllales; family Amaranthaceae; genus Amaranthus; species Amaranthus palmeri. The sequence continues at coordinate 269,631 of JAAKBH010000365.1, forward strand.
GGGGAAATGGAGGTGATTGAGGTGGGTTAGAGAAAGGTTGGGAAGAAGGGTTTAATTAGGGATAATTGGGTAATTAGGTTTAATTAGTGAAATTAAGGGAAAGTCAAAGGTCATTGAGCATGGTCAACGGTCAATTAGCAGGTCATCCGGTGAAGTGGTTGTATCGATGTCGTGTTTCCTAAGTTGAAGGCTGTTGTTGGTAAAAAAAAACGAAGTTTTAAGGCTGTTTATTTGAAATTGAGCAAACTTTAAGGCTGTTGTTGGTAAATGATCCTATAATCTTATAGTGACTAATTACAATTTTAAATTGATAAATTATATTCTTAAAGTGATTATTTATCATCATCATATCATATAAATATACTAATTCAGAAACAATTGTGACAAATCATATAATAAATATACTAATTCATCATATATATATATATAATATATAAATATACTAATTATATATAAATATACTAATTAAGAAACAATTGCGACAAATGTCATTATTTTAAAACCATTTTGCCAAATGTCAACCTAATAGTGTTGATTGTTGTTTTGGAACTCATCTCTTCAACTACCATAATGCAATCTAAATTGTCAATGAAGATTTTTAATTAAAGTGGTTTTATTGACATAGACTCTACAAATTCATATTCATACTAATATTAATAATGTTGTTTTTAATTTTATAAGAATCATCATGCCTTATCATGCAATGGTGAAAGATTTCATATAAGTATTTTGTTGAATTTTGTAAAAGGTTCTACATGTTATTAGCCAAAACAATTTTTAAAAATAAAAGTAAATCTACAACGTGCATTGCATGGGTATAAATCCTAATACTCTTTTAATGATCAACTTTGAATTTTTAAGTGATCACTTATAAATTTAAGAGAAAATTACTTTTAAAATCTCAATTTTACGTGATTTAATTTTGAAAATTCAAGCTTTGAATTAATATTTAAAGAATTAAATTTTGTTGACAATTTAATTATAAAATCGTAAATGACCTACAATTGGTAGAACAAGTTAAATTGATTGTCATGGCAAAGTGGTTGTGGATGGAAGGGTTCGCTGCTAGGGTGGGACTCAGTGGGAGTAGGGGTGTATAATCAGCGAATCTCCTGTGCAACCACCGTATATATGCAACCTACCTCCAATTGTCCAGCCCAATAAGTTTTGTTAAATCAACCAAGGCCAAACTTTAAAATGCCCATTTCAAGACCTTAAATACCAATTTCAATACTTAAATTGCCCATTCCATACATTCAACTTAATATAGGCTAGCCAATAAATTTTAAAAATCTTTTTTTATATATAATTTTTGTTAATCCGAATTTGAGAATTGAAAGACCAATTAATACAAGATAACATTGAAACTGGTCTTTTAAGACTTGGAATTAAATTTTTTTTGTAAAAAGTTATAATACCAAATTTAAAAATTAAAACAAGATAAAATTATTTGGCCCATTTATTGGTGGTTGCACTCATGCAGCCGTTGCATACAAGATTTTGTGGTGTTTAATAGGGAAAATTTGAAATGAATAAGATTTTGAAACAAAAAAAGTAATGAAACAATACCCAAATCAAACTATTCCAAAAACTAAGCGTCTCCTAGCTTTGGGCATAGGTTTGGAGCTGTTCGCATTTACTAACTGCGAACAGAGGGAGAATTTTCAAAAAAAAGAGTCAGGGCTGTTCGCAGTTAGTAACTGCGAACAGGTCAAAAAGTCAGTCAGAGCTGTTCGCACTTAGTAACTGCGAACAGCCCTGTTTGACTTTTTGACCTGTTCGCAGATACTAACTGCGAACAGCTCTCTTGCCTTTTTTGAACTTTCAAACTAGCCGTTGTATGGTCCAACTATCCGTTATTTCAATTTCTCTATAAATATACCCTATAGCTTAATTCATTTCATATTGTCAAAGCTATAATCCTTTTGCTAAGGTAAGTTTTCATTCATTTTATTAATGTTATTATTCATTTATGTTAATGTGTTTAACTTATGTTTGTGTTAATGATAGATTCATTGCCTATGGAAGAGACTTGTTATTGTGGTCATAAAGTGGAATTTGGTCGTGAGTGGAGCGATACGTATGTCGGGCGTCAATACGTTGCTTGTCCACTATGCGAAGATGACTTGACCATAGGATGCACCTACTTTAGGTGGGTTGATCCGGAGGAGGGCACCGAATGACAAAGAAAAGTCATTGTTAGGCTTCATAAGGAGAATCAAGAGCTTCAAAAGGAGATAAATAACTTGAAAAGGGAAGCGAGTGACAAGGCTCGTAGAAGTGAAGAAACCAAAAGGATTTTGAATAAGTTTAAGAAAGAAACTTAGATTGTAATTGAAGAAAACCTAGATTGTAATTGTAGTAGTTCATTAACAATCTATGTATGATTGATCGGTATTGAATGAAATCATATTGAAATTTCGGCAGCATTTTCTCTAATTATTGAGTTGTTTTTGTTTCATTATAAGCTAAATAAAACTTGGAGATCATTATAAGCTTAATAAAACATACAACTAATATATATACATATGTTTAAAACATAAAATCAAATATATACATAAGTTTGGAACATTCGTAGTCAAATATACAACAATCACGACGACTCTTCTACTGTGTCCGAATTCGGTCGTCTCCTATTCCTCCTACGATAGTAAGAGGCGCTCGGGCGTAGATTCGGTAGGGGAGGGGACTGATAGTGAGATGATTGAGAGGGCTGAGTTGGTTGAGATGGCCCAGCATCGTCAACTCTGTAGGACAAGTCCAGCTCCTCCAGATGATCTTCACGCGCTGGAGTTGAAGACCCCGCAGCAACTTCCGGTATGAAGTGCTGGAACTGCGTGCCAAGTAGCACGCTCTGCGCAATCTCTCGCACCGGCTCTTCATGAGTAGTCCGGATAACAGCAGCCACACCTTGTGCCTGGAAATGTAAATAAAGAGCTTATTTAATGAAATATTACAATATGAAATTGACAGCTAAATAAATTAAATGTAAATGAAAACTTACAAATTGAGTCATCGTGGGCGCAGCAGGAGTGTACTGAGCCGCCTCAGGGACGCCACGTGGTGTCATCCATCGGCGTGTGATGGAGAGGAACCACTGCATGTAATCCGGTGTCGTAGGAATGCCGACAGAAAGTATAGAAGCACCCTGGGCTATAAACTCCAGCCGTCGATCCCAAAGGGCGATGTGGCGCCCGTTCATCTCCAACCAGTTAGTCGTGGCCTGGTTCTTACGGGAGATGAGGTGCAGCTGCGGCTCGGTGTCACAAGGTGGAGGGATGTTCTGCACCAGCCCATATTGGCGCAGAACGCGCTCTGGCAAATGTACTTCGACAATGTCGAAGCATATGAGGGGTACAGAAGCCCTCCACGCACCCGACACAATCCCCGAGTGATCAGGGACAGCTGCGTAGGCATCGGTATTTCTAGTGATAATCTTGGTGGCATGCGATGTGCACTTATGTCCTCCAAGTAACCAAGAACTAGCAAGTTGTCGTCTTTGAACAAAATAATCATTTATCCGATAAAAGGTGAATTCAACAAGTGTGGTCAAAGGTAAGAAACGAACACCCTTCAACACAAAATTGAAAACTTCAGCTAAATTGGTGTTAGTAACGCCATACCTATGCCCTCCATCATGACATAACGACCACTTGGACATATCTCCTACATCATCAATCCAAAAAATGGCCTCTCGTTTAGTAGTTGCAATTGCCTTTAGGCCTTTCATTAACTTAGATTGTTGCCTTTGCTCAGCAGTTCTACCAAACAACTTCTTCAACTGAACATTACCCATAGCACGATTAAAGTTGCTAAGCAAGTGGCGTAAGCAATACCTATGATACGCATAAGGTGGTTGCCACTCCGGCTCTTCCATGGTGGCTAAAATACCAGCGTGTCTATCAGAAATGACGCATAAACCACACCTTTGTGTCACATGCTTACGTATACAAGCCATGAACCACGACCACGCAGCTATACACTCCTTCTCAACTAATGCAAAAGCTAATGGAAATATTCCCTTGTTACCATCTTGGGCAATGGCAGTCAATAAAGTATGACGATACTTACCATACAAGTGTGTACCATCAATGGCAATGAGAGGTTTACAATGATTGAAGCCATCAATGCAAGGTTTAAAAGCCCAAAAGACCCGTTGAAAGGTTCTAATATTAGGTCGTCTATAAACTCCCATCTCATTGTCTTCCTTAAAGAACCAATCAACTACCAAGCCCGGGTTAGAATGTTGCAAAGCTTTCAAAAATTGAGGAAGGAGAGTGTAAGAACCTTCCCAAGACCCATAAATGGACATCAATGCTTGTTGCTTAGCACACCACGCTCGCTTGTAATTCACATCAATACCAAAACGATCTTTAACCATCTGACGAACTACAGATACCTTAATTGATGGGTCTTTAGCAACACAATTTCTAATCACATTGTTAATGACAGAGGATGTCAAGTGAATGTGTCCAGCCGATACAGTGTCACTGTCCTGAACACAAGACCCATGCTTCCCCTTGTACGTAACAATAACCCATGCAGATGTATATGTATCAATCCTAGCCCTAAGTCTCCACTCACAACCCCGCTTACATTTCAAGGTTAGAACGGATTGGTTTGAGGTCTCCGTTCTATACTCCACATTTCTACGAATATGATAAACTCTAATAGCTTCCAACAAAGCTTCCTTATTATCAAACCTCATACCCTTCTCCAACTCCCCTTCTTCAGTGTAAGTAGTATCACAAGCCCAAGTCCTCCATGAGTTGTCCTCCTCATGCTCTTCTACAGGTGGACATTTAGCATAGGGTGTAGGGGGAACAATTAGAGGAATATTTCCTAAAGTCATGTCATTTGCTAAGGCATCTTCATCAACATCCACATCATCCTCAGATGGATCATCATCAAGCTCATTACTCTCAAAACCATCATTCATATCTCCTAAGTTTACTACTTCATCATTTGAAACTTGATTCAAAGGGGGTTGAGAAGAAGTACAAGAAGGGGAAGGATTGAACGGATCTTGCGTGGATATAGGCATAGTTGTAGGAGTAGGATTAGGAATAGAATCAACCACATTACCTAAGGGAACTACTTCCGCATAGATATCTAAAGAATCGGTCTTCTTCTTTGAATGCTCCCACATAGCATCTAAAGCGTACTCATCATCAACCGGAAGCACACTCGTGAAATACTTAAAACTTATATCAACGGTAAATTTAGTGGGATCCAAACCTATCCTAGAACTTATAAGACGTTTAAACTCATTCAATTCCATGTTTGATTTGCACGCAAACAACTTCTTTCTACCACCAACATACTCAACATTCCCACTACTTTCTCGAATAGAACCATTCCAATAACACACAATAGTCACACGAAGTGACGCCATTTCTACATTAATACAAACATAATCAACATCATCAACAATTCCCAACAACATCCTAAATTCTAGTAATATAATTACACATCAACACAAACATTATCCTAAATTCCCAACAACAACATCATCAACAATTCTAATAAAATTCTAAATTAAGTACTTAATAAGTTCATATAATTCAAATAAGTATTTTAAATTGTGTATTTTCATTAAAAATCAATTAAGTATTTTCATTTGAGTAAATAATAAGTTCATCATCACCAACACATAATCAACCAACAAAATAGAGATATTAGAACAATTAGACATTACCTTGATCAATTGTAGATGCTTTAAAAGAGTGTTGATTGAAGTATTATAACCTACAATGGAGTATTTCAAACAAAGTGATAGTAAGTTTAACAAAACCCTAAAAAAACGAAAATGAGTGAAAAAATAAAAAAAAATTTACCTTTGAACAAGCTAGACTACTCCAGACAAGATTTGAAGTGCTAAATTAGATTTAGAATGCAATAATTGATGGAGGGAAGGTAGTTTGAGAGGTGTTTTAGAGGGAGAAAGTGTCGACTTTTTACTTAGGGTTTGTCGATTTTGGGTGAAATGAGCTACTGGGAAGAAGGAGTTTTTAAAAAAAACACGCGTTTCTGTTCGCAGTTAGTAACTGCGAACAGCTCAAAATGCCAAACCTAGCTGTTCGCAGTTACTAAGTGCGAACAGCTCCCAATCCTAAGCCCTGGACATTTCACGCTTATTTCTTGGAAAAGTTTGATTTCGATATTATTTGATTACTTTTTTTATTTTATAATCTTATATACTTCAAATTTTCTTTAATAGGCTGGTCGGGTAGGATGTAAGTAAATATGGGTCGGGCCGGATAAGAGTCGTTTTAAATTAATATGGACTTTAAATGGGCTGGACTTTCAAAGCTCGTTCCGGCTCAATTCGCCCCTTTTTTACTACTAAATTATTTCAATTCCCATTTATCAATTTATAACAATAAAATTATCATTTATAATAATTATATTGAAAAAAATATTAATAATTTCATTGACCTTGTAATTTATAATATTTAAATTATAAATTAATTATACTATTTACAATTACAAAGGCCTGTTTTTGGTCCTTATTAAGCCCTTTTATAGCCCGCTTCATTTTAATTATAGGAGCTTAATAAGGGCTCAAAATACTGACCAATAAAATTATAAATCGTTGGTTATAAATAATCTTGATGTATTTAAAAATTCCTGGCCATAAATACTCCTGCCAAAAATACTGACCAATAAAAAAATTACACTTATCACTCCTATATTCACTTGACTTTTTCATCACTATACATTAAAATTAATATATTGTGTGATGATTGTATTTTGAGGTATTATTTATTCTCTTCTCTACCAGTTCCATATGTACTTACTTATTTTCCTAAGAAAGAACATATAGATTATGCTAGAAAGTTCTCAAGGGTTCAGTTCCAATTTCTAGTAGTCAAATTCATCATAAATCTCCATTAACATTCCATTTTCATCATCTTGTTTTTCCTCTTCTCCAAGCTTCCTTCTCAATTCTGCATTACACTCTTTAAACCAATCTTTCTTCTCTATCTCTCATTCTCCATCCTCAAATTCATGCCTCCAATGGCGGCCAGGGCCATTACAATCACCTCCAAAAGAAAACTTACTAGAACAGCTTATGCTGCTTTAACTGCTTCCAAAACCTTCTCTTCTTCTCCTTCGTCTTGCCCTCTTTCTCATTCTGTCCCCTCTTTTAACCAAATTTCTAGCGCAAAAACTGCTGTTCCCTGTGTTTTGAGCAGTTTTGTTAATGGGGTTTTGGAGACAGGAAGTGTAAGGAAGTCTATCAATGGGGTTTCATCATTTCCTCTTATCGGTCGTCGCTTTTACTCTGCTTCTTCTGCCCCTTCTGCCAGTTCTGGGCAGGTAATTTTTTTCTGCGATAAAGTTAATAAATGTATTTAGGAAAATTTACTTTTAAAAATCCGATCTTTGGGTTGATCTCTTCTGAAAATTCAATCTTTTGATTATTTTCTAAAAAATCCACCTTTGCGCCCATCTTCACTTAAAAGTACTGTCTACCTGAAGAACTGGTTAAAATGAATTTTATAAAAAGGAAAAAATCAGACCTTTGGTTGTTCTCTTCTAAAATACCGACTTTTTTTATAAAATTCATTTTAACCGGTTCTTCAGGTTAGACAATGGGCTGTGTACTTTAAGTGAAGATGGGGTGCAAAGGTGGGATTTTTAAAAAATAATCAAAAGTCGGATTTTTAGAAGATGTATTTAAAATTTTGTTTTCTGGTTGTCTTTGATCATCCTATATTCACTTGTTTTAGTTATTGGGTGTTTGTTCAAATTGGGATTATTCTATCTTTTAGATTTATGTGAATTGGGTGTAATGTTGGGAATTGATTACTATTATGTTCTTTGGATTGTTAGGAGTATTATTTTGAGCAAACTTGAGTATTTTGTTTCACCTATTTATTTAAATATTGGTAATTTTTGTTGGTTGTTGAAGTATTGTTATTTTTATTAACAATGTAACATAATTTGCAGCCAATTTGTTTTTTAATTCCCGATTCGCTCAAATTTATCCAAAAGTAGACTAAAACCGACTATAATTCGCTTTTTTGATTTGCAATTTGGGGGAGATTAGCGAATTTTGTGACACTGGTAATTAGTTTAGATAAAGGCTTAGATTCTTTCAGTTGGGGAAGTTTATTGGTAATAAATAAGATATGGCTTTTTAAGCTTGCATTAACTTTAGTAGGGAGTTAATTGATGAGGTTAATTCTGAATTAGCAAGGATATCATCTTGCTGTGTACCGTCAGTTTGCCTTAATCATGTAGTAGTCATTGTACTTGATGCCTTAGTTTCAAAAAGGCGCGCCTCGAGCTCAGGCTTGGCTGAAAACGCCTCGGTCGTGTGAGGCAAAACCCACTACAAGAAGCGAGCGCCTTGGGCGCCTCTTCACGCCTCGTGTGCCCGGTGCGCCTTCTTGTTGGGTTGGGTAGTTAACTTATCCTTGCTTGTTCAAAAATGAAGTAAAACTCAAATCTTAAATTTACTTGAATATGAAGTTCAAAACGTTCCTTCTTTATGAAAAACAAATAGCACGTAAACAAGAAAATAACTTTGGGAATTCTTAGTATTCTAATTATAATAGTTTTGTGCTAAAGTGGTGTTTTACGCAAGAATAATATATGTTTCCAAGTTTGTTGATACTAATATTTAAATTAAATTTTAAGCTTTAGCGAAAAAGTGCGCGTCACATACAAAAAGCTCGCGCCTTCACTCCGCACTTTGCCCCTAGGCTCTAAGGGCCTTTAGCGCCTCGTTGCGCCTCGTGATTTTTAAAACTAAGCTTGATGCTACTTGGTGCAAGTTAGAGTGGAACATATGAGCCTCCAATTTATGGTACTATTTGGTGGACTCCTTATGGAAAACAAATTATTGGGAAACTTCACATTATTTGATAATGCATATGCAACTCTATTTGGTGAAGTATCCAATGTGAGAAAAGTGAGATACTACTTACGTTAGTTTTAAGAGACGCAAGCAAGGCTCCCGAACGTGTTGTTCTAAAAGCCTAGGTCTAAGTTTTAGGGTGATGGCGTAAGTCGTTGGGTGTGAATCAATCAGAACCCAAGATAGAAATCAATCAAAACCGTTAATAATATGAAGAATTAGATAAATAAAGAAGAGAGAATATAAATTGTGGGTGTTTGCATCAAATATGCTTTTTCGAGACTAAGACCAAGAGGCGCTCTAAGACCATCTGCACTTGAGGAATCGCTTCGCCTGCACATTTAGAACTAAGCAAATCACAATGATGATTAAAATTTCAGCCCCTTTTGCATACTAAAGTGGAAGCCAATTCCTCTACTTATTTGAGAGGCGTGGGTACTTGAGCTGCATAGTTTAAGCATGTATGTTGCATCCTTTCATTTTAAATATGTGCTGTAGGCCTATGTAAAAAGTTTATGTGTTTAACTCCTATAAATGGTATCTAACTCCATTTAGTGTTAGCATTTTGCATTATGTTTAAAAGCATCACCCCTTAGAGATTCATTGTGCTTTCTCTTGCTGTTCTTGCCCTTCATTTGGTGTGATCTTACGATGCCTATAAGTATATCATGTTATTTTTCTGGACTGCCAATACACTATTTTTATATAGTGTAATCCTCGGAGGAGGGGAGATATAGATGTCAAACGCATTGTAAGTTAGCGATAGTATGATTGGCATTTATTATTATGTTTGCATTGCCTTTTCGTGGCTATTCTTCACTTTGATTTTGTTCCTTCTCCCTCATTGGTCAGGTTGATTCTAGTTCGTGGTATCTTTTTCCAAATTTGTACATTAAAGTGTGGTCTAGTGTTATTTGGATCTCTTTAATTTGCTTTCCCGTCGCAGAACACTTCCTCTAAAAAGAGCTGGTTAACTTATGTCCGAATCTTTTATTAAGGAATTTGGGATGGTCTCATCATCTAATTTGGTTATTCTCTAATGTTTACTGTTGTCAGATCAATCAAACTGAGTATACTGAGAGGGCATGGGAGGGAATTGTTGGGGCTGTTGAAGCTGCACGACTGAGCAAACAACAGATTGTTGAGACTGAACATCTGATAAAGGCCCTTTTAGAGCAAAAAGATGGTTTGGCTCGTAAAATCTTAACAAAAGCCGGGTTGGACAACTCTTCAGTTTTGCAAGCCATAGATGACTATATTTCCAAGCAACCCAAGGTATGCTAACATGAACTTCATATTATACTACATCTGGTTCACATTAGTTGCTACATTTGCATAGTAACTACTATTCATCAATCAATATTGTTTCACTTAATCTTCATGCTTGAGAAAAATAGTCAATTGGAATCATGCTTGGTTTGTCTTGATGCATATTTTTATAGTATTAACTTACAATTTTAATTAATTATGCGTAATTACAGATATTGAGGCTCAAAATAATGTATTTGATAGTATGAACATATGAAATGTAGCAACTACATAAAAGGAAATTTATGTGGTCAATTACTTTGAATATCGCAGGTTAGTGACACTAGTGGGCCTATTCTTGGACCAAATCTCGGTTCCCTCTTGGATAGAGCCAAAAAACACAAGAATGAAATGCAAGATGATTTTGTATCTGTAGAGCATCTTGTCTTGGCTTTTCATTCAGATTCAAGGCTTGGGAAGCAATTGTTTCGTGATTTTAACCTCACTGAGAAGGATTTGAAAGATGCCATTCAAGCTATTCGTGGAAGTCAAAGAGTAACAGATCAAAGTATGTATTACGGTTCTAGTTTATAATATGTAGCCATATTTTGTGATTACAATTTTATTAATGGGGTATATAATTTCTGTGATTGACCTTTATGTTGTGCATTTATTATGGTGTAGAGACATCTCTTAGTGTGTTTGTGTAGAATTTAGAGTTCTGTCTGCATTTTTATACCCTGAACTAATCGATCTTTAGTACTAGTTGGAGCTTGTCACTCTATGTTAGTCCTTTTTCAAGTTGGTCCACCATTGTTGGTCGGGTTGTAAAAATTCTTGCTCAAAGGAGATTTAAGTTCTTTACTTTTTGTCAGGGTAATATGCACTCGTAAGAAATGTATGGATCTGTCATCCACAAATGTGTAGGAAAAAGTAGCTTATTTAGTGTGAAACGCGTGTAATGGTGTTAACCATTTAATTCTGCCTTATTCATGTGTGATTAAGAATTTTTTCATTCATGTCCTTTTTATGAGAAAACTTACGTAATCTTGTGCTTATGTTGAACTCATCGTGAAGTTTTTTATGTTGTGACTAGAGTCTATTGGCATCGACATAGTTTCAACAGGCTTCTTTTGTTGACTTTCTAGTCTATAATGAATTATTGTTTTCCTATACTTTGCCTCTTTGCTTTTGAAAGCTATTTACTTTTCTGTACTAGCTGTATGTGGAAATAAAAATGTGCTTACTCCTTCGTCCCTTGAATTTGCTACAATTTTCATTTTTATTTGTTCCATCTAATTTGCATTCATTTCATGATTTCGAAAATGACCCTACACTTTACTTCATCCACACATATAACCTTGTTTTTTTATTTCATCAACATATTTCAAATATTTTGTCATATCCTACCTAAACCTATGCAATAACTTAATTAGTACTTGTTGCATACTCAACGGAGATACAGGAATAATACTTTGGCTTTTTGACCACCGTTTTCTCATGTGTAAGGCAATTTATATAATTATATTCATTGGGTGCAGATCCAGAAGGAAAGTATGAAGCACTAGAAAAGTATGGAAGTGACCTAACTGAATTAGCCAGGCGTGGTAAACTCGATCCTGTTATTGGGAGAGATGACGAAATTCGCCGTTGTATCCAAATTTTATCAAGAAGAACGAAAAACAACCCTGTAATCATTGGTGAACCTGGAGTTGGTAAAACTGCAATAGCAGAAGGGTAAGCCACAAAATCTTTTTGTAACTTCTTTTTCTCTTGCATTATGCTTTCTTCCTTTTAGTATATGGTCCTTACTTCTTTATTTAATCATGTTGGTTTTAATTGTAAATTTGTAGTTCAAGGAGTGAGAATAAAATTACTATAAAAATGTTTGATTCAATGGACCGTGAAGGCTGATTTTTAATGAAGTGTACTCTATTCCGGTAGCCTATCTTCACAAAACTTGGTTTCCTTCATCATCTATTCAAAACCATTGGAACGAAGTCGTGATTTTTTTTTATTATTCATTGACACAAATCTATGCACTTCTTTTCTTTATGTTAAGTCGCAAATGATGTTTGCTGCGAAGGGTCAATTGGTAACCACCTCTTTGCTATCAATAATAAGGATAACATTGTGTACATCCGACCCCCAAACTCCACTTGGTGGGAGCCAACTTAACGACATTGGGATAATGGAATGTTGTTGATTTCAGTTACTAACTTCAAATTTTTTTTGTTTTCAATTTTCTCCTTTTTGTGTGTCAATATTATAATATTCTTTCTCAATATTGTAATTGAGAAAATTTAACATTAGATTCGTCAAGTTTACACGTGTGGAAATCTTAAAAAAAGTAGGTCATGCTCAATTGATTTTTCGACCCGTTTTCCATATTTTACCAATTTTTCACTTTCTATCTTCCTTGTCATCACTTTATTCGGACTTCTTTCAAGTTGATTTTTGTATGCATAATATATCTTCGTTGCAGCCTTAAAAATAATGTATTGGTTTATTTTTATGTTGAAAAAAATATAAAAAACAAAAGTTATTTACTATATTTATTCAGGAAAATGTTTAGTAATGAGGAAAAGAAACTTTTAAAATCATGAGTTGTTGGGTCGATCGTAACTCGAAATCGAGAACTATTCAATCCGAAAAGGACATTTTTTGAACTAGACCCAACCGACTTGAAAATGACTCGATTTGAAATCCACATACTCTATTGTTTTTACATGTCTACTTAAAATCTATATTGATGAGATATTGCTCCGTGCTGGTTGCTGCCAGATTAGGCCTTATAGGATATGATGAACGTCGATTCTTCTCGTGAATGTTTGTTTGATAGATTGGCACACTTAGTGATTCCGATGCTCCTTCTTGATCCATGGTAATTAGTCAAACGATGTGATTAAGCAGTTTGTGTAATGTTGCAGGTTAGCGCAGCGTATTATACGTGGTGATGTCCCCGAACCATTGATGAATCGAAAGGTGTGTCTTTAACTGGGAGTGATATTAGTCTAAACTTTTTTTCTTAAAGTGATTAATTTTCTATTTATGTTGCCAATGATTTATAGTTCTTTGATTTCGGATATGATGAACTATATTAAAATGACTCATTAACTTATAAGCTCTTATAATAATGTGCCGATGATATTTACTACCAAGGCTCAATCGGAGATAACTTCTTTGTTATCATTAACAAGGGTACGGTTATGTAAATCTCTCTGACCCAGCCAACCAGCCAGGGTGGGAGCCACTTAATGACATTGTGATGATGAAATTGTTGTAGATTAATTATCTAGTTGGTCTTGTTCTACTAATAGATTGGCTTCAAATACTGTTTTGGTCTGTGAGTATCTGTTTGTGGAGAACGAAACAATAATTCCGGCAGTTATTACTTCAATTTTCGTTTTGATGCTCTAATGTGAATTGTTTCCTTCCCTTGCAGCTGATTTCACTGGACATGGGTGCACTGCTTGCTGGGGCTAAATTTCGTGGCGATTTCGAGGAGAGGCTTAAAGCTGTATTAAAGGAAGTCAGTGCTTCTAATGGCCAAATAATTCTGTTCATAGATGAGATTCATACGGTAGTGGGAGCAGGTTCGCTTCTTGTCTGCTCAATAACATAAAATGCAATGAAGTTGCTGGGTTGTAAATGGTTTTCGGAAATTATGAAACCGGTATTCTCTATTTTATTTTTCCACAACTTATCTGCAGGGGCGACTGGTGGTGCTATGGATGCTGGCAACCTACTAAAGCCAATGCTTGGTCGGGGAGAGCTCCGCTGTATTGGTGCGACAACATTGAATGAGTATAGAAAATACATCGAAAAGGATCCTGCTCTTGAACGGAGATTTCAGCAAGTGTTTTGTGGGCAACCATCTGTTGAGGACACAATATCCATCCTTCGTGGGTTGCGGGAACGCTATGAGTTGCATCATGGTGTGAAGATATCCGATGGGGCTCTAGTATCCGCGGCTGTTCTTTCTGATCGCTACATCACTGGAAGGTTTTTGCCTGATAAGGGTTAGTATTAGTACTTGATAAGCTTCTGAACTTTATCTTTCTGTTCTTTAGTTATGATCTTTATCTTTGTTTTTTTTTTCAGCCATTGATCTTGTCGATGAAGCTGCTGCAAAATTGAAAATGGAGATCACTTCTAAGCCTACAGAGCTAGATGAGATATATAGAGCGGTGCTAAAATTAGAGATGGAGAAACTATCGTTGAAAAATGACACCGATAAGGCATCCAAAGAGCGGCTTCAAAAGTTGGAGAGTGATCTCAAATTACTGAAAGAGAAACAAAAGGAGCTGAACGAGCAATGGGAAAGTGAGAAGGTTCTGATGAATCGTATTCGCTCGATCAAAGAAGAGGTAACTTTGCTTGTATTCCGGATGTCTAAATGGAAAAATTGATATAGTAATCCAACATTTTACCCATTTGCTATGAATAATCCTGACTTTGGATTTATTTTTTAATAAATCAATCGTTTCCCTTAGTTTATTATCAGCATACTAATAGGGTATGCTGATAGCAAACTAAGGGTAAACGTCGAATTATTATAAAGTAAAATGTTATTCTGATAGCAAACTAAGGACAAAAGTTGAATTATTAACAAATAGTCCATATGTGGGATTATTCACAGTGGATGGGTGAAAGGTTGGATTATTATTATCAATTTTCCTTTTAAAATTCAGTAATTGTTGTTATCATCTTGTTCTTTGATCCTGATGTTGTAACTCGTAACCAAATTGTCCCTTTCAGATTGACAGAGTCAATCTGGAGATGGAAGCTGCTGAACGTGAGTACAACCTCAGTCGTGCTGCGGAGCTCAAATATGGAACCTTGATGTCTCTTCAACGCCAGTTGGAAGAGGCTGAAAAGAACCTGGCTGAATATCGGGAATCCGGTAAATCTTTACTTCGAGAAGAAGTCACAGATGTAGATATTGCTGAAGTTGTTAGCAAATGGACGGGTATACCCTTGTCTAACCTTCAACAATCCGAAAGAGATAAGCTGGTGTATTTGGAAGAGGTTCTTCACAAACGAGTTATCGGACAGGATATGGCAGTCAAATCAGTGGCTGATGCGATTCGGCGCTCAAGGGCTGGGCTGTCCGACCCCAATCGACCTATAGCAAGTTTTATGTTTATGGGTCCGACTGGTGTAGGGAAGACTGAGCTCGCAAAAGCCTTGGCTGGTTACCTGTTCAACACCGAAAATGCTCTTGTACGTATAGATATGAGCGAGTACATGGAAAAACATGCAGTATCAAGGCTGGTTGGTGCACCCCCTGGCTATGTCGGATACGAGGAAGGAGGGCAGCTCACGGAGGTGGTACGACGGAGACCTTACTCTGTAGTGCTATTTGATGAAATCGAGAAAGCTCACCATGACGTCTTCAATATATTGTTGCAACTATTGGATGATGGGCGTATAACCGACTCTCAGGGTAGAACCGTCAGTTTTACTAATTGTGTGGTAATTATGACATCTAACATTGGGTCCCATCATATCTTGGAAACTTTGAGGAGTACAAAGGACAGTAAAGATGCAATTTATGAGACGATGAAGAGGCAGGTTGTAGAGTCGGCTAGACAAACATTCCGTCCAGAATTCATGAATAGGATTGACGAATATATCGTCTTCCAGCCTCTTGATTCCAGAGAAATCACCAGAATTGTTGAGTTACAGGTAAACAAAAGAAGCTTGCAGCCTTGTGTCATTGTGTGTTTCAATTATATCATTCTCCAATCATCTAGGGCAAAGTTGTGTTTTAAGTTTTTGCTGCAGTGTTAGTCCTCTAGGTCCTAACCAATGATTGTTTTAGGCTATGTTATTTGGACTCGGGTATTGATGTCTGAAACTAGTACGTGTCCAATTTTAGGATACATTCAAATATTCAATTTTACGCCTAAAATGAAGTGTCTAAGTGCCATACCTATGTCCGAGCATCAAGGATCGGACACAGGTACGTGAAGCAAAATCAAGAGTCCAAGTAACATAAGTTTTAGGTGTATCAGTAGAGGTGTACATTCGGGTGTTCAGTAGAGTTTTAAATCTAGTATGATATGCGGGGTCGGGTTAATTTTAGTTCTTGTATGCATGTAAATGTCGTGACAAATCTTATTTTGATTTGATTTTTATATGCGGGTTATTACGAGTCAAGTCGAGTCATATTCGGTTTTGGTTAATCGGGTCAATTTTGGACAACTCGTGTATGCTGTAATAGATTTCGTTAGACCTGGGTTCAGATGACTAGTGAAAACTCTGCATCCCCTAACGGAACTTTAAATTACTAACAAGGTTTGGAAGGATGGCATAAATTGATTATGAATCGACCTTATTCTGGCAGAGCAATATGACTACGCTCTATTACTACATAATTTTGCTTGATTTTTGCCCTCATTGTTCGGAAGTTCCTATTTCTTAATTGACTGTATATCATATTGCCGACTTTTTCAAAAAATTAACAACATAAACTCCAATTTTGATGCAGATGAATCGAGTGAAAGACAGGCTGAAGCAAAGGAAGATTGATCTTCATTTTACAAAAGAAGCCGTTAGCCTACTTGGAACTCTCGGCTTTGACCCTAACTACGGAGCTCGACCAGTCAAGCGAGTTATCCAACAGATGGTCGAGAACGAAGTCGCAATGGGAGTTCTGAGGGGAGACTATGCCGAAGACGACTCTGTCATCGTTGATGTAGACACGTCATCGTCTGACAAAGACCTAAACAAGCTAGTCATCAGAAAACTCGAGAATAGCCCAGAAAATTTAATGGTAGCAAACGACTAACATAGAAGTGTCCGTGAATAAATTATCACTCACCATATACCGAACTGTAAATTGTAAGAATGTCAATTTCATCGCCTTTTGCATCGATTTGAGGCTATTTACTATCTTCTTGTAATTTACGTAGGTCTCCTACTCAATAAAGGCGCGAGTTGAATTCTCAGCTCGTGGATTTGATTCTGTCTCGCGTTGAATGCAATTGTACCGTTGTTGTCCTTGGGTGGGGAATGGTTGCAAACTCTTTCGACTTATTACTGGGTACCAATCTAGTTTATGCAGAGATATTCAAATGTGATTGATTATGCTGCTGGTCCTTTGGGCTCAAATGTGGGGCTGTTTCTGTGCTATCTGTGTAACTATATCTGGCCCTTGTTTTACTTGTGGTTGTGGAGATTCAAGAAACGGCCCGGGGTCTAAAAATATCTTAGTCGAATCGTGCATGCATATACCGGTGTTCTTGTACTGAAACAAACCGTTAAGAGCTTGATTAGAGGCTTGTTCGGCACAAAGTAGTTGTGATAGTTGTTAGTTGTTTAGGTAAAAGTGAAAAACGTTGATTGTTTTGGTAGTTGTGGGTAAAGTAGTTAGTATAATTTGTTATTTTAATTATTTTCTAAATAATTACTTGTTTTTTTTTGTTAAGTTTATAACATTTGATCTAATTTATTAATTTAATTTCAATATTATTTTCACAAAATTCAATACGTAGTTTCCTAAGATAAATCATAAAAGTAGTCATATTAAAACAAGAGCATAAAGGAAATGACTGAAGAAGGAGGTGCAAAGCAGCAACAATATCTTTAACTTGTGTTAACTAATCCAATCTATTATATCTGCTGTGAATAATTTATACTATTGATTATTTTTAAATAATTCAATCTTTGTACATTTTTTGCTAACGATACTCTTTTCCACATTTTAACCCACTACTCTAGATAACTAGCCGTTACACTTACTTCCTTCTTAGGTTTTTTTGTGTGTCTAACTCTACTCCTCTTTGTGTGTCTAATTAGCCGTTACATTTTTGTGTCATTGTGTGTCTAACTAGTCTATTGGATTCTTTTGTATTAAAAACAATAATAACATTACACTTCCGTATATATCAAAGGGAAATCTCAGAGTTACCACTATAAAATTAAAAAAAAAAAAAAAAAGTAAACACAAATATTTAAAACTTTGGCATTACAACAAATAATGTTGGTTGGTGGAGCATCTCATGTTAGACCTTTCAATGACGTTTTAGGTAGATGTATTATGCAATATGCAAACCAAATAAAGAAGTAAATATAGCATATCTCTCAAATCTTCCATGTCTAGTAGACCTAAGACAACTCTTTTATAACGGGGAGTGGTTCTCAAATCTATTGTCAATTTCCTTTCACCATTCATATGCTATATACTTTTTTTTGAAAATCATATGCTATATACTTATTGTTGGTTGATTTGATTATTTAAATTTTATTTGAATTTTTTAATCATTTGTTTTTATAATATTAAATATCTATAATTTATAATTATGTACTCTCTTCGAATCATTTTAGATGTCTCATTCGGGTTTTCACAGTTATTAAGGGTGGTGTGAGGTCCATTAAAAAGATGGTAGTTGGATATTTTAATTGATTAAGTTAATTGTAAAGGTGGTAGTTGGGTATTGGGAATTGGAAAAGTGGGGGTATTTAGGTAAAAAAAAAAGATAGACAAAAAAAAGGAAATGGGACAATTGATATGATTTTACCAAATAAGGAAATGGGACATCTAAAATGATTCGGAGGGACTATAATTTAAAATATAAATAATTAAAATAATACGTTAAATTACATAATAAAGTAAATATAACAAGAATAATAGAACGTAATAAAGTACAACAAGTTTATGTGCTATCATTTTGTAATCACTAGTAGACAATGAAAACATGAAGTATTAACTTTTACTAACATAATACTTATCTCTTTTTGACTAAACATTGTCATTCCCTTGTAACAAAGAGTTTACTTATTTTGACTAATAGCCACTGATAACGGCGTTCAAAATAAATTTGATATTTAAATGATTTTATAATCCAACTTGAATTTCTCTCAAGTCAAATTAAATTTAAAATTGCATAAAACTCAATATACACATAAAATACAATTTAATCTAACCCAAAATATTAAATTTAAAATCGACCCGACAACCTGAATTAACGTCTCTAGCTACCATGATACACTATAGTATACACGTTTTTTTGTGGTTGTTTGACAAAAAAAAAATAAAAATTTTCAAAAATGAAGATGCAACGTGGCATAGTGTTGGCTCCGGGTATAATGGAGCTCCATGACTCCATATCCTACCTAACAAAAGAAATGAAGTGGGGTCGGGTAATCGGGTCATAAGCGGAATTTTTATTCTAATAAAATGATTTCGTCGGTGAAATAAATATGGGCTGCTGCTTAATTTTCTTGGTCCATGCTTTTATAGTTTTATTGATGTTAAATTCAACAAAGTTATTGTAGTACTGTCTCATATAATAATTTGTGAATCTCTAATCGTAATAGAATAGTTTGGGCCAGAAGTCGGGTTTCTTTTCTGGTGATGTTCATTGTGTCATTAAGATCTTACATTAAGGGCCATTCTTGAGGCAACGAGTGTCACAGCCCAGGGCCCAACATACTTAGAGTGTCTAATTTTAGTGTAATCGGCCAGTCTACAGTAGATATTTCTAGGAAGAAGTCATGTTTGAGAGAGAAGGAAGAAGATAAAGTTTTTGAAAAATAATTTATTTTATTTTAGTATAAAGGAAATTTTCATTATTATTATTTTAAGTATTTATTAAAGATCAGAATCAATATACTATCGGGAGGGCCCATATTTATTATTTTGCCTAGAGCTTACACTATATCAGTAACGATATTGCTTACACTCGAAGTGCTCATGAAACCGATACACTTGCAAATAATAAAATAATTTTAAAAGCAAGTTTTCTTATATAAGATTGTCTTATCATGAGATGAACATATATAATTAACTTATTTGTAAATTGATTACTTTATAATTGCATGTGATTACTTAACGATTATAAGTGATCACTGTAAGACCAAAAAACTTTCACTTTAATATTATAAGTAATCACATAAAGGCCATAATATTGGGTCAGCCAAATAAAAAAGAACTCACTATTAGATCGTCTCATTTAAGAATTTTTGTGATTTTGTAAATAAATAGGACAAAGATGTTTGTTTATTTTTTTTATTTTTATTGCAGGATAGTGGATAGACAATGGAAAATAGAATTTTAAGTGAGAATTGAATTTAAGATTTTCAATTTCTACAAATATTATGTGCGAACAAATAATATTAAAATTATGTGAATAATATTACAAAGGAAAAAATAAGATTAAAATATATTGATAAAAATTTTTAAAAATAGTGAAATGATTTTCATAAAAAATATACTGCAAGTTAATAAAAATACGAAAATAAAAATAGTAACATTGAAGTATCAATCAAGTAATAAGTTGTTTGACAAATGGTTGTTGATTGTTGATTGTTGGCTGTTGACTATTGACTTATTTGACCAATTATAAGTGTTGACCTTTTCTTATTGGCTTTAAAGTAAGTTGGATAACTCAACTATTCAATGAGATGCTTAATAAAATTAGGTATTGACTGTTGATTGTTTATTAGATAAAAAGTAGACTAACAAGCAAAAAACCAATGACAAAACCCAACCAATGACTAGGGATAGGAGTAGTTGAAGACGTCTTTTACCCATGTTTTAGATTTCTAATTTCCTTTTAGAGTACCTTCTGGGGTACTTGTCCCCTTATTTTTCCTCGTTTCTTTTATTATTAGTAGTAATCTTTTACCTTTTTAGTTTTATATCTTTTTTACTTTCTTTCTTTTTTCTGACGCAGGAACCTCTTTTTATGTTTGGAGTTGGGGAACTCCTTTTAACCGTGCTCTGACTGCTCTCCTTTATGGGTATGAGTTGTCGCCGTCCTTCCTTCCCCAGACCCTGTCATAGTCTTCTATAAGTGGAATATACTAGGTAAGATAATGATGATGATGATTTTGGCTTTAAAGTCAACAATTGTTTACCAAATAAGTTATTTTCTTGGCTTTTTAATCGACCAAACAGTCAGAAGAACCAAAAAAAACAAAATCAACTAAAAAATCAACAAAAAAATTCTAAAAAATTCACGCGGCAACTCTGAGGTTTTAAGTTACCAAACAAGTCTGCTAGTACAATATTGTACCAACAAGTTATTAACATTTTTCCATTGTCAGCAAGTCAATTTCTCTTTACAAAGAAATTACTTCATATAGGAGTAAATACAAATCATGAAATGGTCAAATCTGTATGAATGTAGTGGGTCCATGCTGCATGGAGTAATACTTTCGACTCATGAATTTAATTATGTTTCCTAGAATTGTCTAAGATATTAATTATTAATTAGAAGATAAATAAATTAGAAACAAAACAATAATTTTTCTTTAAGATATTAACTACCTAAAAGCCAAAAATATTTCAATCTCATTTCATATAACTTTGTAAAAAAATGTGTAACCCTTAACCTCACTCTCAAAACCGTATCTTATCTTATTAATTCAAGCGTACACTTTCACCTTGATATTCACATATTTAAAATTTCCATATTGCTCATATATCCTCTTATATTGCCAACATTCAGCCTATATAACAAGTCAAATCAGACTACTGACTACAACTCGATAGGAGTAACCTATTAATCTAGTCGGAAAAATCCTACCACATATATCATTGGCTTCTCTTTTTAAAGTCGTCTAGCTTGAACTCAGTGCATCACATCTTCCTCATTTCTCGCTTTACTTTTTTTTTTTTGAAGAATTTCTCGCTTTACTTTGAAACATTAATCTTAAATATTTAAAGTTCTTAATCAACAATCGTTTTATTTCAAAATCGGGCAAACCAACTACCACCAATGGACTACTTAGGTGCATCCAAGATAGGAGTATACTAGTTTAAAATTATTTAAATTAAATTAGCTTTTATAGTCGCTTCCTTATCATTTAATATTCTCGTAAGGAGTATTCCGGGAAATTAAGAAAAAGTAAATTATTTAGTTGGTGAAGATATTATTTTATAGAATAACTAAGTTAATGAAGAAAAAAATGAGAACATTAGCATTAAAAATATATATACAATAAAATTAGTGAAAAAAATATAGAGATTAAAAACGTCAAAAAATGTTAAATAAAGCTAGTAGGAAATATGTAAGATAGGAACCATAAATATTATAAAAATATTAAAATAAAATTAGTGGAAAATATGTAGATACCATAAAGTATAAAGTAATAAAATTAGGGTGACTAAAGTTAATTATGTTAAAAATGTAATCTAAATTTAAAATTTTTAGAAAAGAATAGCAAAAATGAAAATATCAAATAGAAGTGGGAATTAGAAGTGTTCAAAATAGAGTCAAGAAATTGATACTTACCCGATCTTGTAACCAACTGCGACTTGATCCGACTTTAAAATTAAAATTATATCAAAACCAATGTTGACACAAGATCTAAAATATCTAATTTAAAATCAATCCGCTTACCCAAATGAACACATTTATGCAAAAATAATTGAAAATTCGAAACAAACAAGCAAAAATATATAAAAATATCACATTCTAGCCAACGTTTGAAATTATTTCCCAAGATAAGTTGGTTTCCCAGACCTGAGATTTGAGGCTATTCGCACTTAGTAACATCGAACAAAGACAGAGGGTTCAAAAAAAGCAAATGGTATGTTCGCTGTTACCAATAGCGAACAAATCTAAAACCTAGTCAAATAGGAGATTTGTTGTTTTTAACTCGCATCTGTTCGCTGTTATTAACAGAGAACAAACTCTTTGAATTTTTTGACTTCCAGTCTTTATTCGTTGTTACTAATAGTAATAGCGAACAACACCAAACCACAGCTATGAGATAAAACTGCTTATCTTGGAAATTGTATTGCAAAATCTGTTATTGTATGAATTTTTATAAATTTTTTGTCCTACTTGTTTTAAATTTTCAAAACAATTATCTCTTGCCACCGAGTAGAGGAGTTCATTCGGGTCATCGAGTTGATTTCGGGTCAGGTCTTTCGGGTCGGTTTAAAATCGGATTTTGTGTTCACATTGGTTTTTACATTATTGTAGATCCATTTTTAAGTCGAGTTAAATCGAATTCGATTATAAAGTCGAGTGTCTATCAGATCATCGAGTCTGTTTTTAACACTTACAATCTTACATAAACACTAATATTGGCATCAGCTTAGATCAGCACTCATGTAGAGAGCCTTAAATACTCCAAAAACAAAACTCTGACTCAAAAATCATTTATAATTACAATAATAACACATTATTCACCATTTCCATTCTCCTCCACTTTCCTCCCTTTTTCCTTCCTTTTCTCCACTCCTCCATTTTCCTCACTTCTCACTCCACACTCCACTTCTTAAAGAACTTCTTCCTTTTTCTTCATTATTCTCCCATTTTTTTTATTTTCTCTGTTTTTTTGCTCTGTTTTTTGTTTGCTCTGTTTGTGCAATGTAGCAATAATCCTTCAATCAAAATCAAAAATCAACAAAAATGGCGGAATGTCATCCTGCAACAAACGACGTCGGATCACTGATCTTAAACCCATCATCTTCACATCATCATCACCCCCACCATTGTCGAATTTGGAGTTCCTTTTCTTTCCGTAAATTAATCGCCTCCGTCAGTTGCGGTGGTTCTTCCATTTCCAACAAGAATAAAAACCCTAATTCCTCTAAAACCCACATCAAAAAACCCGAACCAGACCCAAATCCCAAAACCACAAATGGGTTAACCCGACCTAAATCCGAGAAATTAGGGAATATCTTGAACCTACCTCCTTATTCATTTTCTTCAGGGAGGAAAGAGAATGTAGAGGAAGAGAAAGATCTAGAAGAGATGAGACGAAAAGAAGAGAGATTAGAGGAGTTAAGAAGAGCGGTGAAGTTATTGGAAAGCGAGAAAAATGGGGAGGAGAGAGAAAATGGCGCGAAAAAGGTGAGAAGTTTGGCGAAGGAAGATGGTGAAGCAAGGTCTACATTGGCTATGCTTGGTGCTATTCCTCCATTAGTTGCTTTACTTGATGATCATCATGATGGTGATCATGATGAATGTCTTATTGAAGCTCTTTATGCTCTTCTTAATCTGGGTATTGGCAATGATTTGTGAGTATTTTTTATCTTGATTTTTTTTTCTATTTAACATCTTTTGATTTAAGTATTTAAATGGGAATTGATTGAATGTTATGCATGTTTCTGGGTTTTCTGATTTGTTTTCTATTTAACATCATGATGGTGCTATTCCTCCTTTAATGCATGTTTTTTGTTTGGAGTTTCTCTGTTTAAGCTTATTTTATACTACCTCAGAATGGGACATTTGTTTTTTTTACACTATTTACTTATTACTCTTAATTCTAATTCGTCACAGTGTAAAGATTTTACTTTTTATAATATTTTGTTATGTATACTAAGAAATAGTAAGCATTGAATAAGTGCATCGGATAGTGTGAAAAAACAAATGTTTCATTCTCTATAAATAGGAGGGAGTATATTGCAGCTAATATGTAAATAGAAATATAGTCCAGTGACATCTTGTTTGAATCGTCTAATTGCATGTTTTCATAATAAATTTTTATAACTTTTAAGATGGTTGCAATTCAACTTATAAATAAATAAAATAACACATTAAATCGCATAAAAGGTCAAAGTATAATGAAGTACGAGGAAATGTTAGTCAAAATGTCTTCAGTTATTTATATGGGGATTATTTTTCTAACAGTTTTAATTTCTGGGTTTTCCTGATTTGATGATGTTGAATGCATGTTATTTTCTGAAAATGGGTTTGAATTTTTTTTGTTGATTTGGGGTAAATTTTGTTGAAAATGAAGATGAATACTGGCACAGGGAAATGAAATTCAGAAGGGTACACAAAAAAGGTAATAAAGTTGGAGTAGAGATACTGTTTGTGCATTTGACAAGTTTTTTTGGGTACTATACTATGGTAAAGACTGTTCTTTTACAGGGGAATCTATGCCATAATTTGTCTCGGCTATAACACGGATCATTCGATTAAAAACGTATTAATATTAAAATTGTAACCGCATGTAACAAAGAAGATCGACAGTCGAGTCGGTTCAACACAAGTCGACCCCACTTGGGTTTTAAATTTTTCAATAGTGTTAAAAATGTCCAAAATAAAATTTAAAATGCTCTATAAATTTTATATATTGCAAATTTTAATTTATACAACATCGATTTATCTTGGATCCGCCCCTGATTATTCTTATACTATAATTTTATACTAGCATCCTGAATTAGGCACTGTTGTTTGGTTGTATTCTTGAAGTAAATTGGAGGTTTTGTTTTGTTCCTTGTAAAAAATGTTAGACTATAGTTTTGACGTTTTCTACAGCTGATTTATGTTGCATTCTTGTTATATTCTGTTTTCTTCTGTGGTTTGCTGTTGTTTACACCTGTTATAAGAGAAGTATTTAGCAAGTATTCTAAAACTTGTCAATAGTAGAGGTGTTCATTTGGATTATTGGGTCAATTTCAAATTAGGTGTTTCGAGTCAGTTTACAAACGGGTCGATTTTATATTGTTTTATATAATTTTAAATTCATTTTGAAGTCGGGTTCGATTAAAAAATCGGGTAAATATCAGGTCGTCGAGTCTGTTTACCGTTTAATGTTGAGGTCTTTGAATAACAAAATGGTAAATTTCCTGGTAGGAACAAAGCAGCAATAGTTCAAGCAGGAGCAGTTCATAAGATACTAAAGAAGATCGAATCCTCAAACGGTTCTCTAAAACAATGTGTTTCTGAAGCCATCGTTGCAAATTTCCTCTCATTGAGCGCGTTAGATACTAACAAGCCGATCATTGGAACTTCTGGTGCCATCGTCTTTCTAGTTAGTGTCCTTGAAGATCCGGAAAAGAAAACCAGCTCACAAGCAAAGCAAGACTCGCTAAAAGCGCTTTACAATCTCTCGATAACACCC
This sequence comes from Amaranthus palmeri, assembly GCA_019776075.1. Lineage (NCBI taxonomy): Eukaryota > Viridiplantae > Streptophyta > Magnoliopsida > Caryophyllales > Amaranthaceae > Amaranthus > Amaranthus palmeri. The sequence goes on from JAAKBH010000365.1 coordinate 295,567, forward strand.
TCCAACATTTCCTTTATTCTCGAGACCAATGTGATCGGGTACCTTATAAGTATGTTGGGCGATATGGAAATGAGCGAGCGAATCCTCTCAATTTTAAGCAATGTAGTGTCAACCTCGGAAGGCAGGAGAGCAATCAGCAGTGTCTCGGATGCTCTCCCAGTTTTGATGGATGTTTTGAATTGGACGGACTCGCCTAGGTGCCAAGAAAAAGCAGCTTATTTACTAATGGTGATGGCTCACAAATCTTACAATGACAGGCAAGCCATGATAGAACTTGGCATAGGATCGACATTGCTCGAATTAACTCTTCTCGGTAGTACATTAGCACAAAAAAGGGCATCAAGAATATTGGAATGTTTAAGGATGGACAAGGGGAAGCAAATCTCTCGGAGCTTTGTTAATGGTAAAACTACCGCGGCTGTTTCTGCTCCTATATGCGGCTCTTCCTCATCTACCCACAATCTTAACAAGGACGAGGAAGATATCATGTTGAGCGAAGAGAGAAAGGCGGTAAAGCAATTAGTTCAACAAAGTTTGCAAAACAATATGAAAAGAATCGTCAAGCGGGCTAATTTGCCCCAAGATTTTGTTCCTTCGGAGCATCTCAAGTCGCTCACGGCTAGCTCAACATCGAAAAGTTTGCCCTTTTGACAATACCCATCAATAACAATCGAAGAATCCATGTCAAGAAAAGCAATCTCAAACAAAAGCCTAAAGCTTTATATTAGATATGTTATATACACTATCAGTTCTCCATCAATAATCTTGTAATGGTGGCGTTCCTATACATATTGATATTACATGTTCATATAAGTCCGTCATGTTTTGTATCTATGTTTCTGATAGAATATATAACATATTACGAGACTTTATATAGTACTTCAGTACTGTACCATTTTAGTATGATTATATATTTGCATTGTTTAGACTTTAGAGCTTGCAAGATCCTTGTATAGTATTGTCCTTATCATTTATTTATGAATGACTAAAAGAATATAATTAATAGAGAATTAATCCTTCCTTCATTTTCTTGAGGGTGACATGCAATTATGCAAAAATAAAACTTTATGTTCTTAAGCTTTGTAGATAATAGATATGCCCAAAACTTTAGGGAATTATTATGAATCACCAAAATTTTATAGAATGACTTTTGTTAAAAGGATCACTTCTTCAACTCTATCTAATAAGTATTCATTTCTTTGCCTAAAATTGTTGAAGTTGTTATGAGTCATTTTCTTTTTAGTGGAACACTAACTGCCACCTTAATTTGTCACTCAACTTGATGAAAGCTTTGATTATGTTGATGTCTTGAATAGAGAATATACATGGTGTTTGGTAAAAATAATATTTATGGATTTTATAAATTAACGTGATCAAACAGTAAAAAAAAGTATTTGATAAAGATAATTATCAAATGAAATGGTTTAAACACGGTTAGATTGTTTCTATTGGGTTGGCTTTTAGAAATTGTCTTAAAGCAATCATTTTGTAAATTTTAACTTTAAAATGATCACTAAAATTTTAAAGTGATAACTTTTTATAGTGATTTATCACTTACTTCATAACTTTAATTAGTAATCACTTATAAATTACTTACAATCTTAATATGATTTATATAAAAGAACTTAACCTGATTACATGGACTTGTCTTGTAGTACGACAACCTCACACAAGATTTGTTGGTTGGTAAATTGAATTTTTAGTTTATATAGAATTAATGTTTTTTGAATAACATCTGACTTTTCAATAATAAATTTTTTAAACTGTTTTTTTTAATAATTAGATATAGTTATTAATAAAATTAAGTGAAAGCCCAAAGAAATTCGATAACAAAATAATTCTTATTTATCTTATTTATTATCAATTAATATTCACAATAATTAATGATTAACTAACTTTAGAAATTTAATCATATATATGAACACTAAATAATTTATATTTATAACTATTTATCAATAATAATTTACTTAAACTTGTATCTCCTAAATAGAATAAATAAATTTAAATCAATTATAAACATTAATGGGTAATTATTGATAACCATACTATTAATTAACTACCATCAAAAAATAACTACACTACACCTATTAACTAATATGAGTAGTGATTTATATATTTATAATACTTATAAGTCAAATAGGCTAAAACCACCGGTTAGTCAAACCAACCAAGGCAAATAACCAACAACTCTTTGCTAATTAATTGGATAACAAATGTTTGAAGTATTTACACCAAGAATTAATTCGTATCTCTTACCCTTAAAATATAAGTTAAAAAATAGTCCAAAAAAAATCTTATTTGATTTTTTAAATAAAAAAATTAATAATATTAACTTTTGACTAATTCTTTATTAAGATCGTCCCACAGTGAGACATCTTAATACAGGTTGTCCCAAACTTTAGTTTCTTAAAATTTAATGAAAATAACTTTTCGATTAAGGTAACTACTCCCTCCGTTCCTTTATGTTCTTCCACCTTACTATAACGGGTAGTTTCAAAAGTTCTTCCACTTTAGAATACTTTCTATTTTTGGAAAGTTTTCATCTCACTTTTACCCCTTAAAACCCCACTTTCCTTACTTCACACTACTATTTAATTATTTTCTCTCTCATACTTCCAATACAATCATTACTTCACACTACTATTTAATTATTTTTTCCTCTCATAATTCCAATACAATCATTACTCTCTATTACTATATAATTAAAATAATACCCACTACTACCAAAGATTCTACTTTTCTTAATATTTGTGAAAAACTCAAATAGGAAGAACAAATAGGAACGGAGGGAGTACTATGTAACTTTAACTTTGGACGGTTTGTATGGGCTTGTCTCACCGTGAGACGGTCTTATACAAGACTTGCCGTTAACTTTTTATAATTTTTATTAGGAAAAATTACCTAGAATGATTCAATTTTTTTCATGATTTTCCTCCGATAATCTCACCTATTGATTAATCATGAATAATCCAACTTTGGAGGTATTTTCCTAGAATGATCTCAGTAACCTGATAACTTACTATAGCAATTTTTATATTGAAAAAAACAATAAATCAAAATAAAATGTCAAAAAAAAAATATTGAAATTTAAATTTGTTTTCATTCAGAATTTTTTATGTAAATTTTCTCTAATTTTACATTAATTTTCAACTTACTTTTTAGGTGAATTACCTACTATAGCAAGTCATCGCGTTATCCAAGTTTTTTTTTTTAAGAAACGCACTACCCAAGTTTACTCTAGGCAAATACCCCTAAAGTTAATCGAATTATTGTTAGAAAATCATAAAAAGAATGAGTTGTAAGTAATTTTTCCTAAAGCTTAAATAAACACATTAATTGTGCTAGATTAAATGGGACATATAGTGATTAGTGAGTAAAAGGAGTATAGTCTATAGATTAGCACATGGGTTATTTTTCACCCTTTACAAAGTGTCAGTTCCCATTTTCTCTCAACTTTCTTGACTTCTTGTAGCATTAGCTAATTACTATTGATTAGCTGTAAGTATGCTTCTAGATCTGAATTCTGATTAATTATTTTTATAATTTCCAAAATATAACTTTTTCAAACAGTAAATATTATAATTAATATTAATATATTAATTAATTATGAGATTTGAGGGAAACTTCTTCTTAAATCTCTGGAATTTAATTAGCATAGGTAAGTAGACAAATTATGAAAATCAAGCTCAGTTTGTTCAGAATAATGTTAATAGTCATAGTCATTAATAGGAGGAATTAATTAATTAAGATATATTCTTTGATTTTACAACACTTATTCAAATATTATGTTTATTCTTTGTCAATAACAGCCACTAAAGTATCAAAGTTTACAGGTTTAGATCTAAAAACAAAATTCCGACTATTTTGGTGGTTGGAATTTTAAGTTAAGTGGTCGGAGTTCTGTGTTATTGGTGAGAATTTGTAAACTTTGATACTTTGGTAACTATAATTCGTAAAAATACATTATGCTAAATTTTATGGCTATAATTTAAAAATTATTCTTATTTTTTGGATATGCTCTTGCTGTAGAACCGAATCAAAGAATTAAACTTCACTAAAAAGTTGGTTTTTTTGATATTAAAATAATCACTATTTTATGTTATATACTTTCCCTGTTCCAATGTACTCGCAACATTAGATATACTGACACTATTCACTTATCTCCTTTAATTTGTAATTAATTTGTATTATTCTATAACTTAGGACATAGTCAAGTGGAATCTTGTTTGATTCGTCTCGATGTAAAGATTATTAATATCAAATTTTTATAATTTTTTATTATACATAATTATAAATATTAAGAATTAAATTAGTGTATTAGAATGCATAAAAAACAAATGTTGAAGTATTTTAGATGGAAGGAAGTATATATTGTGTGTTCACCTTCTAGGAAATTTACATGGTGTGCCGTGTACGTACATGGAGTACAATATTCTCCCACTAATTTATATAACGAAGTCTTGTATATTTAATTATAAAAAGTCAAAGATTTATGATAGAAAAATAATTTATATACTTCCTCCGTATTCAATTATTTGCAACTTTGGGGTCCTTCACGGACTCCTAGGCAAAACTTTTAGTAGTGTATTAAAATAGATTAATAAGGTTAATTGGGTGGGATTATAGTATTATAATATGGCAAATGATATATGTAGCCCTTAGGGCTACATATAAGCATTAATGAGAGATAATATTTCCTTTATATTTACTAGGGAAAAAGTATCTCTATATTTATTTATTAAAGTTACCTCTTTTTATTAAAGGTTTTTAATGTTCCTTGAAAATTAATAAAATGTTTCCCAAAAACAACCTCCAAACTCTCTTCCTCCTCCCTTCATCTTCTCTTTAAATCCATCCATCTATTAAACTCATGTGTATTGACCATGTTGGTAAAATCAACTTGTATAATAATTTTGTCTTTACTTTTTTTTTTTCATTTATTAGTTATCTTGTATTATTAGATGCATTTGGATATCAATTTGTAAAAGAACTCTGTGTATTGTCTTTGATTTTGTATTTGGGTACTTTTGTTTTGATTCTTTACTGTGGATGCATTTGTTAGTTAGACTTTTGTCTTTAGCTTTTTATTCTTTTAATTTTATTTTTTGTCTTAAATTTGGTTGAATGTTGGTTTTGCATTTGACTAATTTCATTTTTAGCATGTAATTACTCTAAATTTAGTTTAGTTTTTTTTTTTTTTTTTTTGTTTTTGTTTTTGTTTTTGTTTTCATCCTCCTCCATTCTGGATGATTGTCTTATTGAATTAGATGATAGCCCAAATCAAAGATGAATGTTTATGTCTTTTTATTTGTAAATTTAGTGATAATGCCATTGTCGAGTGGAAGACATGATTATCATGAAGCTAAATTTTTGGATTACATGAAGATGAAAATGTATCTATATATATGAAACTAGAGACATTTCTTATGGAAAATTTGTATTAAATATTATTAATTAAGGAATTAATTACAATTATATAATTAATATTATTACATTTAGTCACTTTTTTATAATTAATGTGTTGATAGGACTATTTAATAAAAAAGAGACTAGATTCTTTTGAAAGAATCAAAATTACATTAATGAAGAGAATTCACATATTTTTATGCTTAGCCCTAAGGGCTACATATATCAAAACCCTTATAATATTAAAAAGTAAGAGAGAGTATTAAAAAGTATGAGAGAGAGTATTAAAAAGTAAGAGAGAGTATAAAAAAGTAAGAGAGAGATAATAAAAAAGTAATAAAAAACTTTCTATAAATGGAAAAAAAAAAGAAAGTTGCAAATAATAAAATACGCCATTTTTAGTAAAAGTTGCAAATAACCAAATACGGAGGAAGTATATGATATCAAATCGAAGAATTTGAGTGAGGTTGACTAATAATAAGCTTAATAGACTTCTCTCCATATACTTCATTACCAATTGATTTTACGATTAAATTTTAAATTTTTATGCATAGTGGCGGAGCCACATTGGGTCACCCGGGGTCATGTGCCCCTAAGCGTTTTTTTAACAAAAAATTTAACGTAGACTTTTCTATTGGTAAGAGTAAAAATATAAAATTAATGCTGAAGTCTTTTTGATGATAAATACTCCCTCATTTTAGTAATTTTATTTTATTTATTTTATCACATTTTTTAATTAGGTTAGTTAATTTAATTTGTTCAATTTCTTTTTGTGGTACGTCTTATTTAAAATTTTAGCAAATAAGAGTAAAATAGTTGTTAATTTTGCAAATAAAACTCTGCCGAAATCTCGCCCACTAGTTGGTGCCCCCTGAGACTTCGGACCCTGGATCCGCCACCAGTACGCAGTCGAGAGTCGACTCTTCATTTGTACAGTTCTTATATATAAGTCCGATAACAAATTTATTGGTTTGAATTGGCTACAATTAGGTACTGCGCATAAAGTATTTTATATAAACTTGATACTCGTTTGCTCCCTGGATACCGGCCAAGAAAATATGTCAAGTCAGTAAGTGTATTAGTTTAAACTAATTAGGACGACAAAGTTGACTTTTTAAAACAAAATTTTCAATTTACTTGTTTGGTAGTAATGGAGTTGAAAATTTTTAAATTTAGTTGGATTTATTGTCAATGTCAGCATTATCGGAGAAATAATATTATGCGAAGTACGTATAAATCAAGGAGAAACCAATTCAAATTAATGAATTATTATGAGAATACGAGGTAGGGCACTAATGATTTTAAAAGTGTGCACCCCATCTTTAATTTATCAATATGAGTATGTGACAGTGTGACGTGAGTTAACCATCCCCAACAAATAAGCATTAAGTAAAGTAAAGTAAATGACCTTCCTAGTATCCCGCACAAGGCAGGATCCGGGTGGAGGGTTTTTCCTTGTCTTGAAAGATGCAGACAAATTATACCCGTACTCTCAAGAAAAAAGTAGAGAGATGCGCACAGTCAAGAACCCCATTAATTAATACCATTAGTTATTTAAAGTTGTAACAATGAGATTAGCTTTAAGGAAAATCCATGTGGTTAAAGATTTAATAAAAGCGAAAAGTCCAACTGTCCAAGTGGGTTGAGGCAACTTGATATACACCTGTTGGTTTGTGTGTTGTATGATTCTGTCAATAAACCAACTCAATTAACAACTCAATTAAAAGTTTAAGTTGATAATGAAATTCTTTTGATATATTACTTATTCTATTTAATCTATTATGTTTTCGTCACCTCATATGAGAATTCCTTGAGTTAGAAGTATGAATGTAACTCATAGCCTCTTCATACATGGTGTAAAATATTTCACTTGAATTTAAGGAATGGATGACATTTGAACTCATAATTTACCGTCATGTTGGCCTCTGATACCATCAAGAGATAATAAAGCAACTTAACAAAAAGTTTAAACTTATGAATAAAGCTCCACGACATCTTATACTTCCTCCAATTCACACCAATTGTCCTATTTAGTTTTGCACTATACACAATGCACTATAATTTAATCCTAAATATTTTTTATTGTACATAATAAAAATTATAAAAAATAAATATTGATAAAATTTACATTTACACGTATCAAAAACGATCTCACTTGACTATATTTCGATCTACATTAACAATAAAATAAAAATAAAAAATGATTGATAAATATAATAGCATCAAAAAAATCAAATGGGACATTTACTTCGAATTGGAGGGATTATAATCTATCAAATTCAAGACAAATTTGCAGATTGGTCTTTGAGAGTGTCCGAGGTGATCGACAACATAAGACCCCTTTCTTTTTTCCTATATAAAAAAGTAAATCAAAAAAAGAAATATGTTAAATTTATTATAAAAAGGCGTAAAAAAAAATTTACAGAGGACCCTCAAATTTTTCATGACGGCTCTGTTAATTTGTCAAACTTTGGCAATACTTTAGTTAGGATTTGGGATTACTCGCCTTACGGGAATACCAAGATGAGCTTATGTAAGTTTTGGTGTGAACAAACAAATCCTTAAGGAATAAGGTATGGTTTTCAGGGAAGTAGTTTAAAATTGATTCTACATACCCTCCTAGGTTAAGAATGCATGTGCATGGCTTTTTTTACGAGAAAGTTAACTTGATATGCTCAATTTTACTAGAAAATAACCTAATTTAAATACTTTATTTAGAACAATTGAATATAGATTTAAAATTTATTTATTCATAAAATAAATATATCTCAACTTGATAACTCGTGATCTGATTTGATTGAAAACAATTTAAATATATAAAGGCTGTATTTTTATAATAGCCGGTTTTGGACGAGACGACCTCATAATGAAACCGTCAATTTGAACCGGCCCATTTAATGCGTGTAACAACTTGAGCACTTTTTTTATTTTTCAATTTTGATTTTATAGGTATCAATTTTCATAATTGATACCTTTAAGGTCAAAATTGATAAATATTCAGAAAATTAAAATATTATTATACGCGCAAATCGGACCAGCCCAAATTGACAGTCTCATAATGAGACCGTCTCGTTCAAGTTTTCGCGTTTTTTATAAATAACATCACAAATTAAAATATTTTAATGATAACATGAATGATTATTGATAAAATTAGCAATTTATCTATGATTGAGAATGATTCACTTATTAATTCTTACTAATCATTAATCCTTTCATTAGTGTAATTTATATTGTGTAATTAATCTATTAAAACACTTCTCTTTTGCCACTCTTGATTATGGCATGTTGATTCTTCCAAACTAAGTTGGATATAATTTAGCAAATGATGAACCTTGCCATTTAAAAAAACTTTATTGAGAAAATTATTACAAACAAAAAATGACTAGACACACAACATTATTTATTATGGACCCCTCTAATGTTAAAGAATGTTTAAAAGAAGGTTAATTGATCTATAAAACAATGATTACCAAATCTTCTCCAAACATGCAATATGATTAGCAAACTCAGACTCTTTGGTCGCACTCTTTTTTATGGGTATGAGTTGTTTCTTTCTTTTCTTAGACTCTGATCATAATTTTTTATGAACGGAATACACTGAGTAAGATAATGATGATGTTGATATGAAACCCTATGATTAGATAGGTTCAAAGACTCTTTTAAACAATTAAAATAAGTGTTTTAATATGCGAAGTCTAAAATTTACATTGATGACATTTAAACATAAAATAGCTATAAGTGATTTTTTTAATTACTTTTAGATTAATTAAAAATTATCTTGGGTTGAGACCGTCTTAAAATGAGAATTTTAATATGGATAATGGATGAATTAAAGTAACTAATCTCACAATTCAATTAAACAAAATGCAACTTTAGTGGGGAACATACATAGTCAAAGACATATTATTGTCAAAAAAAAGTTTAACAATTATAAAAAGAAGAAACTAAAAAGAAACATTTAAAAATAATTTTATAAAAATTCACAATAAAAAAGTGAGAAAGAAAAAAAAAGGGTCCATAAAATAATCTCTATATCTTTTTCCTCGTTTAAAAAAGTGATGATCATGTGCCTTTGTCAGCGCAGCGGGTTAGATGTAAACCATACCATAGCAAAAGTGGGCCTTTACTGTTTCATAAAATGGCCCGCATGTTGCCACTAAAGTGTACGGCCCTTTGGGCTTAAAATTTGGGTAACAAAGGAAATTAAACTTAGACGGGATACTGGGTTGATGACTCTGACTCTGACTCTGACATCCTGACTCATTCGAATGGAACATAGACACAAAGTAGTTTGGGACTCACAAGTCAACATATGGTTATGTTCGTTCGAGTCGATAGAGCTGTGCAACAGGCAAAGCCTGTTAGCCGTTAGGTGCTTGGATATGACCTCCGATAAACTATAAACAAGTCTAATCTAATTGTACCATTGCATAGGTTTATACTAGTTTATCAACCAAAACAATTTCCGTGTTTACTAACTTCAAGGAAGTTGGGTGTATATTGTTGAGATGGTTTTTTCCACATCATCGAATTAAAGATGGTCTGCAGACTTTACAAGCCATTAGAACCCTTCCTTCCAGAGGCATATGGTTTTCGAATGGTATCTCCTTAGCTGATGAAATATATGCATCTCTGTTTTTTCAGTTATATGCTGACATTAGCAATAAGTCCAGGTAAACTTAACATACACACCTAAACATCTTCTAACCTTGCTGAATAGCTCAAGTTGCAAGAAAGTGCAGAAAAAGATTGAATAATGCTCCATATGGTCCAAACTTGGCCAATAATAAAACCAATTATTATCTAATATTCTAATCACTAATGAATTATCTCCAATAGTTCAATTTGATGCAACATTACACTCAAAGGAGGATGAAAAAGCTCTATCAAAATTTTGAGCAATTATCGGTTCTATATATCGCTTGCTATAAAAAAACGGTATATGAGTATAAACGATATCGATGTCTCTAAGCGCTATCGTCAGTTTTCTTCACAGGGAAGTACACACCCTCGGCTGCTGTCCAAATATTATCGCTGTTTTTGTCTCGCACACCACAAACCTGTTTGGGAAAACATCAAAAATGAATTCTTTGATAAGTGGATTGCTCAAAGATGAGTGCGTTTTAATTAGTGACAAGGAGGTCGACTGACGATGAAACGATAAATTTAACAAACAACCATTTAATCACGACTTGCTTTTAGAAGAAATTATTTTCTTTGGTACATGATCTTTGCAAGACGGAGAAAAAGGGATTTAGTTAACTCACTCCATTACTTAAAAGGTGATAATCACGACTTGATTTCTCACTTAAATGCATATTTCTTGCTCACAAGCTTCGTAATAATTCGGTATAAGACAGCTAAATCACATTTTTTTAAAAGCAATGATTCTAGGTTTAAGGGATTCAATTAACTCATTCCATTAAGGTGTTTGGCAATTGGCTGATAGCTGATTTAACCAACTGATTTTGAACCCGTTGTTATGAGTAGCTTATTCAAAAACAACTTATTCATAACTTTAAGTTGTTTTAACTAAGCTAATTTACCAAACATTAGCATTGGCTGATCTGACCACCCAACCCTCTAATAGTATCAAAATAAGCTAAAATTGCTCAATAAGCTATTTTGTCAAATATCCCCTAGTGTTTGTTATGCGATTGGGTTAACCCAATCACAAAGCAAACGGATACCTCCAAGTTGTTACCCGCGATTTCACACCAAAAACCAACTGTATTTTTGGTTCTCGCTCTTTCTTCTTATTCTCTTACATCTCTTTATGCCAAAGAATTAATAATAATAACAACTAAACATTACCTTTATCTCTATTTATGTATTCCCTTTCCGTTACATTTCCATTTATCATACCAAACACCCCCTATGTTGCACAAAAATAGGTTAAGAAAATTTATTTGCTCTCACCTCTTGCTGCCCCATGCTATATTTCTTCTTGTGGCTTTGTAGATAAACGCCAGTATCCACATGCTGAAGCCGAACCCTTTGGTCCTTCTTCCACGTTTTTCCCGTTCCTTCAACTACAAGTCTGATCAATAGTTTAGTTTTAAAAGATAGGAAATTGGAAAATTAACTGTAATAGAGATGAACAAAACTAAAAGTGCATTCACTAATCGCCATAACAACACACCTCCAGTGATCACCTGTGTTGGAGTTCTTCTCACTCCCGTAACAGCTGACCTACATTTGGTAAGGCATAGAAGTCGTATCTCAGTACAAATTCCAAAAAACGAAAAATCTTACTATGTACCGGAAAGGAAGTAAAGAGCAAGGAACTACCATTATCCCACCATTGGAAGAGGTGTAAATCATCCATTTACCAAAAATATGTGTATTCACTTTACATCCTTAATTTTTTATTCCCATTTTACAACAACAGATGCCAAAGCCTTAATCCAGTATTGTTTGGTTAACACTTTGGCATTGTTATCGATTCCACGAGTATTTGTGAAAGTTCAACCATGAAAAGTTTTACGTATGAAAGTTGTATTCATGTCGTATACGCAATTGACAATTATGCAAAGCTACATTCAATAGCACATATATTTGTATACGCAAGTGACAGTTATGGAAAGTTCAACAACGGAAAAAATATTATCAATTGAAAGCTTGCAAGAAGTATTCATGTCGTACACGCAATCGATAGTTATGGAAAGCTACATTCAATAGCACATATATTTAATGCTCGGTAACAACAAAATCTCTCAAAAAGATTAATTAAAAAAATATAGATTTATGCCAATCCTGTTATTCAAAAGGCATTGTTTACCGGTTTTCTGACATCTGAAGTACTCTGGGTCCAATTTCGTAATCAAACAAAGGGAGTATAAATATATTTTTTTTACAAAATGGGCACAAAGTCAACATAATTGGAGCTTGAGAATGGAAGGTAGTTTAAAATATGAACTATAAATACATGCAGTTGGAAAAGCAGTACAGCATCAAAGAGGTCTATATTAAGAAACAGCAATGATGCTGGCATGTCTTGACTTGCACAAATTGCAAATATATTTAGTATGTAAAGGAGAATGATTAAGAACAGTTTCCTTTTGCCCAAGTTTCCTCGTGTTTATCTCCTCTGCTATCGTACGCCTACCATGGCTCGGAAAGCAAAATAAGGGGAACAGGTGGTGGTTGATGATGGATTTTCTCATGCAAGTAAGGTTGGAACTCCAGAGTCCAGAGCATGTTGTAAAATCTCCTTCTGGATGTAAAGAGGTTGTGGGTGGTACATTCAATCAGACAGTAATAAAGTCTGCTGGAGAACTACTGGCTAGCTTGATTAGTAAGCAATAGTTTAGCCGATGGCATTACATGATTAATGGAGCTCCTGGTAAGGTTTCTTATTCGCCTGGGGTTAGGAATAATACGGGGTTTATCTTGTAAGTTAGGATTTCACTCCCTTGTTAATCAATCTACTCCTCCTACTAGAATTAAGATTGATGTCGAAGATATTGTTGATAAAATTGTGTATTGCAATTCCCTGTTTTTCTGACAAGTCTTAAGTGCAAATCCTCCTCTTAGCATAATAGATGGTTTTGTTCAAAGGGTGTGAAAGGATTTCAATGTGGATGAAATAGGGATTGTTGAAAGGGGTATTTTCTGATTTGTTTTTCTTATATGGAGAATAGGGATAGGGTTTTACTTCTTTAATAAGAAAGCTTTTATTGCCAAGTCTTTGTCTCTTGCACTAGAAATGAACAAGGAGCTAACACTATGTTTGGATAAAGAGAAATGGAGGGAAAGGAAGGAGAGAGATTGGAAGGATGGAGAGTCTCTTGTTTGGATAACAAAAAAGAAAAAGGGGGATTTGGAGGTTTGGAAGGAAAATATAGACAAGTTTTGTCAACAATTTAGTGTCTCCTAAGGTGGAAAGATTTGGAAGGAAAACACGGATTTTCCTTCCTTTTCTCTTCCCTTCCCTTATAAACAAACAAGATACACTCGCCCTCCTTACCCCTCCCTTTTCTTCCCATCCTTCCCTTCCCCTTCCATTCGTTTCTTTTCTCTCCTAAATTGCTATTCAAACATAAAAATGCTCCAGTGTGGGTTAAATTACATTGGAAGTTACGTATTGGAAGAGTCTTAGTAAGATTGTTGATAATTTGGGTGAGTTTATCGGAGTAGATGAGGCTACGAGACATAGGGGACAAGTTAATTTAAGCTCGTGTTTTGTTGGATATGGAAATACAAGATAGGCAATGGGTCAAGTAATCTCAGAATGTTGATATTAATGGTTTTCCACAAGTGGTTTCAAGGGGTAGAGTTGGGGATTCTTCTGAGGAGGTTCCTCCTACTCTAATTTGTAATTCTTTAACTCCAAAATCAATAGGGAAAGACATAAACAATAACACGGAATAAATGGTTTGTTTAGGTGATGTTACTGTCGATGGCAGCATAAATTTGAATATTATCCAGTTGAAGACCAGAACACAATACAAATACATCTAAGTTATGAGCATTATAAAGCAATTTAATCTGAGAACAAACCTCCTGATTGCCTGAAAGTGGTGACTCAAAGGAATGGCTGTGCAGCCACTTTTGGGTTGCAGAATGCTGCAGCCTGATGATTGTGGAACTTACGATTGGGTCACCTTGTTTTGCAGACGCTCCCAGTTCCGGCTTAACAACCTTCGAAGTAAAAACTAAGGTTAATGCACAATGATACCACAATATTATCAACATTCAACACTAATCCCTCATCTTCAACAGGGGTAGAGCCAAAATTGACAAATTCTATATTTTAAAGATTATGATATTTTTCTAACAGTTTTATATCTTTAAGCATTTAACATATACTAAGGAATTTAATATTAAGGCTCCTCATTTTCCGGGGCCCTCTGCGGTCGAACATGTTGAACATGCTCAGAACCTCCCATGATCTTCAATGTAATAATAGTAGTTAATGGCTCAATACGGCGTTGCACACTAATACCACCTTAAAAATCAATATCAATATTACCATAGTCACCCAAACATAGCTCTTACCTTGGCTGGGTAAGGTTGAGACTTCAGAATGCAGGGGCAAACAGCCTTGCCCCATAATTACAATCAAAACCATGAATTTGTTACTAGGTATTCTCTTATCTCTATGAATTTTCTCAAATTTTCGTTTAGTTCTCTAATTTATGGACATCCTACACATTATCTCCGTCAAAAAAATTCACTATTATACTGAATGAATGCATTTTTACTACCAATTCATTTTTCATACTAAATGTATGAATCATTGCATTTGAATCTTGATCAAAGCATGACCAAGCATGGTTTGACAATGTGCAAGGCGCCCAACTCCACAGGCCCTTCAACTAAAGGAACTTGTGAGAGATTGTCTCTCGAAGAGACGACCTCAAAACAACAGGCCCACATTCTTACTTTCTCTTTAATTTATTTTCATCGCCCTATTTAGCCCATATCTAATGCGCCTCTCGCAGAGACAGTCTCTCACAACAATTTGTGAACATAAATTTACATTACATTTGTTTTGCATTATTTAAATACTCGGGTTTTATGCCCTAAAGTTATGAAAAACTATTCCATATATTTGCTCCACCCCTATGCAGAACCCCTTGATTTGTCACATTCTTCTAACCTCATATATAATCCCAATTCCAAATTTCCAACATACATATGAGTATGACACAAATTCTCAGAAAACCCTTTTAAGACTTAAAGCTAGATTATTCAAATATAGGCATTTGATCAATCCAAACACAAAAATTTCTAATAAATGGGATAATTTCTTGATAGCTTCAAGCAAAAGAAAATGAAAATGATTAAACATACAATATTGTAGTTACAAATCTTGAATAATAAAGAAAACCAAAGTGAAAGAGAGAGTTTACCCAATAGCTATTGGCATCATCACCAGAAGGAAACCCAGTAACAGATTGTTGTCCACTACCAGACCCATAAGGCAAATCATGAGAATGCAACCTAAATTTGGTCTTTTCATGCATCAGCTTCACAACCGACCCATATGTAATCTAACCCACAAGATAAAACAACATTATAATCATAATACAATGTTGAAATTGTGCAATCAAAAAACAAAATTAACCTAAGAAATTGTCATCAAAATTCAGAATACCTCAACATCTTCGGAAATTGGGGAAGCTGTAGAAGAGAATATATGTGGGTTTAATGAGAAAAATAGGAAAAATGCAAAGGGGAATGGAAAGAGAGACATGAATGATGAGTTCGAGTGAGAATTGAGATGGGGAAATGAAAGAAAATGAGGTGTTGGTTTTGGCCTTTTGGGAGATCCCAAGTTCAATAAAATGAATATTCTACTACAATATGAATAATAACCTTGCGTAGAAGCAACACAAATACAATGGTACCAAATAGAGGTGTTTAACATTCGATGATCCGATAAACACCCGATTTTATAACTGAACTTGATTTGATCCGACTAAAAAATGGATCTACAATTATGTAAAAACCAATGTGAACACAAAACCTGATTTTGAACCGACCTGAAATCATCCCGATGACCCGAATAAGCTCCTCTAGTACCAAGCAACAAAACATCATGCAAAGATCATTCCAAACTTGCACAAATTCTTTCTATTGGACTATCTCAGCGTGAAATGCGCTTCATAATGGGTTAAATAGGGCCAAAGATTTACAGTTCTTATTTATATGAAGTTGTACATTACGTTTTCGCTACCAAACATCAATAGGAAATAACATCATTGTTAGTTTTATTATTAATAAGGGTCTGATCCTTCCAAATCTCATCCTATGTGAGAGTCACTTAATAGCGTTGGAGTAATATAATAAAATGTTGTTGTTTATTGCATTTTAAAAGAAAGTTATAATGTGTGGATGAGAATATAAGAATGTGGTGGGATTCATTTCCAAACAAAAAATAATGCAAAATGAGTGGGACAAGCCACAAAAGAAAATGACGCAAACTGAAATAAATGAAGGTAGTATTGAATTTTTGTGACACACTCAGCAATAACATAAACACTAGAAAAACTAATTTGGCGCGAAACTTAAAATAAACTAATAACTCTATTTAAATCAAATATAGACTAAATTTTAACTCAAAATCAACTTAAATTGTATTATTACAAATGATACATTACTAAAGATTTATGATTGAATGACTTACAATTATATTTCATGTGTAATTTGTTAAATTTAAAGTTGGTCATGCAATTCTTAAATAATTTGAAAAAAAAAAAAAAACTCTTTCAAGAATAATTTGATTTGACACAAATTGACTAATATTACTCTAATGCTATCTGATATTTGAGAAAAATTCGATCCAAAATTATTAGATTAAATTAATTTTATTAAATTACTCTCTGAACAATTTGTGAAATGTAATTATGTGAAATTCAAAAAGATTTTGTTAAATTAATTATGATTTTAAGTATCAAAGGTAAGTTTAAAAAAAATTATTGAATCAAATATGTAACACTCGGCACCTCAGACTGCCGGTGATTACTCATGTAGACTGCAGACTGGCCCCACAGACCAACACAAGTCTTTCCAGCGCACTTTGGCTTCACTCATGCGCACCCGAGAAAACTTCTCAGGAGGTCACCCATCCTAAGATTGCTCCCCACCAAGCACGCTTAACTGTAACGTTCTTTGTAAATGGGCTCCCATGAAAAGAAGATGCACCTTGTTGATATGAATAGCCTATCAATCCCTTTTAAAGCTAAATCTGAGGTATCACACTCACCCCCACTTAGGAATACAACGTTCTTGTTGGACCATAGTTTCAGGATCTTTTCCCCTGCTAGGTGCACTGAACACACAATCAGTCACGGTCGTAGGGTTGCTCTGATACCATTTGTAACACTCGGCCCCTCGGACAGCTAGTGACTACACATGGAGACTGTAGACTGGCCCCATAGACCAACACAAGTCTTTCCAGCACACTTTGGCTTCACTCGTGCGCACCCGAGAAAACTTCCTAGGAAGTCACCCATCCTAAGATTGCTCCCCACCAAGCACGCTTAACTGTGAAGTTATTAGCAAATGGACTCCCATGAAAAGAAAATGCACCTTATTGATATGAGTAGCCAATTAATCCCTTTAAAAGCTAAATCTGGAGTATCACAAAATAACTCCATTAAATATTTTGAAAACATTACATAGCAATGGATGGTTTCGATGCAGCTATTTTACAAGCAATATTTTAGTTGTAAAATATAAACTATGTTATATATAGCTAGCAATGCATGTCTTTTATCTTTTACACATATTATTAATTTTGTAAAAACATATAATATTTCATCAAATATAAAAAATTTCAATATTATGAAGTACATATTATTAATTTTGTTAGAAAATGAAAATGACATTTTCTAAGAGCTATGTCATGTGTTTTAATTCTATTAAGAATGAGTGAATTATTAATTATGAGAATAGTAAGTTTCCAAGCACGTTAATTTCAACACATTTTTTTTACAAAATCAATTATTTCACAAAATAGTTATTTTTGGGCACAAAATATAATGATCAATAATAATTTACTCAATCAAATAATAACTAGATTGTTATAAAAATTATCTTAATTTTATTAATATTATGATTTGATAAATACTAATTGCAATTACATCTTTTTTTTAATATTTACACTTATAGTTATAAGTATGTCCATACTAATAAACATCGTGCATTTTACGAGTTTGTATACTATATAATAAATTATCTCGTTTTGCAATAATCCAATATTTTCCATTCCCACAACCCACGTGACCACAACCACATTGGCAATATAAACAGGTCATGCCCTTGCATATCATTGTAGCCCAACACAAAACAAACAAAAAAACTAAAGAATATTAAGAAAATGATTATAGGTTATAAATTGCAAAGGAAAAGAACCTTAATGTGTTATTTTGCCCAGGACCCCAATATATTAAGGGTCGGCGCTGGTGTTAAATAGGTGTACGTGTAAGCATATCTTATCCGATAATATTGATCAACTAGCATACATGTATGTGCAATGCACGAATATATTAGTTGTTGATTTATATGAATTATATTAGAAAAATTGACCATCATAACTATAAAGTTTTGCATATTATTTATCTTTTATACATAATATTAATTTTGTAAAACATAAAATATTTCATCAAATATAAAATTTTTCAATATTATGAAGTACATATTTTAGTTTTGTTGGAAAATGTAAATGACATTTTCTAATAGCTATGTCATTTGTTTTAACTCTATTAAGAATGAGTGAATTGCAATGACATCTTTTTTTAATATTTGCATTTATAGGTATGTCCATACTAACAAACATCGTGCATTTCACGAGTTTGTATACTAATATAAATAAATTATTTTGTTCCGCTATAATCGAACTTTTTCCATTCCCAGTTTCCCACAACCCACGTGAACTTCGACCACGACTACGTTGGCTATATAAACAGGCCATGCCCTTGCATATTATTGTAGCCCAACACAAAACAAACAAAATACTAAAGAAAATTAAGAAAGTGATTAAAAAAAAGTGGTGGGCCATTATCCAAAAATAGAAATGTTGCAAATCAAGTGGGACGGACCAAAATGAAAAATGCTCAAATTTCAATGGGACAGATGAATTATGTATTAAATATGTGTACATGTAAGCAGATATTATCCAATAATACTGATCAACTAGCATACACTCATGCGCAATACACGAATATGTTAAATTTTTTATTTATATGAATTATATTAGAAAAATTAATTATTATTAGCTATAAATTTTTATTACTAGTATAGGTGCCCGTACATGTATAAATTTTGTTACTTCAGCGGTTTATATAACTTACATTTTTTGATTTTAAGTATTAAAAGTAAGTTTTCAAAAAAGTTTTATTAGATCAAATCATAAAATCATTCAATCACAATACCATAATGCTATGTTTGAGAATGAGGATTTCATTTAAAAATATAGATTTGACTCAAAATTATTTGGATTTGAGTCAAATTCACAATTTTTTTTTTTGAATAATACCTGATTCATTAATAAAGAGTCATACGACATCTACATCAGAGATAAAAATTAGCAAGTACATAGCAATTAAAACCAAATATAATTCAAAAATAACAAAACTACGATCGTTGTGTATGAGATCTGACAATTCTGAATATCCTCTTCCACATCGCTGTTTGATACAGCCTTCTACGAGGGGGTCTTTCGATCTGTTGTAGTCTTGAGATAAAATTAAATTTGATGTAGTTGATGATACTTGCAATTTTGGTGTCTGCTTCATCATCGCATTAATCTCTACTAATAAATCAACTAATGACCAAAATTCATAACTCCAAACTCTCACAAGGAGAGACTTTAAAACCCAATATATGGGTAGAATCAACCCAATGAATGGGTAGAACAACTCTCTTACAAGGAGAGGACAAAAATTTATTCTAATCATATTAAAAAAATTTAAAAAGAAGAAATTAGGGGCTTACCATCAATCTTTAAAGATTGATGATAGCCCCAAACTCACTATAGATATTAGGGCTTTTTTTGGAGAGAGAAGAGAGGAAAAAATGGGGGGCGGCTAGGGTTTCCCTTACGAGTCAAATTCACAATTGTTGTCAAAATGGTTTATTTATTTGGATTTGACTCAAAATTATTTGGATTTGAGAATGACCTCCCAAACCTTGTCATTCTCAATTTTGGATTTGAGGATTTGAGAATGACAAGGTTTGGGAGGTCATTCTCAAATTCTATATTCATGATTTCACAATTGAAATCATTAATTTGAAATGAAATGCTAGTTCCCAAACACAATCTAAAAGAATTGAAAAATCATACATCATATCATTTCGTATACAATACTATAAGTTAAATGAAAATTTTCACATGGTGATTTTATAAAATTTTGCCAAATGGAGCATTTTTATAGGTTAAAAAAATGTGATTGTGTGATTTTAAAAGATTTTATTAACATTAATTATGATTTAAAATATTAAAGGTAATCAAAAAAATTTTATTAGGTCAAGTCATACAATCATACGATACTATAAAAAATACTGAATAATCATACGATATTACAATGAAAATGAAATTCTGCTGAATGACAATTTTATAGAGTTTTGCCATATTGAATATTTTTACAGTTTAAAATGTGATTATATTCAAAAGATTTTATTACATGATTATAATTTTAAGTATTAAAGGTAAGTTTTCAAAGAGATTATGTTAGATCAAATCATACAATCATATAATACTATAAAAGGACATAAAAATTGCAAACAACGATTTTATATAGCTTTACCAAATGAAAGCATTTTTACATATTAAAATGTGATTGTGGGACGTTCAAAAAGATTTTATTACTTTACTAAATTATGATTTTAGATATCATACAATACTTTAATGGCATGTTTGGCAACTTGGAACTCATTTCCAAATGTTGAAATGACCTAAATATTATGTTTGGCAAATATTCAATTTGGAATTATGGAATTGGGTCAATTTCATAGAATTTCAATAACAGAGTAAAAATGTGTCAAATATCAAAAATTGAAAATTCCAAGTACATAGGTGTCATTTACAATTGTTGAATTTGAATACCAAAATTGAATTCCCTATTTTAAATGAATTTTATATTGTCAAACACTATCTAAAAGAACAATAAAATTTTAAATTGCAATTTTATAGAGCTTTGCCAAATATAGCAATTTTTACAGATTAAAATGTAATTATGTAAATTCAAAAAGAGTTTATTAAATTAATCATGATTTTAAGTATCAAAGTTAAGTTTCCAAAAAAAAAAAAAAACTAATAGATCAAATTAATCAATTAAATTATTTTTGAAAACTTTACACAGCGATGCATGATTTGGTTGCATCTATTTTACAAGTAATTATTAGATCAAATAAATCAATTAATAATAATATCTATGTAGACGTATCCTAGTCGTTTTATCTTTGATATATTGTACTCCTATAATTTTATGATTAATTTTTTAGTCAAATTATAAAGTTTTATTTAACTATATAACACAAATAATTAATAATATTCCAATTACATAGTTGCGTATATGGTTACTTACACATCACATCATCACACTATTATTAGTGGAAAAAACAAAGTATAAAAGTGATAGGCAAGTTTAAAAATATCATCAACTTCAGTTTTTTTTTTCCTGAAATTGTCATATCACTAAAAATTTATTTTGAAATTACCATAGGTCCAATCAATAAAGAATTCAATTGAAATTACCATATCAATAAAGATTTTGTTTAAAATTAATACATCAATAAATATTTCTTCTAAAATTACCATATTAGTAAAAATTTCTATTGAAATTACCATAAAATTGCATATATATATTTTTTAAAATTACCATATCAATAAAATTCAATTGAAATTACCATATCAATAATGATTTTGTTTAAAATTAACATATCAATAAATATTTCTTCTAAAATTACCATATTAGTAAAAATTTCTTTTGAAATTACCATAAAAATGCATATATATTTTTTTAAAAAATTACCATATCCATAAAGGTTTAGTAAATCTACTAAATCTTTATTGATAAGGTAATTCTAGAAAAAAAAATATATGCAATTTTATGGTAATTTGAATAGAAATTATTACTAGTATGGTAGTTTTAGAAGAAATATTTATTGATATGTTAATTTCAAACGAAATCTTTATTGATATGGTAATTTTTAAAAAATCTTTATTGTTATGATACAAAAATCATAATTTGTATTCAATACAAATTAATATTTCAATAAAGAATTACCATATTAGTAAAAATTTCTTTTGAAATTACCATAAAAATGCATATATATTTTTTTAAAAATTACCATATCAATAAAGATTTAGTAATTCTATTAAATCTTTATTGATATGGTAATTCTAGAAAAAAAATATATGCAATTTTATGGTAATTTGAATAGAAATTTTTACTAGTATGGTAATTTTAGAAGAAATATTTATTGATATGTTAATTTTAAACGAAATCTGTATTGATATGGTAATTTTAAAAAAAATCTTTATTGATATGATACAAAAATCATAATTTGTATTCAATACAATGGATAATATATTAATAATTTGTTAAAATTCATGCAACTAAATTTTCTTTTTTTATGGTAAATATTAAAGAATTTCATATCTTGTCTTTTATTTTTTAAACCTTAAATAAATAATTGTTTAAATCTCATTTATTTTATTTTTTATATTTTTAAAATCTATATTACGTCATTAGCATCAATAATACGGTTATGTTCCCTACTATTAGTTTCTTTTAAAGTTTTACAGTTTGCATTTATTAGGAAATCAACATAGGTTGGTTATTTATTTTGTTGATTGTGATGTAACTGTCACATTTATACAGTCAGTTACTTGGACTACCTTTCCTTACGTTGAAATTCAAAGTCACTTCTTGATATTTATTTGTTCAATTTTCAATACACAATTTGAATTTCAAATTCAAATTAAAAAGAGTTGTTTATTTGATATCTTTTGCATATATATTTTACTAAAAACTTATTTTAGTATAAGATATGATGTCCAATTGCCATTGAAAACATATTTTGATAAAGATGTTAAGACTGTCTCACAGTAAGATAATCTTACACAAGAATTTGTAAGGGCATGTTTATCTATTTAACATATATTATGAGCAATCTGTATATCTATTTATTAAACTAAATTAAGTAATCTAATAAATTGCATTTAATCTTGACCAATATATATCTCTACCATTAAATTATCTTTGACTATTATTTATTTATGGCTAAATTGAGTAAATTATAAAATATATATATCGCATAAATCGCATCATATATTCTAGACAATTTTTAATGTTACAAATTTAATTTATACATAGATTGTAAAAATTGAGTAATTTACGAGTACATAATATCTCAGGCTTTATTTTTTTTTAATTAATATTTTTATATTTATATATGCCGATGCTAAAAAAACCGTGCATTGCACGGGACTCTATACTAGTTTTCAATAAATAAACAATTCAAGCTAATTACTCTAAAATTCTCAAATTTTATAAATTTACTATATGTCAAATTCTAATGAGAAATATCTCTAAATTTTATTGATGATGTCATTGCAATTAAATTTTACGAGCAATGCAGTAGTAATTGAAAAACACTATCGGAATAAGTGATGTCACAGAATTAGTAATGAGAGGATTATATTCTAAAGGAATATTCTATATGGTAACTTGGTAAGCACCAATTATGACAAAATGTGAGTCACCTAGTAGCAATTCTTAAATTCTTTTCCACAAAATAGCACTAAATTCTTGGATAATTAACTACAGTGGAGGTAAAAACATTTGATTTCCGTTAAGTTTAGGTAAAAGTCATAAATGCTCCTAATAAATCTCAAATTTTTTCCACAAAATAGCACTCAACTCTTGAAAAATTAACTAACGTAACATTTCCATTATTAATTTTTGTTAAGTTGTGCTTTACATTTGGGACTCATTAGGGGCATTTATGACTTTTATCAAAATTCAACAGAAATTAAAAGTTTTTACGTCCATAATGTTACTGTAGTTAATTTTCCAAGAGTTGAGTGCTAGTGGAAAATATTTTAAGAATTTGCTTTTATTAGTAATATACTCTAATTTTTAATTGGTTAATAATATAATTTTTGACTATATTTAGGTTATGACGATTTTTCTGTAACTCTTACTCTGTTTTTTGGTAAGTACGAGAATATATTTACTCCCAAAAAAACCCTCTTACAGCCTAATCTATATAAAAAAACACTTCCCTAATACGAAAGGGAAGCAAAACATGGCTAAAACAAGCAAGCACCCGAAACAAAGGGTAGACAAACAACAAACTACACATTAAGGCTAGCTTTCCTACTACCCTCGAGCTTAGTAGCGACATAGAATTTGACGTCTTTAGCAACCTGGATAGGACTCAAAACCTTCCCCCCCAAAGACATGTGCATTCCTTTGGAACCAACTCTGATATAGTATCTTTGTCCACAACATAAAATAATACAATCATTAACCTTCTTCCTCTTACACGTATTCTTCATGATGTGCACTACGTTCGAAAAAGTAGAAGGCTAAGCAAACTGAACAAACAAAGCCATATGCTAGTGAACCGCCTTTATGAAGCTACAAGAACATGAGAGATAACGTAACACCCCGGCCCAACGGACCACCGGTGACTACTCATGGAGACTGTAGACTAGCCCCACAGACCAACACAAGTCTTTCCAGCGCACTTTGGCCTCACTTGTGCGCACCCAGGAAAACTTCCCAGGAGTTCACCCATCCTAAGATTGCTCCCCACCTAGCACGCTTAACTGTGGAGTTCTTAGCAAATGGGCTCCCTAGAAAAGAAGATGCACCTTGTTAATATGAGTAGTCTATCAATCTTTTTTCAAGCTAAATCTGGGGTATCACAGATAATCCTTATCTTCCACACCCTAGTTGCACAACACATAGTCAATGTCACTCATGACCCCCCCCCCCCCCCCCCATTTGCTTGTGTGTGTGTGCGCGCGATGGCAAAGAGAAGGAAACCAATAACTGATGACATAGGTTTAGTAAAGTGTATTAAGAATAAAGATAAGTACATTTAAGTTCAAAACAAGAACATCAAGGATTAATGGAGGAAATATTTTGATCATCTAATATTTAATAGAGAACAAGAATATATTTCATAAGAATTTATATGAAAAATACAAAAATTAGAGGTAGAGGGGGTTTTAAAGAAAATAAAGCTAGTTAAGTGATTTGGCCATATGATTTATTTGTCGAGGCATGTTAATGCTTAAGACTAGTTGGCTCCGTCATAATTCCGAAATCAGAATAGAATAATAAGCCACAAATGGTTTTTAAAGTGGAACTTAAGTTGGAGCTACTTAATAGCATTTAGGTAATGGATTGTTTTGTTTGTACTGAATGTCAAATCAATGCATTAAGAGTTCATTATTTTGTACTTGGTTTCTAGGGAATGGATTCCCAACTTTAGGTGCCTATTATGAAATTGATGTTCCGTGCCATGTTTTGTCGTAATTCGGTGTGACTCGAAGTAATTTGCTGTAGTTTTGAGTGTTTCTAAGACTGGTAAATTTGGAATTTGAGCTCATTGCTTGTTTAATTTCTTCATTTAATATCGGCTTGTATGGTGTTTTATAACTGATTTGATAAAGGTTATGATGAAGCATAGGTTGCGCTATGTTTTATGCTTTTATTTCAATTAATATTATTTCAGTTAATCAATTGGTTATCTACATGCTGGAATACTTATTTGTCTTGCCTTTCATGTTGCCTTGCCTTTGTTAAACATTTTTTTTCCTTATTCAGGTTTTTTGTTGCTTTCTTAATAACTTCAGAGTATAATTGAAGTATTATATTTTAAATTTTCAAACTTTCGTTATTTGGTAATTATCAAGATAGATTATTGTCAAGATTTCAAAATTTAAAGACATCTAGAAACATGAAAAGTTGTGCTAGAATGGCTGAGAATATTTGATATGTTTAAATTTTGATACATTTTTCTTTAGTTTGATTGCAAAATTTTTGTTAAGTTGACATCAATTGCATTAGGGTGTCATGTGTGCCATCTCCCCTATTATTTCCCTTTGAGTGGAATAAACACAAAACAATATGCGTTTTATTTAGCTCTCATGTGGCAGGAACGTATCTTCATCTTTCTTGAACCAGGGGACTCCTTTTGGTCGCGCTCTCCTTTATGGGTATGAGTTGCCGCCGTCTTTCCCTCCCCAGATCACCTTGTCCATAGCTTTCTATGAGCAGAATACACTGGGTAGGATGATGATGATGATGACAAAACAATATGCTTCGTACGACAAACACAAGCGTATTCAATCACTAAAACGTCAAACCAAATCTTTTAACATATTTTTCTCAAGAAATCCATAACCTTTCATTTTGTTTGGTCAATGTGATTATATTTGGGAGATTCATTATCATATCCATCGTGTTTTTCAGTTTGTTTGGCCTAGCTCTTTTGATAGTGCTGTGCAGTGGATGAGTAGGAAGTGTAAGAGAAAGCAAAGTAGAGTCTCTGTCATTGTTATGCTTTGGACTGAAATCATGTATCAAACATGGCTCCAACGAAACTTGCGAGTGTTTGGAGAAAAGGGTGCCCCTGCTGATCAAGTTGCTTCTCAGGTCCTCTTTTATGTTGCTTCAAGGCTTGATGATAAGTGTAAAGACTGGCTTATTGTGTAGGTTGTGTTGTTTCTTTGTGGTTTTTTTGTTTGTTTGGTGTTTTGCCGTTTGTAGCTTCCCTTTCGTGTTTAGAAAGCGTTTTTTTTTTCCTTTTATAGCTTAGGTTGTAAAATAAATGTTTCTTTTGGAGTTAATATATTTCTCTTTTAGCTGCCAAAAAAAAAAATCCATAACCTTTCAACGACATGAAGTTCAAGCTTTGATCATACACCAAACTTACTCAAACCAAATGCGAAAACTTATATTTACTCATCATACCACAAACACTCAACGTAAATGCAAATTCTTTATACGACACAATATTCAAACCCAGATCATGCCCCAAATTCATTTACACTTCATTCTCTTATTTATCACACCGCACTTATCACCATATTTAGTCAAGCAGATGCATAAATTCTACAAAATATTGTGCAATTCAAGCCTAAATTATATGCCAAACAAATTACATTGCAGTCATTTAATGCCCAGCACCACACATTATATTGTACCATAATCATCGGAAAAACACATTAAGAAACCCAGACACCATGTAAACAACCCGAGACACATATTAAACATATTTAATATATGCAACAATTACTGTTCATTCTAAACCCAGAAAATGCAAATCTTTTTCCAAATTATATGCCAAACACATTCACATTTCATTCATTTATTCAACGAAAAAACACACTTAGGAAACCCAGACAGACACCATGTAAACAACCCGAGATGCATATTAAACATATATATGCAACATTTACTGTTCAATTCTAAACCCAGAAAACACAAATCTTTTTCTAAATTATATGCCAAACACATTCACATTTCATTCATTTATTCAACGAAAAAACACATTTAGGAAACCCAGACAGACACCATGTAAACAATCCGAGACGCATATTAAACATATTTAATATATGCAACAATTACCGTTCATTCTAAACCCAGAAAACACAAATCTTTTTCCAAATTATATGCCAAACACATTCACATTTCATTCATTTATTCAACGAAAAAACACATTTAGGAAACCCAGACAGAACAACCCGACACACATACATATTATTATATTCAATCACTATTATTCATTCAAAACCCAGAAAACACTAAATACTTTTTAAACAACCGTTCAATTCATTCGAAACCCAGTAAAAACATAAACTTTCCGAACTAGATCAAATCCAACACATCATCAATTTGACCTCTACACAACACATCCCACACCCTAAAAACAAAATTCCCAATTTTTTTAACCCTAATTTATGAAAGAAGGTGAAAAGGTTTAAGTGGATTCCCAATAAGTGGATTCCAAATTCACCCCAAAACCTTGTTTCATAAATCTTCACCCTAAAGAGCACTATTTATTTGAACTTCCAACAACCCATCATTATATTTTTGCCCACACAAAAGAAAATAAAAAAGAAAAAGAAAAAACGAGAGATAAATCTCTACGAAAAACAAGGTCTCTTTCTCTCTCCTCATTTTCCCTTTAATTTCTCTTCTTCCCCCAAAATTAAAATCAAGGACGAACCCTAATTTTTTTATGTCACCGAGAATTTTTCTGCTTTCTGTTTCTCGTTTCTCATGTAAAATTGATTGAAAAGTCTGAAAATTTTGAAGTTCTGTATTTCAGCGCTTCAGTTTTTACCTCTCTCGTAAGAGAGTGGAAATTCGAAAAAAAATTGAGATCAGTTTTTGTTGTTTTTTTGGTTGTTATGATGATTTTTATCTTTTGAAGTTTTTAGGGTTTTGCTGCTGGTGGAGAAGTTGTAAAATTGAGAGATCTCAAGGGTTTTAACAATGGCGTTAACTGACAAAGAGGTTGAAAAACAGCTTACTGAAGTTGGTAACAAACTTCTGTCTCCTTCATCCTCAGTGACGGAGTTGCTTTCGTTGCTTGATGTAAGATTTTATTTTATTTTTCATTTTTTTCTCTATAAATTTTAAATATCTTGAATTTTAGTTTGGTGAGTTAATTCTTCATTCTATTAATTAATTGTTTTTTCCTGGTAAGAATTGCATGTGTTTATTTATTAGTCCTAAATTAATTGATGAGTTATGTTTTATGAGTATGCTGTTATCTCTCTTGCGCTAATTTTGATGCTTTAATTGAAGTTGAATTGCTTCATTATTGTTTTATTAAGTCTTTCTTTAAAAAATCTTGTGACCTGCATTTTACCGTTTGAATGTTTTGGCTTCTAGTATTTATGGAAAAAATATATTCTAATTCCTTATTAATATTGATTTGCTTCTATCAGAATGATCGAGTTTTGGTCCATTTTAGGAAGGGAATCATGGAAATGATATCATTTCATTTATCATTTTTCCCTTCTTTTTGTGTCATTTTTGATAGGGTCCAAGGTTAATAGCATCCAGAGAGATAATACACGTTGAAGGTAATAAATGAAACGGTTTTGTCCTCACTCCTCAGGGTTCTGCGGGTTTTTCCATAGGGTTAGTGGTTGATTGTACTCTAGAGTCTAGACTTTCCATGGTTATACTCCCCTCTTATGAAGAAATTGTTTTGATTCCTGCTCCAGTGACACTTAGTGAAGTATGTTTTGTGAATGAACAAACTGATTAGGGAATTCAATACTATTTCAGTGAACAAACTAAACTAATAAAGTAATATAAGTTTTCATAAGGAAATAAGAAAAATCAACTTTGTCTATTGCCATTTTATTTTGCTATGATTTGAATTGTGTTCATTGACCCTTATGCTCCATGAATGAGAGAATCTGAAAATGGCTGGTTATTTTCAACATCTGTTACCTTTTCAAGCATTTGTGGGTAATTAAAAATTAAAACTTGATGTGGAGTTTAGTAGTCCATACTCACTAGTCACTAGTCATAATTTATCTATTTTTTAACTTTTTGAAAAGATGTTTTTTAGGGAAAGCTGTATGCATGGAGATTGAAGACTCAGTGTAGTCCTTGTGTACACATTCTGGTAAAAATAATGCTTCTATAGGGGTATTGATGTCCGTACTCTTGACACTTTGACCTTTCAAAAAAGAAGTATTTTGACAAGAGGATGACATCAAAAGAGCGACTTTAATGCTCTCTAACATATAGAGGGAAAAGTTATCATCAAAGAGAAAGAAATATATTGATAATTTTTTCTTGTGTTCATTTTTGAGCATCAATTTAATGCCAAAGATGTGATTCACTTTATGAACCATTAGATACGTCTCACTTGCTATTCTATTCACATGAATTTTCTTTCTCAATCCATTTCGATTTTTACCTCCCCAACTTTTAAATCCAAGTTCTTTACATTCATTCCCAATCTAGCCTTTTAAGTCATCTTTGCTATTTTTTGCTTTTTCCTACCTTGGTTTACCAATACCGCGTCGCTGCATGTGCTCATCTTAAGCAATCCTATATCATTAGGCCTTTGGGACTTCTAAACCTTTTTTTCGTCTTCGTTTGGAATTCTAACCCCAAAAAGTTTGATTGAAAAAATTAATTAAATAATTTTAATAAATCAACATGTTGCTTTTCCTAATATAGGGATAGAATTTATGCAGAAGCCATATTGACAATTTGATGATGCATAAGACAAGGAAGGATATAGTTGTGTGGATTTTGACCTTTTAAGAGATTTAGAGTGGTGACGCATGAGTGTCTTGTTAAGGGATTAAGAGAGAGTCTAAGAGTAAAGGCTATTAAAAGAATTAAAGAAGCAATGGGAGAGAGATCAAAATGTGGCTGAAAGAAAAATAATGAGGATATAGCACCCATAGAGATTCATTTTTTAAATTGATGTACCCACTAATTTTTTGAAGGCTTTTTGGTGATGTGTTTTGCTGTTTGAATGATTTAGCTACTAATACTTGTGTTTAAGTTTCATATTTTTTTTCCTTATTTCCTATACCTCCTCTTTTTTTTTTTTTTTTCTTTTTTTTGTGGTTTTTTGTTTTATTTGTTAATTGGGATCAAGAAGATTTTGATGATTGGAATTGTTGTTTTTGCATCAAACTAATTTGATTTAGAAGCATGAAAGATGCTTTATGTTTATGTATTTCAGTTTTCTTCCTTGTGTCGCCTCTGATAGTGTTAATGTATAATATGAAACAAATCTTTAATCCACAATGAAGCAAGTAATGAAGGGCTTTCATTGGGGTTAAAAGATGAATGTGCTTTTGAGTTTGCATAAATACACTTCCTTTTATAAGGAAAGTGTATGCATTCTTATTTCGTAGTTCAACAAGAAAAGTGTTTATGGATACAACAAATACCAAGGCCATAATTACAACTATGAATGAACAATCTAATATGGAAAATTCTACTTTTCATGAATGAACACATATAAAGGAGGTTTGCATTTCATGAATGGATAAAGTAACAAGGGATTTCAGCATTTTATAATGAATAAACTAAATAGGGATTTCAACATTGAATATAATCGACTTCTTTAGGATAAACTGAATTCACCGATTCTTATTGCCCCTTTTGTTGGAGAGAGTAAAACTATCAGTTTGTTACCTTTTGAGCTTGTATGGGTTGTAAAAACATGCACTCGACTTAATAGTGAGTCCCCTAAAAAGATACTTAGAGAAAGTTGTATGCACAGAAATACTTAAGGCCATTGTTGGTAATTGAGATGTAGTGAAAGGCATGTTAAAATGCTCTAAATTTGTTTCCATTTAAAAAGAAAAAATGTTTTGCACATATTAAAGAATGAAAACAAGATTCCGAATATCCTGTATTGGTTGAAAGATATATATAGAAATCTGAATGGAATATTCTTCCCTGCTTGCATTTCCAAGCTCTTAATTAGCCAAAAGATGTTTAAAATCCGTGATACTTGATGATTTCCCGGATCTAGGATGTATTCGAAAGCTAAATTTACAAATTGATGCTAATTAATAGTAAGGGAGGATTAAAATTATGAGTTTTAACATTAGCGGAAAAGAAGCATGTTTTTATCTTGTAAGGAAAGAGACTACTTTAAAAAAAAAGAAACCAAGGAGAGGGGTGAGAAATTTAGGCGGAAAGGAAAAAGTTAAAATATGGAACAAGACCTACAGAGTTCCTTATTTTTATTTTTTATGTACAACTTTTGCATTCAAGGTACGTTTAGGTAATTTAAAAACACTTTCGCATTCAAGGAAAAAGTATTTGTTTATGGTCTCATTATTATTAAAGCAGAGGTCAACAAGTTGGTCAACTCCAGTCTACAATATATGAAAACTCTAGTTTTAGCCTATTCTTTTTTTGGTAACTAACCACTGTTCTTGGCCTTTAAATTGCATGATCCTTTTCTTTTCCTATTAAAATGATATGTTTAGTTGTAGGCACAAAAATTAGACATTCAGTGTGTATCGTCTTTCAGCTTCTTGTTTTAGATGCTTTACATTTATTTAGTTGCATTATTTGTTAGGTTTTTGAGATAAATGTTGCTTTTAACTTAGAAACAGAAGAATCATTTTTTGTTTTCCTTAGATTTGAGAATTTTTCATTTCTTTTTCTACTTGCATTCCTATTTTATTATTTAAAAACCAAGAGAGAGAGAGAGAGAGATTAGAGAGAATGCTTTGCAATATAGAAGACTGGACAATTAAGACAGATTTTACTCTTGAAAAGACCGAAAAGGAAAAGAATATCAGGAACAGGAAATCTAGTTGGACATTTTCTCCTAATATTCTAGAATCCGCAGTTTATCTTTTGTCTTTTTACAATCGTACAACTTTGTTACCAATCACTCTTTTTGGAAGCTATGCATTTATTTCCATAGGGCTGGCCAATAGCTTCCAAACTCCAAATTTACTTTTTTAGATTTGGAGAACCCAAGTGATAGTTTTACAACTGTGACTCAAGTTCATAATTTGAAAAACTCCAAATTTGATTTTAGTTTCTCTTTCATGGACTTTTCCTGGCGTATGTTTATAGGTTACAATTTGGGTTTCTGGCTACATAGTGCTTGATGCCTATGCCTATATATATTGTTTATCTATGTGAAATGAAGCAGTTAAGGTGGGAGTGGTTATGAGATTTATTACTGATTTATATTTCATGCTGATATGTTAGTGCACTCAAACTCTGATCAGAACACGTGCTTAAGCACCAAGTTGTTATGATGCCGTCTCTTTTAGATAGTTCAATGGAATGAGGTTTGTTTATATAACCATTGAATCACTTTCTTGTAGCGAGTTGAAAGTTTGCTCTCCCGAGTGGAGCAGTCACCATCAGAGTCAATGAAGAATGCACTCTCTTCATCAATGAAAGCCTTGGTTGCCAATGAGCTTCTGAGACATCCAGATATTGATGTGAAAGTTGCTGTTGCTTCATGCATCAGTGAGATTACGCGGATTACAGCTCCAGATGCACCTTATGAGGATGAACAAATGAAGGTGTGACTCTATTGCTTCTCAATCCTAAGTCTGCCCTTAGACTGTACTTCTAGATCAATTTAATAATTTTATCCAGATTATATGCTAAAATACATTATGGTGTTCAGGAGGTGTTTCAGTTGATTGTATCAACTTTTGAGAAACTGGATGACAAATGTAGCAAATCATACCTCAAGAGGACCTCCATACTGGAGACAGTTGCAAAAGTCAGATCATGTGTTGTGATGCTTGATCTCGAATGTGATGCTTTGATTTTGGAAATGTTTCAGCACTTCTTCAGAACAATAAGGTAATGTTTTGTGCGGAATTTATAATTTATGATGATTTCCTATTAGTAATTTGGTCTTTTGCTGTATGACTGAGCCTGTGGCCTGCTGTCTGATTTTGTATTCAAAACCTTTGGTTTTCTGCATGATAGAATTCTTAGCATAGCTTTTATATTTGTCTTTTCATCTTGTAGTATGCTTAATTTTAAAAAGTGCGCCTCACTTTGCGCCTTGTGCGTCTCAAGCTCAGGTTCGACTGAAAACACCTCGGTTGGGTGAGGCAAAGCCCACTACAAGAGGCGTGCGCCTTGGGCGCCTCAATGCGCTTCACGGCTCGTGTGCCTGATGCACCTGCTTGTTGGGTTGAGTAATTAACTTATCCTTGCTTGTTAGAAAATGAACTAAAAGTCAAAACTCAAATTTACTTGAATATGAAGTTCAAATAATCATTCCTTCAAGAAAAACAAAAAGCTTGCAAACAAGAAAATAACTTTGGGAATTCTTCGTATTCTCATTATTTTAGTTTTGTGCTAAAGTGGTGTTTGATGCAAGAATAATAAATGTTTTCAAGTTTGTTGATACTAAAAAATAATTCTCATGTTGTTTGAAGTATTATATATGTATTAAAATTGAATTTAAGCTTTAGCAAAAAAGTGTGCCTCACATATAAAAAATCTCGCGCCTTCGCCTTGCGCTTTGCGCCTAGGCTCTAAGGGCCTTTAGCGCCTCAGTGCCCTCGCGCTTTTTGAAACTAAGGTAGTATGTATATATTATAGATTCCTTGGTCTTTGTTTCAGGAATAGAATGAAATGTACTTTTATACACTTCCTAATTTTCACTTCACAGATTCCCCAAGAGACTTGAAGTAGTAAATGAGTGAAACTCTTGAGCTGTGTTCTGTATATATGCTCCCTTCACTTGATGTAAAGCTAAGTGTCTTGGCTATTTTTGAGGAGCGAAGTTCAGAAGTTGGGCTCTTTTCTGATAGTTTATCTTGTTTTGATTAGTTTCTTGTATTAGTGTGGGTATTTTGTTGGCCATTCTTATATAGCATAGAGGTAAAGAATACATTTTTATTATTCATTTTCAAGGACCCACCTTATCCGTTTAAGGAGACTGCTGGTCTTTCTAAGTTTACCTAGTGCTCTCACAAAGGCTGTCATGTAATCTAGGGCTATGGCATCATACTCTTGTTTCTGCCCATGCTTTTAATAATTGTAGTATAGTGAAATAGTGTTTCTGAACTTTTCTATCTGAATACCTATTTAGAATTTGCGTTAATGTAGTTGGCAAATATTCTTATGGATGCGTACTTGTGTGGTAGCAGTGTAAAATTTGAGCAGTTCTGATTTTTTGTGTCCCGACACTATATAAGTGTTGGATAATAAGTGTTTTCAAAAATATTGTTACACTACAAAGTGAAGTGAGACAAATAATATAGATATAGAAGCTTTGCTCCATATAAGCAGCACACTCTTTCATGCTCTTGCCTTTGGTCTTGCGACTTTCTTGGATAAACTGAATTACAATTGGAAGATTATCAAATTGATTTTTTATGATAAACAGTGATAAATTTTTCATACTGATGGAGCTTATTTTTTGGGTGTGGCTGCTACTTACAGGACTGAGCACCCTGCAATTGTTTTAACTTCTATGGAGACAATCATGACCCTGGTCTTGGATGAAAGTGAAGAGATTTCAAAAGATCTTTTGTCATCTATCTTGAATGTCCTGAAAATAGAGAACAAGGTCTGTGATCTTCACTTCCAGAAGCTTATTTTTTGATCATCATGAAAGAATATGTTTGATCCCTTTTTTCTCTCATCTTTAGGAAGTTCAGCCTATTGCTCGCCAGCTTGGGGAGGAAGTGATTAAAAAATGTGATAGCAAGCTTAAACCTCTTCTGGTGCCTACTATGAAGTCTCTTGGTACTAGTATAGATGATTATACTAAGGTTGTGTCAGATGTTTTGCAATCGGGAAGTGAAGTTAATGATACCCAGAATGCAGACGCTGCAAGCAAAAATGCGGTAGTACATCTCTTCTTTCATGATTGTTGTGTTCTTTTCTTACTGTATTCACTAGTTTTGCAAAGTTGTTGCCCAACAATTGGTATTTTTTTTTTTGGCTCATGTGGATGTGGTGTGTAGCTATATTGCTATGTATATTCATGTTTTTGATCACTCATGCCCTAGGTTAGACCCAATACATGGTTTTTTATTGTTTTTATTTTCATTTGCAAGAGAAGGAGGGTTGTGGGGCAGGGATGGTGAGGTAGGAAGAGGCTGTGAACTGTTTTTATTGTTTTTGATCACTTATTTTTTACATTGGTAAATCAGTAGTTCTTGTTTTAGGAATTATATCGGATATTGGTGTACATTAGTATTGTTTCTATTAACTTGCCAAGTTATAAAATGCTTGGAAGTGTTATGACTTGTTGAAGTTATAGTTTATATTTATAATTTGCATGAAGAGTGTTCTCTTATTTTTTGACCTGGAATGGTTGAGTGTGAAAAAAACTTGTTACCTAGGTATAATATCTATTACATTCCTGATGTGATGTCAAATTGTATTGTTGCTTCTCTGAATTACATGTACTATTTGTCATTTACTCTTGTATTTGAAGGACAAGTCCATGTATAGTTACTTATCTTCTTCCATTTACCAACAACATTCCATGCTTTTATTTGATTCTCACTGAGCGTAGGCGTTTTTTCGAGAGGTCGAATGTACGCAACCTTATCTTTATAAAAAACAAAGACATCCGATTGACAGTTGGTTGTAAGCTTCATTGGCAAATAAAAATGTTGATTATTTGATGAGTCATTTTTGCTATAATCCAATAAGTGAAAATCAAATGACTAAAAATCTGTAGCCTGGAAGATATTTTAACACAGAAAGGCTTCTGGTTGATGTACATTTTAAAAATTCTAGATGATACATGTTTCGAATCTAGTTGAAGTTTAGATGTGCAAAGTGGAGTTTGGTTCCTGGAAAGGTTATTGTAATTCTCATTACAAGATAAGATAATAAACACACATATTTGAACAGTTGAACAAGTCTTTTCCAATTGTGCCAGTGCTAATTTAATAGGAGTAACTAATTTTGTCGCAATTGTGGGGTTTCTTACACAAGTATCTTTATTTTTTTCTTCCATTTATATAAATCCAGATTAATTTTCCTGGGCATATGTAGATGTTTGGTATACTATACTATCTTTCATCTCTGGATTTTTGATTGACCATGTTCTAAATCTTTCTCGCCTTTACTCAGGATGAGGAGAACAATCTGACTAAAGAGCCTTCAGAAAAGGCCGCTGAAGTACGTTTGCTCTTTTATCTCAGTTATATTTTTTTGTGTCCCTCTATACATGGGTTAAATATGTTCTGTTATTTCTTTTTTCAGGTTGGTTTGGAAACTATGAGTGATGCACCTCCTTCTGAAGATGTCGGTGTTACTACTGTTGGATCACCAAAATCTGCCGTGAGCAATGGTACATTCCAGAAAGAGGTGGAAGAAGATGCTTCTGCTGGAAATAACAAATCCAAGGAAGAAAATCATGAGATGCAAGTTGAAGAACCAGCACCAGCCAAGACGAAAGCTGAAAATTCAGTAGCTGAGAAAGTCACAAAGTCACGAACAAAGGTGGATAAAGTCAACAAACGAAAAGGGAAGAAATCAAATTCTTCAAAAAGCTCTTCTGGACCTCCTGTTGTTGATGATAAGAAGGGAGTTGAAATGCCTGAGATTCAGGAAGAAGCTGAAAAGGATGTTGAGAATGAACAGAAAGAGGGGAATGTGACTGATACTGCAGAGCCAGATGGAATTAAGAATGAGCTAGAGGCCCCAGTCTCCTCACCTAAAACATCTGAGGCCCCAGTCTCTTCACCTAAAACATCTGATGAGCCTGTTAATGTTCCCTCTCCCTCTCCTAGCAGAAGCCGTGCTGATGAAATTTGTTCGGAAAAGGTCCCACCTGAGAAGAAGAAAGATGAATTAGTTGATAATGTGCCAAAGGATGACACAGCTTTGAAAAGGCAAGATGATTTAAAGAAGTCCTCTGAAGGAGTTGGTGTATCCGAGGCCAAGTCAAAACGCACCGAGAAAAAGGTACCTTCTGCTGCTGATAATGAAGATAGCATACCAAGTTCTGTTGATATATCAAAGAAGGAAGATGAAAAGACAAGTGATTTGGACGCCAAAGCAACGAAGCAGTTGGGAAAGAAGGCTGAAGCTGGTACTCATCGTGAAGATAAGATGAAACGAGGGCATGATAAAGTGACTCTTGCAAAGGATCTTACAAATACTCCCTCTAAGGATGAGGAGAAGGTATTTCAGGAAGCTCTTTAGTTTGTTTTCTGATGACTTAAATTGTTAACTAATGTCTTGTTGCCTTAACTGTTTTTGTTGCTTTTGTCAGAAATCTGTTGTTTCAGAGAAGTCTGCTGCAAAATCGAGTAAAGGTGATGTAGAAAAAGCATCCAAGTCAAGTTCCAAAAGGAAGCGTTCAGGCCAAAAGAAAGTATGTTCATATTGATTTCTTTATCAAGTAATTCTCCCAGGAGAGCACAGCTATATAATGTTGCATTTTTAATGAAAAAATTGTTTAGATTGTTTCTAAAGGTACTGTGGGAATTGTTTGATAAGCTGTGTGTAGTATTGTAAAAGTTCTGTTTTGAAATGGTGATACGATACAACTTATAAGGTTGTGGTGATGCCTTTTTAGTGATGGATGGTATTTTGATGGTTATTTGTGAGTTGGGACTTGGGAGGTACTGATGTGACTTCAGGAAGAGTTATGTGTCATTGAATGGATTTTCTCATTGCGCTACAGTTTTTTTCTTCAACGTTTAGCTTTCAGGTGATGATAGATTTCAAATGGATTTTTGATATGGATGTCAAAATTCCTTTTGGTGTAAAAATTGTCATGATTGGATAAATCAATAGAAACCTGCTTCTCATTACTACCAGTCTTTTAGATTTGTAGAGGGCATGGCGGCATGCTAAAGTTTATTGGTAGGGTATTCTTGATCATGATGACACATGATGTAGATGGGTCCCATCACTTGGGTCATAAGGCTAGTTTATAACAGCTTTTTGTTTGAAATCCCCCTTGGTGGAAGCAAGTAATATCATTAGGGTAATGAAATGATGTTTTAGGTTTCTTTTTTTTTTTTAACAAACTTCTCATATAAGTGTTTGGGGAGGAACTTTCAATAGCCATTTTCAAGATTTGTGGAATTGCATTCTTATTCTGATTATTTTTGAGTTTTCAGGGACCGAAATATGGTGAGGAAATGGTTGGTGCAAGGGTGATGATTTGGTGGCCCGATGACAAGAAGTAAGTTGAGCCCTTAGCTTTCCCTTGTTGTGTATTTGATTGTGGATCTTGGACATAATATTTTTCTAGATTTTGATAAATTTTGACAGTTAACTTTATGGTATGCTTCTTTATATAATTCACTAGTACCATATTTAGGTAATTTTTAAATTGCTACCTTCTGCATTCTTTTTCACCTAGTTTGTATTTTATACAAATGTTCTGCATTGCTAAAAACATTGAAATTGTGACTAAACATGTATGTATACATGGCCTGAGGCATAGCGTCAAATATTGCATGTTTATGTAAAGGTTTTAGAGCTTACCTCTGACAATTGTGAAACCATCTGCAAAATGCAGAAAGCCTTTTTGCGACCGCGATGTAAACCAAAATTTTCCCAATATACCAATCTTCTAGCTTGGTGTATTCACTTTCACTACTCTTCACATTTTCCCTCTTTTACAGAAGATAAGCTTAGGCTTGCTACCGTTCTGTCTAAAGCTGTCAATACACTTTGGTTGGGTGTGGGGTCTTGTTGGGTTGGCGTGCTAATTTTCTTTTTGAAGTTGCAATTTGCTCAAAATACCCCTAAAGTAGACCAAAACCAACCAGAATACCTTTTTTTTGGTCTGTGATTTGCTACTTAGCATATCATGACACTGTTGGACGGCCATGCACGCATATGTTATTAAGCTCATGCCAGGTACTTTTGTGTATAAGTTGGCTGTTCTCCTGTTAAGCTCATTTTTTAATAGCTGTTATTCCACCCGCTTTACGTTCTCTTGTCCAACCATGTGTCCCATCTGTCCACTTTTGTTTGACACTTATTTTATCATTTGATTTGATTATAATAGTTCCTCTATGATCTTTGGTGTAATTTTCTTTGTGGGGTTGTTTCACTGTTTCTTTATTTTAACTTGTATGCATAAAGTCATAAAAAAGACTTGTGTTTTCTTTTTGTTAGTTTAGCATGACACGTCTTGGAAGATTGTAGGTATGCTCGTCCTAGTTTGCTGGATTCTATTCATGATCTAATGTCTTCTTTGTGGAGCTATTTGCAGGTTCTATGAAGGTGTTATTGAGCACTTCGACAATTCTACTGGAAAGCATAAGGTGATTGGAAGTCAATCATCCCCAATTTTTATTTTACATGTCAAATACCCCCAATTTTCATTTGTTTACATGCTTTTTTCTTTTTTTTTCTAAGTATTTAATTTTGTTTTCATATAGGTAGCTTATATTGATGGAGATGTAGAGATTCTGAAGCTTGAGAGGGAGAAGTGGAAACAGATTCTAGAAGATCCCGTGCCTGAAGAGGTGATGTCTCTTGTAGCTTCTTGGTTTGTGGAGGAATATCACTTTGTTTTATTATTTTTCTGAATATAAATATCCATTTCTGATGTGTGCTTGTTTATCTTGATCTCAGGACAAATCAACTGATGGTGAAACTGCTGACGAAACTGCTGAAACGTAAGTTTACTTGCCGTCAGTGAGTTCTGTGTAAAGCATTAGACTTGCATATTTGCTGATTCAATCAAACTCAAATTTCTCCGAGTTTTCACTTGTAAAAAAAAATATCCTCATGTATTTTTTGTCGAGATAAATCGCAAGAGTGCATTTTTTGTTCATTTTCCACAGATGTCTCGTTGATATCTATTTATGTTTTTTCATCTGTAGGCCAAAAGCTAAGAAAGCTAAGACAAGCCCTGTCCTTGCCAAAAAAGGGAAGACTGAAACCTCTGCTAAAAAGTACTGCATTGTTCGCCTTAATCTTTACTTCTTTTTTTTTTTTTTTTGTATATACACTTTTGCCTAATCGTTTTTATGTGCCAGGGCTGGAGCTTCAACCAGCAAATCCAAAGCTCCACCCAAGTCTCAGAGTAAACAGAAGGATAGTAATAAAACAGATAGCAAATCAAAGGATGAAACCGTGAAGAGTATTGGTAAATCTGTGGAAAACAAAGGCGGGAAAAGCAATGATTCTAAATCTTCCAACAAGGCATCTGAAATCACCCCTAAGCCAAGTGCGAAAACTAAAGATACCGATGAGACATCCAAGGGGGGCAGTAAGTCTAAGCAAGAAACCCCTAAAGTGGCTTCGAAGTCCAAGGGCAAATCTACGAAAACTGGCAGTAAAGCAAGTGGCAGCAGCAAAGTGAAAGCTGTTTCTTCGGCAAAGGAGGAGGAGACCGAAGATAGGGAGTCGTCGCCCGAACCAGCAAAAAAGCCCGAAAATCCAAAGGTGAAGTCTCCATCGAAGTCCCAAAAGAATTCAAACAAGAGGAAGCGGAGTACCAAAGGCTGAGATACATGTCATTTTGCCTGTCGTTGCTGTTAAATTTGTAGGTTCTCCGATCTGTGCTGTTTATAGCAAGCCACTCACAGCATTTGTGGCAACTATTTGAAAATACCGATCTGTGCTGTTTAATGGTAAGTCGCTCACAGCATTTGTGGCTACTATTTGAAAATATCGCAACAGTTCGACAGTTGTTTTATAGGCGTTTTTAGGGTTCTTGTGTAGAATCGGTTTTTGTTTCTGAGAGCATTTTAGACTTTTGGAGATTAGTTTTTGCCTAGAAATTAATCCGGTAGATAGTTGTAGATTAATGCTCTCTGTTAAACTGCCTCCAATTTATTTTAACTTACAATATCTGCAATCTGCATGATGTGTTTATTAGCTTTTGTCTTTGCCCAGGTGTTTCTTCTTGTTTATGGATATCTTTGCTCAATCTCTTTAGAGGCTTTTGAAACCTACTTATGCACTAATCTAGAAGGAAAAAGCACAATGTTGATCGTGTTTGATAAATAATTGTTGGTTTTTTAGTTTGCTTGTTTAATCAACTGAAGTTATTGGTTTTTAAAGCTACTTAGATAAGCTAACGAATAACGACCGAAAGAAGATTTAAATGAATTAGGGAGATGATATATGCCAATAACAAAAGGCAACAAAATTATTTTTTCATTTAGGCTTACAAGCCGACCTTTTTGTTGGTTAAAAAGCTAAATTTCAAATATATTTCTTCTGTTGCGATGATTACTAAAAAAAACCAATACCGCAACTATGAAAGCCAATTTAACAGTTATTAACCTTATAAAAGCTTACTAAAATAATTAGCTTATTTGTCAATCATATCATTATACAATACTATAAAAGTCTTGGAAAATTTTAAGTGCTATCATTTAAAGAGACATGACAATATTTATCAAATTTAGAATCTAATATTTTTTGTTTAAATTTGAAGCTAAATTAGGTTAAGTATTTGTAGGATATACTATAATAATTTTATTTAGTTAATTTCGATATGTTCAATTAAATGAAAAAAGTTATGTATCAGGTTAAAAGTTACAATAAATGTCAATAATTATGTTTTGATTAAAAAAATCATGTATTTTGTAAATTTAATAACGATAGTATACAATACTTAGACTACTTACATTATTATTTGAAACTGTTTTTTGAAAATATTTCACACTAACAAATTCGTGCTTCGCACGAGTTTCTATACTAGTATTTTTAATAGTTCTTGTCAGCAACAAGATGCCAAATCGACCATGTGTCAATACTTTTGATTAAGGATGAAGTAGTATTATTTTTGTTCCTTTTAATTGCAGTTAAAAACTTACCCATGGTCCTAATAAAATGCAACAGTTCATTAAAAAAAAAATGCAACAGTTGTACTTTTTATATCATTAATCGATTAATATTGTCTTAACTTTTGTAATCCAATCCTAACTATAAATATAACACAAAAAAGTGAGATCTTATTAGAATCATTTTAAAATATAATTTTCAACATATATTTATAATAATGGTTACATATGTATGCAAAGATGCAATTAAAGATGTTAATAATTAAACACAAATTCTTACTTGAGATCGTCTTTTGTAAAAACGACTCTTAAAAGTCCAATTTAATTCTAAATATGTATTGTTACAACTCTAAATATAGATTTGGGTTGGATGTTTGAGAGTCGTCTTTACAAAAGACGGTCTCTCAAGAGAACATCTGATAATTAAAATATTACATTGAATTAGGCAGTCTCCTGAGAGACCGTCATTCTGAGAGACATTTCTCAGGCCCAATCCATTAAAGCTTATTGTCTACATTTACTATACATTTTCTCTAATATGTCAACCCATTTAGAGATGGTCTCTCAAAGAGACCGTCTCTGATTGTCATCATTTTCCATTTTTTAGCATGGGCTAAATGAAGTATGGAAAACTTAGCCCATCATAAAATAGACCCAATGAAAACCCTACTTAATCTCGTCTATTTGGGAATTGGGATAACTCAATCAAATCTTCATCCGTTTTTGACCTAATCTTTCTCTAAATTTCTTATTCTATGGTTTTGTCTTTAATTTGATTCAAATCGGTTAATTGAAACCAATTTCTTTTAAAAACAACAAAATCGGTTAAGATTGTTGTTTTTTTTCAATGTTTTATAATCTGATTGAAGATGCACTCTGTATAACCTAAAGATTGAAACTCTTGAAGATATTTTTGAAGAAGAAGAAGTACTCTTTGGCTTTTTGATCCAGAAAATCATATGTAAGTTCACTTTTATCTTTTTGTTTTTTGGTTGCTAAAAAAATAAATTTTTTTTATCATTGTTAATACTCAAAAACAAATAAAAATTGTTTATCATTGTTTTATGCTAATGACTTGTGTTTGGTTACTGTGTTTTAGATAGTCATATGAGTTATGTTAATATATGGAGTAGAAATTTAAGAATAAGAGATTTAATTAATACTCAAAAGTTTGAAAACATCTAATTCAAATATGAGATTTAATTAATACCCAATGATGAAAAAAAGCATGATTTTGGTCAGGTAAGATGATTTATTTGTGGGCAATTGTAATAATTGTTCTAGTCAATCAAGAATACTTCTCAAAATACTAATCCGTGTAGTAATTGTAATATGAGAAGAAACATATTTGAAGGCAATTGTAATAATTGTGATAAATGCGCCGAATAATTTTTTAGAGAAGTGCTTTCGGCGGAAACGAATCATTAAACGAATCATTGTGGATTGTTTTAGTGTAGTTTATGATGATTATATCTCAAACTGAGTGATCCTTATCTTTTTTGCTGATGTTAATCAGGTGCTTGCTTCTTGATCATTTTTGAATACAATGAAGCGATCCTTTGAAGAAGTTGCTAATAATGTGAAGCCTGTGTTCTTGACTAAAGCACAGAGAGAGCAGTTGGCTCTGCAAAGGAGACAAGAAGAAGTTGCTGAACAGAGACGTCGTGCTGAACTTCTTAAAGGCCATTCTTCTGATAATCAATCCTTAGATTCTTCTCATCACCGCTCCTCTCGTGATGGTGATCGTGACCGTGATGGCGATCGTGATCGTTATCGTGATCGAGAGAGGGAGCGTGAACGAGAAAGAGAGCGTGATCGTGAGAGAGAGCGTGATCGTGACATTGAGAGGCGGAATCGTGAGAAGGAACGTGAAGAGGAGAGCAAAGCTAGGGATCGGGCAAGGCTAGAGAAGTTGACGGAGAGAGAGAGGGAAAAGGAACTAGAGCTTATTAAAGAGCAGTATTTAGGTTCAAAGAAGCCAAAGAAGCGAGTGATAAAGCCTAGTGAGAAGTTCCGCTTCTCCTTTGATTGGGAGAACACTGAAGACACCTCTCGTGATATGAATGCCCTGTATCAGAATCCTCATGAGGCTCAGCTGTTGTTTGGTAGAGGGTTTCGAGCAGGAATAGACCGTAGGGAGCAGAAGAAGCTGGCTGCTAAAAATGAAGTCGAGTTACGTGAGGAAATTCGCCGAAAAGATGGCACTGAAGAGAATCCAGAGGAAGCTGCTGCACTACGACGCCGGGAGCAAGCTGCTGAAAAGTACGAAAGCCATGATATGAAGGTTGATCGCCATTGGTCTGAAAAGAGGCTTGAAGAAATGACAGACAGGGACTGGAGAATTTTCAGGGAGGACTTTAATATATCTTACAAAGGTTCAAGGATACCTAGGCCAATGAGGAATTGGGTTGAGAGTAAATTGAGTTCAGAGCTGTTGAAAGCTGTGGAGCGAGCTGGTTACAAGACTCCTTCTCCTATTCAGATGGCAGCTATTCCATTGGGACTTCAACAACGAGACGTCATTGGCATTGCGGAGACTGGTTCGGGTAAAACAGCTGCTTTTGTTCTTCCTATGTTGGCTTACATTACTAGGCTGCCACCGATTACTGAGGAGAATGATAGTGAGGGTCCTTATGCTGTTGTTATGGCTCCTACCCGCGAACTTG
The DNA here is from genome assembly GCA_019776075.1 of Amaranthus palmeri. Lineage (NCBI taxonomy): Eukaryota > Viridiplantae > Streptophyta > Magnoliopsida > Caryophyllales > Amaranthaceae > Amaranthus > Amaranthus palmeri. The sequence continues at coordinate 340,345 of JAAKBH010000365.1, forward strand.
CGCAACAGATTGAAGAAGAAACCGTTAAGTTTGCGCACTATCTGGGCATCAAGGTTGTCTCCATTGTTGGTGGGCAGTCCATCGAGGAGCAAGGTTTTAAAATCAGACAGGGCTGTGAGATTGTTATTGCAACTCCTGGACGTCTCTTGGATTGTCTAGAAAGGCGTTATGTTGTTCTAAATCAATGCAATTATGTTGTTCTTGATGAGGCTGATCGGATGATAGATATGGGTTTTGAGCCACAGGTTGTTGGTGTCTTGGAAGCAATGCCTTCTAGTAATATGAAGCCTGAGAATGAAGAAGAGGAGCTTGATGAGAGAAAGATTTACCGGACCACCTATATGTTTAGCGCAACTATGCCACCTGCTGTTGAGCGGCTAGCCAGGAAGTTCTTAAGGAATCCTGTGGTGGTAACTATTGGCACAGCTGGGAAAGCCACTGACCTCATTACACAACATGTCATCATGATGAAGGACTCAGAAAAATCTTTCAGGTTACAGAAATTGCTCGATGATCTAGGTGATAAGACAGCTATAGTGTTTGTCAACACCAAGAAGACTGCTGATGTGCTTGCAAAAAATTTGGACAAGGCAGGTTATCGAGTCACTACTTTGCATGGTGGAAAATCACAGGAACAAAGAGAAATTAGTCTTGAAGGTTTCAGGACCAAGAGGTACAATGTCATGGTTGCAACAGATGTTGCAGGGCGTGGTATAGATATACCTGATGTTGCACATGTGATAAACTATGATATGCCTGGTAACATTGAGATGTATACACATCGCATTGGTCGTACTGGAAGAGCCGGGAAGACTGGTGTGGCGACTACCTTTTTGACCTTGCATGACACTGATGTCTTCTTTGATCTAAAGCAAATGCTTGTTCAGAGTAATAGTCCTGTTCCACCTGAACTTGCAAGACATGAAGCCTCTAAATTTAAGCCTGGGACAGTTCCTGATAGACCTCCTAGACGCAATGAAACTCTTTTTGCTCATTGATGATTTTGCTTTTCTGAGACGGTGTATTGATAAAGTATCTCCAAACATTGATTTCTAGCTTTCTGCAAGGGAGTCTCATGTGAGTAATTACAAATGTTAAACAATGGTTGCACTGTTCATTTGCAACTTTATAGAATATATCTTTTAGCTTATTTATTCTCAATCCAGCGTTAGCAGCCTACTCTATCGGTTTATCCCCCTTTCTTCTTCCCCTTTTCTGAAAAGGCAAAGGAAGGGAAAAGCTTGTGGATATTTTTGCTTGTAGTTCTTCTTCCCCTTTTCTGAAAAGGCAAAGGAAGGGAAAAGCTTGTGGATATTGTTGCTTGTAGTAATTCTGCTTTCATGTTTTGTATGTACTTGACTATTCATTACTGATTTCTGTTGTGAATTGTGGTCATTACTCGTTGTCCTGTATGATCTTTCTGTTTGGTGAATTGATGATTGGAGGATGAATGGGAAGTTTTTCTTGTAAACGTAGCATTTGATGAATGGGTATTAGAGATTGTTCAATGTTATTAGGGAATAAATTGAGCATAGTTGATGGCATCCATATTTTAGGTGCTAAGGTTTTCTGTTCTATTCCACTTTGGGGGTGGTTTTCTGCTAGTAATCAAAATTTATGTGTGATTTATAGGACTCAGGTCCAGAGACTACCCTAAATACTGTTTTTGGTACAGTTTGGTACCTCAAAAGCAGGCACGACTCCTTTGTGGCAGAATATATGTGTAGCCTTCGATGTAGCATCTAGTTTATGATTGAATATCTATCTGTGCAGAGTTCTATTTAATTCCATGTGCTTACTGCTTAAGGTCTATCTTATGCTGCCTATTTCTATAATGTTACATCTGTTTTTTCTACCTGGGTTTGGGATGGAAATCCTGCTTATGACCCAGGGAAATAGTTCAGACTGAAACTTCTGTTTCAATATTCTATTTTGGTTTTGAGCAGGCACAAGAGGTGGGACCCAGGAACAATTGCACATCATAAAAGCACAGGCGAGTCTATTCTTCTATAATTACTTTTTGAACTTGCACTTACTATCCGCTTGAGGATGGTCAAGCTTCAATCAGCTAGGTAAAATCTATGCCTTTTCCTATTTTCTTAGAATTTGATGTTCCATGAATATGTAATGAAGTGGCTTGGATTAAATAGGGATGTTGTAGTTTGTAGATTAAGGTGAGGCCAACTATGTAGGCAATGAATGAAGGCTTGTTATCAGCAAGAATCTAGTTAATTCTTGAAGGTGAAGGGGAAGGTGACTGATATGTTAAATTTAGTTTGTAAACAGCTTTATGCTTGAGGATTCTGCAATATATAAGTATTAGATTAGGATGAAGGATACTGAAATATATCTGTGGCTTCACTTGTTGTGGATACTCACAGTTCACTCTTCTAAGTTGTTCCTTAGATAGGTATCTTTATGGAAACATTGAGACACCTGTTATACAACCGTGTTAGTTTATCTGATGTTAGTAATGCAATGGGAGTCCAATCTATTCTTGATTCAGCCTTGGATATGCGCAGTCGGGCTAGATTTTAGTTTGATTTATCTAATTGTAGTGCTTACGGAATGCCTCTTGATGTTGCTTATTATGATTCATAAATAAGTTCCAAGTTCCAACCCTTGATATGTAATTTTTAGGTGATTGAGTCCACCCGCTGTTGCATAGTGTTGGAGTGGAAGTTAAGATGGTAGTGTGTTTCACTTTTTCTCCTTTTTAAGTGGATTTTGGGAAGGGCGGTGGATTTAGCGTAGAGAAAAACATTGAGATTAGGTTCCTGTGCGTAATCTTTGTGCCTAGTTTAATCGTCCTTGAGGTTTTTATAGGCAGACTACTTGTTGTGTCATGAAAAGGATATGTCAGCCTCCGATACAATATTTTGTCAAATCTATTTATTAATGGAGGCTAACAATAATGGAAATGGAGTAATTTGAGAAAATTTCAGGTTGTTGTCAAATCTACTCTACCAGCTGAACCTGGTTCACCTGAATAGATCTTTTTCGACGTTGTTGGATGAATCCTTTGTTAAAACATCATAACTTCTGCAATTCATTAATTGATCATTTGTTTGTGGGTTATAATCCAGTATTACTTATGGGCTTTGGGATTTATGTTTTGGTACGTTGAGTAATGCTTTTTCAAGGATGATAAGCTATCCACCTTAATCCTTATGGAAACTGATGTAGAAAAAGAAATATTCTAGAATATTTGGGCTCTAGATACATTGATTAAGCCTTTTAGAGGTGTATGGTTCAATAATGGTGTTGTGTTCGGCTTGGAGAAAATGAAAGGATGGGATTTTTTCTTTTGAATAGCAATCGAGGAGCGAAGACTTTTAAATAGCAAAAGAGGAGAGGCATACGGAGGAACGAGAATTGGAGCAAATAGATTCACAATTTGTATAATAACACAACTGTTGGCGGTGAAGGTTGTACACTTTTGTTATGAATTTGTATTATGGAACATAAAGCAAACATAAAGCAGGATTTTAAGGCCAATGCACAAGCCACAAATCATATGTATATTGTGGAAATTCTTTATGATTTACCATTGTTCGCCGAGTGATGTGAGCGTTAAGTAGAGTAACATGTTTGAAGTTCGAACAATTGAGTTGGCACAAAACCTCTCCCCGTCTAAGACATCAACGAAGAACCAGTAGGAAATGTCATCAAGGCGAACAAATATTTGTTAGTCACACCATCTTTATAGAGGCCAAGGATTGTGCTTATATTATTATTGGCAAATGGCAAGTCATGCCATCTTCATGTATTACGAAGATTATGCTATGTCCCACAAAATATGGCAACAATAAAGAACTCAAATCACCTACCATTGAAGGTGTAGAAGGATTGCATTTGAAATTATAGTGTACACTTTGTATTATACAGAATTCTAAGAAAAATAGGTTTGATGTGTCAATTTTTATTAATCTTGATTTGATGAAACATCAATCAATGTTTGCTTTATTGACTTCAATGATATGGATCATGGATGTATTCCCAAAACTAAAGAGGGTAGCATGTTCATGCTTGAGAGCATAGTTAACAATATCCTAAGTTTTGGTGGCATGAATATAGTGATTAGAGTTAATTGTTAGACTACTACTCAAGTAAGCGAAGGGAAAGTTAGTATCTAAAACATGTATAAGGCGCCTCCACCTACTCCTATCCCTGGTTAGGTCCTTAGAGAGATTTAATTCTTGTAAATCAACTTTTATTTGCTCATCTCACGTTCCTGGGTCTTTTTTCGACTCCCCTTACCCTCTACTACAATGCTCTCTATTTCCGTTACAACTGATGGATGGAATAATACGAGCCTTATATAAATTAATATATATGTGGTTTGGCGCTATACGTTTCTATAGCTTAACAGGTTGGTAGCTCAAGATTTGCCACTTAAAATTTGTCTCAAAGATTGGGAATATGGACTATGAGGAGACTGTAGTTGTTAGAGATTAGGGTTGACTGGTAGAGGTGGCGGAGAAGTGTTTTTTTTTTTTAATCTTTTGTATTTTTTTATTACAAGTATTTGATATTTAATTTAATTTTTTTTAAAATTAACTATTAAAATTATGGTATATTGTGAGCAAACATATAGCCAAAGTTTGATTATTAAAAAATAATCTATTGATAAGGGTCTTTAAACTGAATGGAATATACATAGATACCTAGAAAAAGAAAAATAATTAGTTTGAAAGCACGATTTATTTTTCTTTTAAACAAGTGTTTGTATTAAGTGTTTTTAAAAAATTAAGTAAATACGAGTAAGTAAATATGGTTCATTTTACTTTTTAATAATTATTTAATTATCACTCAAAAATAAATTGTCCAAATCGATTATCATTTAGAAAAACCAAAGCAATACAAAAAGTGTTACAATTGTGAGAGATCGTCTTTCAGTGAGACGACTTCAAAAAAAAGGTTCGTATGTTTTCAATTTGTATTATTAGGCTATTTAATCATGTATCATGTGTGTCTCACGGTGAGACTTTCCCATATTTATGATTATATAATTGGAAAAATTTTGAGTAGGGAGGATTAAATTATGATGAATAACATGAAATGAAATGATAAGCTTCATATATTAAAAAAAAACTTCTACTGTTCTATTTTAACTGCTAGTCTCCTGAAAGATCGTCTTTAAGAAAGACGTCTTTTAGGCCTAGTTCATCAAAGCTTAATTTCTATTTTTACGGCCAGTTCAATTAGATATGGTGTTTCAAAGAGACCGTCTCTCACAAGAATTTGTGCTATTTTAACGATATTATTATGAGATTATTATGGATAGCTGGGTGCTCTGATCCTATGGCTAGGGAGAGGCTTGAGAAGATACCTTCACTTATTGCTTTGTACAAGTTGCTGATTTTTTCTCCCACAATTGACTTGTCTTTTTCTTCTTATAGGTCTAAATGTTGAATACTACTTCGACTTTTTCATATTTTTTTTTTCATTTATTTAATGTAAATTTTAAACCAAATAGTTTGAATTGTGAGTTTTTAAAAATTCTAAATTGTTGATATTTAATATATATATGTTAAGACGAATCTAATACGAATCTAAAATTTTAAAAGTTTTTATAGATGAATGAAAAATCGTAGTTAAAATTTAACATTATAATTTGTAAGTTTTATTTCAAAAAAAACATGAAAATGTAGGTAGTGGCTTCTTTAATTTGTTGAGTATGCCCAAGAAGACAACAAACACTTGCATATTTTTTTCCACATTATTGTTATAATTTGCTTGTTAGGTCTCGATGTTCGGATTTCACCAAATTAGTTAAATTGTGGTAATTTTGAAAGAGGAGAAGGGTCATGGTACAATGGTACTCCTATCTCTAAGAGTGCCACACTCTTAATTTTAGTTCGTTCTTTTAACTTTGTAACATATCTATTTTGAGTAATATGCTCTTTATTTTCTTTAACTTTTTTAATACATTCACTCATTTTCTTTCACTTATTCTTATAATCTTATTGATACAATATAGTTGGTTCTATCAATTTCGTAATACTTGTGCGTCGCATAACTGTCAAAATATTTGGTTGGATGGGTTGCGAGTTAGGTGACTTTCAGGCAAGTTAATTTTTTAAGTCGGGTCATTTACAAATTCAATATTGTCAGGTATGGATCAAATTTGGGTTGACTTAGCGGATCAAAAATTTAAAAAATTAATATATTTTATCACTAATTTTTTTCATAAAATATGTATAATATTTCACTGTTACCAAAAGTATTTATTAATATACTTATTTTAAGGTTACAATAAAAAATATATTGACTTAAAATATAAAAATTGACAAGAAATCTAATGGATTACGAATTTACGACTCAAATGATGATATTGAACTGTAAACATGTCAAAATAGTCAAGTTCAGATTTTGATTAGATTTGACCTAATTTTTCATGTTATTTCAAATAGAATCATTTTTGAGTTATGGATCAAAATTTCATTTCTAATTGATATAATTATTGATATTTTAATATAGAAGAAGTCTAGGTAAATTACGGTTGTTTGTGAGAAATGTAAATTACACTACATGGCCTAATCTTATAGGGGGAATTTTAGATAATTTATTTTATCTTTTTCTTATTTTAGTTAAATTATTATTTTTTTATTTTAATATAGAAGAAGTAAATCATAGTGGTTCTTTTTAATGTATCAAAGAGATTAATTAGGTTTGGTTAAATGGCATATTGATTGACGTAGTGTGTTAGATATGGAGGTATGACCGTGGGTGTGATTTTGATGGGATGTTTGAATTTGTCCCATTTTTTCTTCATTTTGTCGTCTTACATTTATTATGTCTTCTCTTTTTAAACTGCAAATTTTTACTTTCTTTGGTCAAAATTTACGGCGATTTTGGACTACACTACTATCACTCCTACTGCAACTCTCTCTCAACTGTCTACTACTCTCTACTCTCTACTCTCTACTAGGTTAAATTACTCTTTCCACAAGTTCGCATAAGGAATGTTCACCGAATTTTTTTAAAAAAAAATCAAATATTTTAGTTGATGAAAATATTATATTATCGTCCCCAGACCCTGAACATAGATCTACCTATGTGCGGGAATACTGGGTACGATGATGATGATGATGATGTCTTGCTTGGTATGAAACTGTTTTAAACGAGTCTATACAAAAGTCTTATTAGTAAAAAATATTAAAAATGATAGCTAGTCTCTTAAGGGATAGACTTTGACAGACGTTTTTGACGCCCAATTTATTAAAACTTAATGCCTACTTATATTATCTTAATGCCTGCGTAGCGTATCCTTAATACATACTCGCAATGTCTTAACTGTCTACTTATAATATTTTTAAAAAATATATATTGGGTCGGTCCAATTAGAGATAATCTCTTACAAGCATTTGTGAAAAAAATGAACAGTTACTCTTCTTTGAGATGGCCTTGGCCGTGTAACTTGCCCACACCCAATAATTTTTTCAAAAATGTTATGACATACTAGTTTTAGGACTTAAAAGGACAATTTTAAGATTTAAAATCAAGTTTTAAGACTTAAATGGTCAATTTTAAAGTTTTTCATATTAACTTTACTGTTTGATTTATCCTATTTTAAAGTTGAAATGAGAATTTAGTGTCGTGCAATTGGTCATTTAAGTTTTAAAATTGGTTTTTTAGTAATGAAATTGACCTTTTAAGTTTGAAAACCGTCATATTCCATGACTTAAATGTCAATTTCAAATCCTTGAAATTGGTCTTTTTAAGTCTTAAATTGGTCTTTTAACTCTTGAAATTGACATTTTAATTTTGTAAAATTGGTAAAAAAATATACTTCTATATGCAATTGGGTCGCCCAATAAGACGTGTCCCACAAGTTAGATAGTCTCACCCAAGTTTTTGGGAAAAATAAAAATTGAATTTCCACAGGTGCAAGAATGGATTTTTTTAAATAGTTTGGCTAAGCTTCAATAGAGAATTAATGTTATTTTATTGAATAATAAATTTGAATCATAAGTAAAAACTATTAATATTAAAAAATTAATTGCTCGTTGTTAGCCTGTTAGTAACAACGAACATTATCATACCGCAATCTTGGACCAACAGACACTTATTTTGGAAATAAAATTTTTCAAGCCCATTTTGAAAAGTTTTTTCAAAGAAAAAAAACTTAATTTACTCAAATTTTCTCTAGAAAATAGGGGCCTTATATATAAACAAAGTCTTAATAGTTTATCAGTTAAGTATAGCTTAGTTGGCTAGTGGTAGACTTAGGATTTGAGGAATGAGGTTGCATAACTTAGCTAAATATATTTTTAGCATGTTTGAAGTAAATTTTAAATACACTACATTAGATTGCGTAAGATAAAATATTTTGTAGGACTTGGAGTGAAATTCATATTCTGGATTGTGTTCAAGAGAAAGAATATCCTTTTCATATGAAATGAGAATTTCAGACTTTGGTTTATAAATTGGCATAGGAGTACAACAAGCTATTGCTCTAATATCATTAAGTGGCTCTCACCTTGGGTGGGGTTTGAAGTGCTGATTTACGCAAGTTTATCCTTAATAGTGATGAAACTTATAGAGAGATTGTTTCTGATTGACCGCTGGTAGGAAACACCATGTGCAACTTCACAAGTAAGAAGTACATATGAGATAATGAGTTATTTTACTGTAGTCTATAAACCATTGTGATTCAAAACTAATGACTTTTAGATCTTTGGCCCCATTTAAAATATAATATGAATCAAAACTAATCCTTCACAAATAATATAAACCCATAAACTATATTATAAAGTCTAATTTAATTTTTCCAAAATTGCTTAATTATTTTCATCAATTTAATTTGAACAATAATTCACAACAATTTGATTTTACGAAATTTGATCTTTTTATGAAATAAACTATTACATTTTACAATTACAATAGTGTTAAATATTTAGAGATAAAAGGAAAAGACATTAACTAAAAAAATCCCTAAATAACTTACCTATAGATAAACAAAATATAAATGGAATAGTAAAAGTGTATTTCTTAATTGAAAAAATAAATACTACTTTATAGAAATAGGTATTAAAAACATGAACTAATTTCTATGTAGCACAATGTTAAGAGATATGTATATTAAGAACATCGAGATTCTGGGCTCAAGATCTATATTACTTATATTTGTCTGATTTTTTTAGGATAGAATTAGATGCAATAAGCTAGGTCCGCTCATGCTTGGGGATTCAAAATCTATCAACATCAAACTTTTGCGCAAATTTACTAAATATCAATAAGTAAATAGCGTCGATATTCTTTTTGCTCAACCCTTGGTTGATTCTCACCATTTATGTATAAATTAATTTTCTTTATTTCATATTTATAACAATTTTCTAATCTACTCTCCAACATTACAAACGCATATCTTTGTTGGAGAATTTCAAACCAACTATCAATTCAATTTTTTTGCTTTAATGGAGAGTACACTAATTGATTTGTCATAAATTCTTGTGAGAGACCGTATTTAGAGATCATTTCTAACCGGTCTGCATTACAAATAATTGTAAGTAGACATTTAAGATGTTGAAAGTATGTATCAAGGATACGGAAAGTAAGCATTAAAGATAGTGTAAGTGAACAATAATCTTTAATATGCTGGCTTAAGATACATCTCATAAAGAGACAGTCTCTCAAAAGACTAGCTGATTTGTACGTGATTAGAACATGAACACAACCCAATACAATGTACTCATACTTGACAGCTTAAAAGCTAAGATGATCTTGTCTGTTCTTATTAGACGATGTGCAGACCTAACATGCATTCACCACCGACGTAAGATCTGTACCCCTCCATTCAATCATTTAGCCTAGGGATGGCAACGGGTCGGATCTGGGCCGGGTCTAGGTGGACCCGGATCCAGATCCGTTTTCAAGCACTGGGTCCAGATCCGGATCCGGACCCGCGGGTCTTTTTTTACAGGACCCAGATCCGGGTCCGTGGATATTGCGGATCCAGTACCGGGTCCGGGTCCAAAACGGGTCCCACTGTTTTTGCCCTTTTTAGTGTATTTTCGAATCGTTTTGAGATTGCAATGATGCTATTCATAGACTAATGATAATAAATACATAATTTCACAATTTAGTACTTAAAAAAAATCAAGGCTTTGATACCATATAAAGAGAGGTACTGGGTATGAAGGTTTTGAGAATTGAATAATTTTATTAATACAAATGCTATGGTATATATACAGACTAAAGCTAATTGATTACAAGAGAATCAATTATTACAATCAATATATTCTATACAAGGTACTAACTGTAAATTAAGGAAACAAGATAATGTATAATGGCAATGAATCAAATTATATCAGGAATGTAATATGATAACGTTGGAAAGAATATTATGCAAAAAATTCACTTAACACTGGGTTCAAGAAGAAAGATACAGCATTATAAATAAGTACAAGGCTAAACTAATGAAGGAAAAGATCCTATAAATAAAGAAATACATATAGCATAAAAGGAATATACATAAAATCAGTCAAAGGAGGTCAATTTCTTAACCGTGAGATCAAGAAAGAATAATTGATGATTATCTTTCCTAAATACAGATTAGGAAAACTAAATAAAACGGGTCTGCGGGTAAACGGGTCCGGGTTTGGGTATTTTTCTCAGATCCGGATCCGGACCCGTGAAATGTAATTGGACCCGGATCCGACCCGGACCCGACGGGTCTATTTTTTTAAGACCCAGATCCGTGAAAACGGATACGGATCCACGGATCCGGGTCGGGTCCAATACCCATTGCCATCCCTAATTTAGCCACATTGGAAAATGCCACCAACATTAATAAATTAGATATAGAGTGCGAAAGTAAAGGATCTTCTCGGTATTTCGCATAACATAGGGTCCAAGTGGGTTTTTTTTTATCTTTCTTGAAAGATGCAGACAAATCATACTCATACCCCCAAGAAGGGAGTAAAAAGAGTTGTGCGCAGTCAAGAAACTCTCAATTGATACCTGCGTTTAGTAAGGGTCGAACCCAAACCTCCTGCTCAGCTCAACATGGAGATGCTCTATCCATTGATCCACAAGCGCTTTTGGTATTCAAAAAAAGAATATATAGAGTAAAAGTGGTAGAATTATATTTACTAAGAGCTACTTATCCGACAGAATGTCTCTCGGTAAGTCGACTACTAACAAAGAGCTCATATTTCCACAATATATATAAAACAGAATATTTAACCTATCAAAAATATCTCTCGATGAAACCATCTATACATTAATTTGTGAATTTAATAACAGAATTAAAATAAATTTATTAGAACAGATTAAAATTAAAAATGAAATCGTCATCCAATCATCATACTTTAGATCATTGCTTTCCTCATCTCATGTGGTTGGTTGTAAAAATAAGGTTATAAAATTAGCAATAAATCAAGAATATAAATTATTAAGTAGTTGTGCACATGCAAATTTCCATCACTTCAAAGAATAAGCTTAGTCTATTTCTCAATTCATGCGATGGATGAGACTTTGTCGCATAAGATGGAACATTATCACTACTATCATTAGTTTATACTTGTTCCCCTACATTACACTTGTTACTCTCTGACTTTTTATGCAATTTAAGACGTTAATTTGATTATTTATATATTGAAACTAGTATAGAAACCCGTGCAAGCACGTAGCTTTTTAGTATAAATTAATATAATAAATATATGTTTATATTAATGACCAAAATATATATTATCGTTGTCTCATTTGAATATTTCTGTGCAAATTAAGTTATTATTATAATTAAAAACAAAAAAACAAAAAAAAAGTTATTGTTATAATTGTATTATTTTAATCACATAACAGAAATTAGATGTGAATAATTATGCAAATCATACATATATAATTTATGTAAAAACTATAAGAAAACAAATGTAGATAATGTATATAAAATAACTCAAACATATAAAATAACTCAAAATGTAATGATAAATTAACAATTAGAGGTTTTGAAATACCTCTTTGTATACAACATTATCAGTCCTAGAACTTATTTCATCATTCTTATCAGATATTAGAATTTTCAGACCTTTTCTGCTATTTTGATTTTCATATAAAATAACTCAACATATAAAATAACTCTTAATATTTTACATAAATATTAGTTACAATACACGTTTAGTATTTAAAGCAATAAAAAATTGCTATTTTCATGGGGCACTATTTACCTTAAATCTTGCACAATTGGAATAATAATATGCTAAATTCACGTTTAGTATTTAAAGCAATAATGAAATAGTGAATAATTTAGATTAAGAATATTAACTTGCTGAGATCATTGGGCTGTTATTATGGAAAGTAGAAAAATCATGCATTATGAATTTAAAACTGATTTATTTTAAGTGTATATTTTTGGAATCATTGGGCTGTTTTGAAATCAGAATATTAAAAGACTGATTTCATAGGGCAGAATATTAATTCCATTTTGAAATCTAATAATTATGTATACTTTTGAAAAACAGAATATTAAGGCTATCAATTCAATTTTGTAATAAATGTAATTTTGTAATTAAATTATACATTCAGCAGCTTAAGATGTGTTTTGTCCAATTAAATTGTTCCAAATGTCAGGATTATTCCTGTGATGACACTTGGCTTTTCACTCTCTTTTTAGTAGAGTGTATGATATGCATAACTAAAATTTTTAAAAGTTAATATTTTGAAAGATGTAATTAGACGATTCAAACCAGGTTTTACTTGATCTTATTTTTCTTGCGTGTTCGCTGCAATAACCTTAATGTAATAAGTAATTTAGACCGTTATTCCTATTAGATGTTTTCATAAGGAATTGATGTTTGCAAAAGTATACATAATCGACCGCTTTCGTCTAGTCCTTCTTGTGAATGGAGTATGAGTATAGATTGTTTGTCACCTGTACATATATATTGTGTTTCTTGGTAAAATTCTATAATATAACAATCGCGTAAATAATCAATGGTCGTATGTTCTTCTATTAAAGATGAATGTTGCTTCGTTGCCCAAACAATCGCATTTCTTTACAATGATCTTTGTTTGCCTAGATGTATTTCTTTACAATGAAGTTTATTTGCTAAGAACTACAAAGTTAAGTATTCTTAATATAGAGTAATTTTAAGATGAGTGATATTTTGACAAGTTTTTTAAGTGTGCACGAATAAGAACAAATTGCATTATATAAGAAGGGTGATATCGGTATATTACTCGATACAAAATAAAGTGACAAAAGTTATATGGTGCAAAATCTTAATGAGAAACAAGTATTTTTGTTGGTAGCTCCAACTAAACCATAAGGGGTGCTGGCCCGTTTGATTAGTGGTACTAAATGGTGGTAATGAGAATGATTTATAGTTTAAAATTTCATTAAAAATTCCATATCATTCCCATGGTAATGAAACTTTAATCACAAAAATTTTTTTGGATAAATGGACATTAATAATACAAACTTTGCGTGATCCGCCCAAAACAATCCCAACTTCCGTATATTTTCTAATAATCTTAACTTTGCTTATTTGTTGTTGGGGGCATACCCTTTTAGATGTTAACCGGTTATAACCGATAGTATTAAAGTCGTTGCACCACTTTTTCTTTTTATCTTTTTTTTTTCTCTTTAAATTCACTTCATATTCATCATTATCAACCGGTTAGGTGAAATTGGGTTAGGTGAAATTCATTAATAAGGAGGGAAATGGGAAACAGTGGGTAAGAAGTTGTCAATTACACTCTATTACCGGTTATAACCGGTTAACATCTAATAGGGTATGCCCCTAGCAACAAATAAGCAAAGTTAGGATTATTAGAAAATATACGAAAGTTGAGATTGTTTTGGGTGGATCACGCAAAGTTTGGATTATTAATGTCCATTTATCCAAATTTTTTTTGTTTACAAATTTCCATTACCACCTAATACCAAATCTCCCAATGGTAATGCATTATAATGAATTTCATGAAGAAAATGAGATGATTGGAGTTGAACAACCATAACTATCAAAGTAGCCATGAGATTTTTCCACTAAAATTACACTAATTTTTCCACTATTACCATTTTACCACCTACCAAACGTGCGTGTAATAAAAATTTGATTGACATGCTTTTGAATCGATTACAGTTTGAGTCAACAACTTACTGTATGCAAATAAATCATGTTATGCAAGATTTGTCATGTAACATTCACCTATATTATATAATCTAACACGTTTTTTATATGAGAGCCTTGTACTAGAAGGGTGAATGCAATATATACCCTTTATATATCTGATGTAAATATTTCACTTGAATTTGAGGAGTGGCAGAGATTTAAACGTATCCGTGATTATTTTTCACGTTTGCTTCCAATACAATGTTATGCACTCTAATTAACAACGTTTACTTTATTACGCCCAGTGGCAGATCCAAGGTTCGGAGATCCAGGGGGCGGGGCACCAACTAATGGCGAAATTTCGGCAATGTTTCATTTGTAAAATTAACAACTATTTTACCCTTGCGAAAATTTTAAATACGACATAACATAAAAGGAAATGGAACAAAATAAATCAATTGACCTAACTAAAAAATTAGATACATAAATAAATAAGACAAAATAACTAAAATGAGAAGTATTTATCATCAAAAGACTTTAGTATTAATTTTACACTTTTAATAGAAAAGTCTACCTATAAATTTATTTAAAAAAACACCTAGTCTCACATGACCAAGTTTACCCTCACTTAGCTCTGCCACCGATTACGCCCTCTATTTATGTGGAATACCACTATATAACTTAGAAAACTCGCATTTTTAAGTTAAATAAATGGTGCTATCAAACAATACAAAATCTTGTGTGTAGTTGTCTTTTTGTGAGATGATCTCCATATATATGTCAAATAGTCCAACTAATACTACTATACTATCATATAGACCCTTTATTTAAGACTATTTATCTGAAAAACAGTCTCACACAAGAATAGCTTATTAGAAAATAGTGGTTGTTCACAATAATTGGGTAAACGGTATGGGCAAAGGCAGCCAAGTAGAATTATTATATAATGTTGTCTTCTTTATGGTTTCTCTAGAAACTACTACTTTTAATATAGTGAAAATTGGCACCAATTTACTATGAAAATAATAAAATGTTAGTCCAAATTCCTAGACAAATAACTTCAAGGCCCATGGGGTTTGTTGATTGGAAGCAGCTAGAGGTCTTGTGCTCAACCAAGCCAACAAATACAACTATTATATTGCAACTACATTATGTAGGAACTAAACATTTATTAGCTTATTATTGTAATTTATAATTTATTTATTGTGATTGAAAATTATTTTAATTTATCATTTAAAACTTCAATCAATGTATTTGCTATGATAAACTTTAAACTTAGAGTTCTGGTTTGTGATCTAAACATCAGGTCACTTGCTAATATGGTTGTAGACACGACCTTTATTTCATGTGGTTGTACTTACACATGGTAGCATATTCTAATGTGATTGTACATGTGGCAGAACACTTGACAGCATATGTAGCAGCCATGTCAACAAGTGACCTGATATTCAAATCACAAACAGGTAAAATTATACTGGATAAAAACTAAGTTCAGAGTTCTCACAAGTACAAACAGAAGTTCATCTAGATAAAATATTTTGCCTAAAATTCAACATATGACATGCAATTTTTTAAAAATTTTGTTAACAAGCCAAGTTGTATTTGAAATTTAAGTAGCACCCGTTAAAGAATTGTTCACATTATCACATATACTAATAATAGAAAATTATGCACTTCTATTTGATACATTTTCTTTACACCATGTCTCAATCAAGGTGACATTTGTGATTTGTAAATACAAAAATGTTATATTTATTGGAAGATAATATATCACTCTATGTGATGCTATTTATAGAGATAGCTAGGGATGCAATTTATTTATTATCTTAGCTTGTTCTTAGTGGAACCTTCTTTATTGGTAATAACTATTGACTATCACCTCCCTACTATTAGAAGTTATAGGTAAATTAGGTTGACTCCCCTTTTAATTACATTAAATAATTTAATGTAATTATTACTATTTACAATCTTATAAATGATTAAATTTATTTAATAGTAATTATGATATATATTAAAAAGGAAAAATTACCCAGAATAATACGACCTTTCACTGATTTTTCAAGAATAATACGAACTTTCAATTAACCACCAATAATACGAACTTTGACATGCATTTTCCGCTGGCATACATGGCCTGTTTATAACCAGTAGTACAATTCTTTTTTTGACCGTTGCTTAGCAGGTTTTATCTCGTATTATTGGTGGTTAATTGAAAGTTCGTATTACCGGTTGAAACCTGCTGAGCAACGGTCAAAAAAAGACCTGTACTACCGGTTATAAACAGGTCATGTATGCCAGCGGAAAATGCATGTCAAAGTTCGTATTATTGGTGGTTAATTGAAAATTCGTATTATTCTTGGGAAATCAGTGAAAGGTCGTATTATTCTGGGTAATTTTTCCTATTAATAAATTCTAAAAAAAGTCTCATGATGTGATTATCTCTATTGAATTTGATCATGTATATTTAGTTTATAATTTTAAAGTGATTCATTAGAGAAATAAGCTAATTATATGGACTCGTCTCAGACGATCTCGTAGAGAACAATCGTCTATAGTATAGACGCCACTTAATAGAGTCCAACACACATTCTCAATAATTAGAAAAAAGAAAAAAAAAATCTAAAAACTGATGCGCACGGTTGAGCCAATTTTGAGTTGGTGTTATAACCTATTAAAGTTGGTATTTGGAGTCGGTGTTATAACCAATTAAAGTTGGTATTATACCTATTTGAAGATACCAACTTTAATAGGTTATATTACTAACTCTAACAGGTTATATGCCAACTTTAATAGGTTATTACACCAACTCTAAATAGGATTACACAACGCTTTTTTTTAAAAGTTTTTTTTTCTAAGTAATAATGGGTCAACCCATTTGAGACGCGTCTCTGGTAAAGACAATCTCAAATAAAAATTTGTGTAATATTTGTTGATTTGTTTTATATATGTGCTTTTATAAAAAAAAAAAGAGATTTTATTTTTAAATTTAAACTTATCTTAATAATTTAAAAATATTTTTATTGATTTAATCTTGTTTAGCCGAATATTATTGACTTTAAGGTGAATCATGATTCATGATTATTCGTCACATGATCGTTCTATGGGCCCACAAACCCATGGATTATAAGCATTGACTTGTATATAACAAATGATGGGTTTCACTTTTTTCCAAAACCATAAGATATTAGGAGATTACACGCTAAATATTATATTCAAATATAAAACTTATTATTTTAGTAATGTGAAATCTAACTTAGACCTATTTTAATCTACAAATCAAATATAAGGTCTAAATGTGCTCGGACTAACCCAACCCCATCCTCATTAAAATGTCGCCAAGGAATAGTTGAAATATTTTTGGATATCTTTAATGTTCCATACTGATTTTTTAAAAACAAATTTATGCTTATCAATATCAAATATTAGAATGCACTTTAAATGTGTGGATATTTAACTATTTGAAATAATGCTGAATGTCCGATATTCGACTATAAAAAATGTTTCCTAAATATACGTATAATAAAGTCGAACTATAACTTCGAATCACATCATATTTCCATCAAATTTCGAATCATCATAAAGTTTTGCTAAATCCTATATCAATCGAGTATTAATGTAAGCAGATGTTCAAACAAGATTACGACTTAAGATCATCTCGTACTTAAGATTTTTTTGTTAAGTGAAAGTTGTTACCTTCGTATCGTCAATAATGTTTTTGACGTGTGTATTTTCACAATTGTTTTTTTTTCATATTACTTTTTGTATATCATAAACAAATACTTCATATTGTTAATTTGGAGTCTTGGAGAATCAAGATGTTTAATGAGACGTCTATTTCTTTTTAGTCTTGGACTTCTAAGAGAAAATGCAACCATCCATGGCCGATCCTAAACAAGTGCAAGCCGTACTATATGTATAATCTCTTGTCCCTGTCCCCTAAAAACCTAGGGCTGGCCCTAGCCACCATTATAAATGCCCTCAAATTGATCACAATTGAAAAAGCAGTAAGGGTAATTAGCAATTATTTATTGGTTTGTTCAGTTAGCATGGTTGACTAGTTAAAATTGTTGGTTTGGCTGTATTTGTTGACTTTTAAGTAGAGGTGTTTAAAACAGTCCTGATGACCCGATAGACACCCGACTTTATAACCGAACCCGATTTAACCCGACTTAAAAAATGGATCTATAATTACGTAAAACCCAGTGTGAACACAAAACCCGATTTTAAACCGACCCGAAACACCTGACCTGAAATCAACCCGATGACCCGAATGAACACCTCTACTTTTAAGCTAGCTGAAAAAATAAGTTCATGAAAATGTTTGGTAAATTAAGATATTGGTTGTTGGTTGTTCATTAGAGAAAAAATGGGTCGACAAGCCAAAATCTAATTAAAAAGCTAACAAAAGTAGCGTTTTTATTTTGTTTTTAAAGCCAGCTTTCAGTTGGCTTAAAATTCATTTACCTAACACTTTTTCTGATTGACTCACTAATCAAAAAATAAAAAGTTAAAAATTAATATAAAGGGGGTGTTTGACAATTCGCCTTTGTCTTTGTTTTTTGTTGGTTTTTGCCTTTTGGTTGGTAAATGACTTTTAAAGCAGCTGAAAAACTAGCTTTTAAGCCAAAATGAAAAAAGCTGCTCCAGCTAGTTTTTTGGGTTTGATTTTGGCTTGTTGGACCACTTTTTCTCTAATAAACAACCAACAACCATTATTCAAATTTATCAAACATCTCCACAAACAGCTAGCTTAAAAGCCAACAAAAACATTCAACATTTTCAGCTAGTTAAACAAACCAACTAAAAAATCAACCAACAACAGTCAACAGCTAATTGCCAAACATTCCAAAAGCCACCAACATACAAATACCTCTATATTTTGGTAACACAATTGATAAAATCTTATTATATATAATTTATTTTGTATAAATTCTGTTGTACTTACTTCTTTTGTCATTTACTAGTAGCTTTTATCATTTCATTAAACTAAAAAAAGATAAATTGAGGATAACAAGGTAACAATAACTAGGGACACTAATTAAAGGAGCTAAAAAGAAAGGGTGAGCTCAACTGTCAATAAAAGCAAAACAGAAACTGACGGAAGACAAACAAAATTTGAAAGAGGCAAAACCAGCAAATTGTAGGGACTCAAAATATTTAAATTAAAACTAGGGAAATTCCACGTAGTAACCCTGAGGTTTTGGGTTTTCCATATGATAACCAAAACTTTTTGAAAATCCATACGGTAACCCTGAGGTTTACGTAGTTGTTCCAAAGTGACCTTTTTGCACACGAAAACGTTAGCAAACGTTAATTTCAAAGCTTTAAGGTTGTTGTACGCCTATTTATGAGATTCACCATTTCAAATGTCATTGGTTTCAACCTTTTTTCCCAAAACATAAACCACAACTCTTCCATCTTGCATATAAATCATATTTTTTCGCCAAATCCCAAGATGGTAGAGTTAGGGTTGATTTTTTTGGAGAAAAATGTTGAAATTGATGACATTTGAAATGGTGAGTCGCATAAATAGGTGTACAACAACTTTAAAGCTCCGAAATTAACGTTTACTAACATTTTGCTAATGTTTTATGTGCAAAAAGGTCGCGGTGGAACAATTTGGCAAATCTCAGGGTTACCGCGTGGATTTTTTAAAAGTTTTGGTTACCACGTGGAAAACCCAAAACCTCGGGGTTACCACGTGGAATTTCCCTTAAAACTATAAAATCTTGTTTCAATAATTTTTTTTTATTGGTTTGGAGTTTACTATTAAAAGCAATACATTGTTAGTATAAATAAATGTCACTTTTAATAGCAAACCCATAAAAACAAAATAAGTGTAAAGCAGAAATAAATTATCCATAGTCAAGTGATGTCACTTACCATGACATCTAAATAAGATAAGTTTCGATTGTGGAGGGGATGCAATTTGTAATAAAACAGTCTTTTAAGGCAGAAAAATTATCATAGTTGATTTTTTTTCCCGGAAATTAGGAATGTATAAGAAGAAACAAAGCAAAACACTGAAACTTGGCGAGACCCAATCCGCCGGCATAAAAAACCCCGCGAGGGGAAAAAGTCATTGGGCAAGGGGCCAAGAGACAGGTCATCCAAAAATTATCATAGTTGATGTTTGGTGACTCAAAAAAGTCTTAAAAAATGAAGACAAAATGGGACAAGTGATTTCATAAGGCAAAAGACAAGTCGACATTTCTGGGGAAAGTCTCAAGATGAATCAGCATTGACTGAAATAGAGCATTTTCCAGAGACCAACGTCAATTTGACTTCTCTGGCATTTGTGAAAAAGTTGACTCGGCTTTATGTTTTGATCTTGGCGTGTTTTGCCCAGTGTGTTAACACCGAGTTGGCGTTTTATGTCCTTGAAGAAAAGCCAACTCAGCTTTTAGTGTGTCTCATCAATTTCTATTACTAAACATTATTTCGGGAGCTTTGTAATCTTATTACTTTTCAAGACGGTTTACTATATAAACACCTCACTAATTAGGGTTAGGGTTTCATAGTAACACAAGAGAGTTATTGTGAGCCACCATTAGAGTTTTTCTTGATTCATCTTTGTAATCTTGCATTTTATTAGTGAAACTTTGGATTATTGGTGCCGATTGATTTAACCATTACATTAATAGTGAACCACGTAATTCTTGGTGTTGTTTCCTTTTTGTTTGCATTGAATCATTATTGTTTTCTTTATTATCTTGGGTAATTGCTTCAGCTATTTGCACAACATTCACAATCTTCACTTTCTTCACCAAGAGCAGTCTTTCATTCCACCATCAAGTTGATAATCTATAGGCCTTCTAAAATTTTCTTAGCTATTCTATGAACACGTGCCACAAAGTCGACCTTGCAAGGGACAATAGGGGTCTGCACTACGAGACCACCATCAAAAAAAAAAAAATTAGAAAAACGACGCTTTAATATTTATTAGGAGTCTATAATTAATGTTTTGCCCTGAGCCTCTTAAATTTCAGAGCCGACCTTGGTGCCACTTGAGCTCGTTTCACCTTCAATAACTGAAAAGTTCTTTATCCCACATATATGTGTCCCTGCATATTAATGACAAATAATAGAGATAACGATCCTGGATTGCATTTTGATCTTTTGAGACAACTCGCTACAACTTTAGAGCCTATCCACATAGTATGTCATCTAATCCTTCGCTATCAGCCCATATAAAACCCAAAAAAATGATAATAAATTTTGCATATAACATATATCTTACTAGACTCTTCAAATGCTACATTTGATAGCCTTAAACTCACAACATTTCTTTTGTTAGGTTTCATTGACAAAAAAGGTTTATCAATAAGTTATAAATTGTAAATTTGTAATCAATCAAGATCAAAACAACTTCTATTTTAACTCATATCAATTAATTTTAAACTAAATATAACTCACTCAATTTATTATTATTTTTTTTAATAACTCACTCAATTTAGCCAAAAATAGTTTCACTTGGTTAAAAAAAGTAATACCCTAACCTAAACTAATTTCACCAAAGCCAAAAAATGACTCTTGATAAATTCCATAAAATTCCACTTGTACCTCTACATTTAACTAAGTACTCCTAATATAACAATAATAACCATGGTATTTATTTTCTTGGGAAAATGATTATTGTAAGCTTTATTATCATACATAGAAAACCAAAAAAGAGGAAATGTCAAGGGTCATAACTCATACTCTAACTCATAAGAGACCCACACGTAGCCACATGACATCCAATCACTAAAATTACCACCCACAAACATAACATTTATCCCGCTCATTTTGCATTAATTGTTATTTTAATCTATTTTATTTATTTATACTTTTAAATCTCTTTATATATTACTAATCTTTTTAAAAAAACTTGCAATTTCTCTTTACTTCAAATCTGTACAGAATCGTAGAAATTACTCCCTCTGTCCCATGAAATTACAGTATTTTCTATTTTGATCCGTTCCACTTGATTTGCAACATTTCTATTTTTGGATAATGACCCACCATTTTCTTTTAATCCCATCTATACATTTTAACCCTCTTTTAATTTCATCCACACAATTCATTTGCTCTCTTCATTTATTACCACTTTTTTAATATTCACCCATTTTCTCTTTGCTACCAACTCATCAGGACGGGAGGAGTAGTAATTAGCTTGGTTGTGGTACCACTCTAATCTAACCCCTTACCACCCCCACCACACACCTTCCCCAACCTCCCCTAATTTGTTGTATAAGATTTAAACTAACATCCAAACAACCCACTTGCCTCTCTTCACTAAACTCTCTCTTTCTCTCTCTAAAACCCTTTCTCTCTCTTCTCTAATCATATCAAATTACTGTTTGATGTATCCTTCTGAAACTCAATTAAAGATCATATCTTTAGTTTGCATGTGTGTTTATAGTGTTAGATTTTGATGGGTTTTTTTTTTTTTTTAAAAAAAAAAACTTTTTGATTTGATTTTCAAAAACCCACAAAAAAATAGTACCATATGAAAAAACCCTAATCACAAAACCTGGAAATTAGTACACTTGCAGATCTGAAACTTTCTTTTACATCTGTAAGGTTTAAAATTTTTTGGGTTCTGATCTTTTTTCTGTTTTCTTTCCCAATTTGGTAAGTTTAAATTATATTTTGGGTGAGATTTCTGTTTTAGGTGGGAGGAGTGAGAATTTGACAGAAGAGAGTGAGCACAGAAAGGCAGAAATGGTATAGAATACAAACTCATCGTCATTCATAGAAAACTATGGTCAGGGTCTGAATAGGAAAGGACGCGGCAACTCATACCCACAAAGAAAAGCGCGGCCAGAATAGAATACAAGAAAATAAAATAAAAAAAAGAAAAAAATGAGATGTGTAGAAATATAATCTATACTATTCCTTTTTTGTGCTCACTGCTCTCTCTGTCAGCTTCCCTTCAAACTCCAACCCCACCTCTTAATAATTTCTCTTCAACTTAATCTTATGGTATGTTTTTTCTTTTCTTTTTTTATTTTTAATGTTAATTTGATCATTTTCTTTCCTTTTTTATTGGATGAAATAGTGCTAATCACCATTTAATTTTCACAAATTCTCACATTATAAAATTATTTTATTAAAGTGATTACTAATAATTTTAAGGCGATCAATTAAAAAGTAAAATAATTATATAGGTCTATCTTAGGATGACACGAGTTCTTACCTTTTTTATTGGGGTAACAATAGAATATGTATAAGTGGTAATTGAATTTTTTATTGGGGGTAAGAATAGAATATGTATAGTAGGTAAGAGTCGAGCTAATTATATAGGTCTATCTTAGGATGAGGCGAGCGATGAACTATTAATTTTTCTATTCGATGTTAACAATAACATATATAGGTGGTAAAAATCGATCTAATTATATAGGTCTGTCTTAGGATGAGGCGAAATGTTTGATTTTTTTTATTTGGGGTATGTATAGGTGTTAAGAATCGAACTAATTATATAGGTCTATCTTAGAATGAGGCGAGCGGTTAATTTTTCTATTCGAGGGTAATAATAAAATGTATATATAGGTGGAAAGAATCGAACTCGTTAGTATCATTTTATTTCTATTACCATCTAAAAATAAATTAATATATTTTGTAAATCCAATAAATTAATTTTGCAACTTTTGAGGTGGGTAGATTTAATTAGTTATTACTAATGAAAAAATTATATATTATTAGAGTACAGGACCATGCTAATCAGCTTCACATATAGGTATTTAGCTTAGATAATTAAGATTAGGTTAGCTTCATTACCCAAAGAATTAAGGTTTAATTTCCTGTTTCTTTGTAATTTATTTATTGATAATTAATTATCATAATTACGCATGCAATTACTTGGATCATCTTCTTCTATGAATGGTCCCAGTCGTTCCGATAACCTTTCGCCGGAACCCATGGCTTTTATTGTGGGAAATTCATATATATATATATATATATATATATATATATATATATATATATATATATATATATATATATATATATATATATATATATATATATATATATATAGTGCAGGATCAAATGAAAACTGAAAAACCAGTCAGAGGTATACACATTGTAACAAAATCTTATATGGTTATACATTTTTAGTGTGCTTGCTGAGAAGTCTTATGATACAATAACAATGTGAAAGTCTGAATCCCAAAAGATAAAAGATAAGTGTCGGATATATAATCATGCACTAATGATTTTTCATTCATTTTGATTTTCTAGGTTTGAACAAGTCTAAATTCTTCGTATCGTTTTCCATTCTGTTCTCTAGGTTTTTTGGTCTTCCTCGCCCTAATTTTAAGTCTTTTATGTTGTAAATTTTTATCTTCGTTACCGATTTACTAATACCTATTTTTGCACTTACCCAACTTGTTTTTGCACATACCCAAATCATCTTATGTAGTGTTTGGAAACAATGAGTTCATTTGGAAATATGGAATTGGCTCAAATATATTGTTTGACAAATTAAAAATTTTCAAATTTAGATTTGGATCAAATTTAACCTTTGTTTTTAAAGTAGTTAAACTTGAGAATTTGAGAATGATAACCCAAACCCGTAATTAAAATTCATAATTTGAAATGAAATACTAGTTTCCAAACGCTACATTATATGATTCTTTTTCAATTCTAGATTTATGAACTTTATGTGTATGATATGGTGATTATATCTTATGTGTGGTTGATCATTGATTAATTATAAGAACATGATCTATTGTCTAAATTTAATCATGAATAGTGTAAGTTCATAAGTGAGTAGGGTAATTTGATCATGGAGCTAGGGATTTGATAGCTATTCTTTACCTAATAGACAACATGTATCCATTGTTGTTGATTTATGTTTTGTTTGATATGTGTATAAAATTACTTGATTAAGTTATGAACATAAATTTTATACTTTATTTCATACTAAAATGTCATTATCACATGACATATAATGATACATATGATCAACTCTATAGTGCTTCAATTTGACCCATGTTTGCAAGTACTCATAGACTAACAAATACAAATTAGACAACTCAAATGTGTTTTTGCTTAATTTTCTTTTAGATGTGATCAAAATTTGAACATGCTCTATTTCAATTGGACTAATGGGTGTGTACAATCGTAGACTATCGTTTTCGATTGTATCAATAATCAATAATCGAACGACAAACATCATTTAATTTGTGTACTAGAACTAATAGATTGTGACATAATTCTCATGAAGCAATCACTATTGAGTTGACTTTAGTTAGTTTAGTTTGCTGATGTACATGAATTGTTGTGTTTTCTTGCAGATAAGGATGATACTTTGTTGATTTTTATGGTGCTAAAATATCTGGAATTGGGATAGTTGACATTAAAAGATTACTTCAAATATGTGGCCCTTATTAGTGGCTTTAGGAGGTATGTGGACAAGTTTTATTACATTTGTTCTATGCTTTTTAATGCTTCATAGTTCATATGATGATACATATACAATACTTTTGAGGTTCATGTTTGTTGACTTTATTGTTTGATTTATAATCATTTTTGAAATCCAAATATATAAACGTGGCTAAATGCATCAGCTATAGATATAAGGGTGCCTAAGTGCATTTTTAAGTGTAGATAGGTGCAACTTTTTTAGTAGTGATATGATTTTTTGAGCTTTATGCACGAGGTGGATTTTAGTTTTTGGGCGGATGAGTTTTTCTTTCCCGTTATCGCTATTCAAGAGGATGTAATTCGACTTACCAAGCTCTCTTGTTGCTTGTTCGTTGACCGGTTTTTTTTTTGAACTTTCTAATGATGAGGGAGGGAAGGGAGGTTTCAATTGATATTTCTTTACACATTTGGAGATATTTTGTTGTCAAAACTACTAAAGGAGGACTTAATCCCGAAAATTTCTTCGTTCCAAATCACCGCCCTCCGAAATTGGTATCAAAACAAAAAAAGTTATCACTAGTACTCCAAGCGTCTCCCCTTCTTTTCTCTCCAATTCCCTCAATCCAAACAAAGTGTAAGTTCAATGAAACTAGTATTAATAGTAGTAGCCTTCTCTTTGAGTCTTAGTTAAATGATTGAATGCATGACCTAGTTCATTTAAGAAGGCATCACTTACATTATATCTCATTTCCTATTTTTAGTCATACAAATTTGTTTCTAATATAAGTCTGACGTAGAAAACAAGGTTAGTTAGATAGATGATTAAAGGAATTTGATCGTTAGAGAGGTGGTATAATTTGTTAGATAATATAGTAATGAAAAATAGATAAATAGCTATTAGTTCCCTCATTTTGGGTATAAATTTACCCCAGGGGAGGGTGGGGAAATCTTTTCCTCCAAATTTAAATCATTCTTTTTTATTAATCTTTTATAGTTTATTCACATTCTACCTCTTTCACAATTATTTCAATTACTTCATTTGCATCTCTAATTACGTTTGTTCATTTTTTTGACTTTTTTACCTCTTAATATTTACTCTCTATCCAAACGAGCCCTATAAACGTTGTTCAAGTTGATACACGTCGTCACTTATACAAATGCTTCATTATTTTTCTTGAACTCATAACTAATTTTTTTGAATGGGAAAATTCACAATACATGTACATTATATATACAATGTAGTTTTGTCTGAAACATCAAACAATATCAAGATGAACAACTTTAGCTATATCTAGCTTGTTCTTCATTTTAGGATTCTTATGTGTTCACGTTATATATCGACACTACATCATTGTTTGGAATGAAGCAATTTGTTCGTTTAGTTCATCGTGGAGTGTGGACAAACATTATTTCAAGTCTACGGAAATCGAAATATGATGAAGCATGAAAGAAAATTTTCTAATGGTATGTTTGGGAACATGAATTTCATTTGCAAATATGGATTTGGGCAAATTATGTGTTTGGCTACTCTAAAATTTGAGAATGTAGATTTGATCCAAATTCTAATAACTTAAGAAAATAAGAGTGAGTTATGGATTTCAAAATAAGAGCTCTAGACTTGTTATTTTCAAATTCATGATTTCAAATTTCTAAATTGAAATCTAAATTTTCAAATAAAATCCTCATTCCCAAACACTACCTAATTAAGTTGATTGTGATTTGAGCGAAAGGTACTAAATTACAAGGAGTAAGTTAGAACCTTTTCGATCTATGACTCTCGATGCCATGTCAAAGAATAGTAATAGAAACACCAAAAGCTTGGTTGTTTGTTGTTGCGTTATGTGTGTTTGCGTTAATTGTTTGCGTGTCTTCTTTTCTCTTTTTTGTTCGATGGCGGGAGTTGGTAACTGTCATATATTTCGATCTATAACTCTTCATTTATATGAACGTTTCGGTTTTACCTAATTATTGTTTGTGCGTCGTGGCTTCTTTAACTATATATGCTTAGTACATTTTGGGAAAGGAAGAAATAGAAGGAAATTCTATTCTTTTGTGTTAATTTAAAGTAAGAAGATCACAAAGAGTGGATTTTGATTGTGTTGTCTTTTATTATTAGAACCCTTTATCCTTCTTTATTCTCAGTATATTGGTGGTAGTTAAGGTCTTAAAAGAATCATCTACTTTCTAGTACTTTGCAAATCTTTTTTTGATATATGCTTATAATTGCTTAAACTATTAGGCCGTAATAATTCTATTTGAAGCGATCATGATAGTCGGTTTGTGTATCATTAGGTTAGAGCAAGAACTACTATTAGCGCGGAAGTTTTCCTATCACCTCAACATCGACTTTCCTACTTTTCCGAGTATAATTAGCTTCACTAATTCTCATGAACTTTTCGTTAGCGTCAGATGTAAGATAGATGTCGTTGAACTTAGAAACATTATAATATCATGATAGTCGATTTGTGGATATATCATCGTGATGTTAGATTTGTATTTGTGCTTTGATAATCGTTTGCTCTCAGGGATAAGGTTTACTAACATTGGCGAGGCATTTTTGAGATGCATTACATCTTTTGTTCTAAGTGATTTAAATCGAAAGATGTATTTTCGCCTCTCGTCATGAATGATGATATTTATACATTGCTGTATCTGTAGGTTTTTGCAAGAAAAGCATATGTGGATGCCTTGTTTGAACAGAATATGTTCTTTAGTAGCCCTACAATGATCTCGTCAATGCGTTTAAATGGCGTTATTGCGATCTGGGTGAGCCGTGAAAGCGTCCTTCGGCAAGGTAAGCAAACTAAAGTTCTTTTCTTATGTTCATTATAGCTCTATGTGGTTGTCTTTCTGGGGTAATTGGTTGTACATAATCATATATGCATTTTCTATTAGGGCTTCCAGGAATGAAAGTTACATGGTTGGATCTATTTGTAAAGGTTTTATGACTTATTATTTTAGTAAATGATATAAGAGAGGGATTGTCAGAACTCTCTGACCGCACTCTTTTATATGGGTATGAGCTGTCGTTTATCTTCCCTCCCCAGACTCTGACCATAGTTTGTCTATGAGCGTGATACACTGGGTATGATGATGATGATGATTGTAAGAATTACAGATCTTCCTTGTTATTGAAGTTCATTCCGTGTCACCCTTGTTACGGGAGTTTAATTCTCTTCACCTACAGGAAAATCGGTTTCCAATCCCTTTATATATCCTTGCGTTGGAATGAAAAAGGAAACCAAAGAGGTATTGTGTTCCTTAATAACACCTTGAAACCTGGTCAAGTGTTTCTCGTCGGTTCAAAATCGAGTCTTGTATCCCATTGCTTTTGACATGATCATATTCATTTTGAAGTTGGGTTCGCTTCCAAGTTCAAATAAATATCGATTCAACGAGTCTGTTTTGAACACCTCTAATGAAACCTATGGTCGCTTCATCTTGAACACCTCTAATGAAACTTGTGGTCGCTTCATTGATCTGAAAGTTTAGGTTTGTATAATAATTTGTTGTGGTGATTGCTACATCTAGGTGTCTTTTTGGAGGTATTTGCTCCTTTCCCTTCCTCCATTATGCATCTCTTTAATGGCAAAGTAGACCTTTGCACTAAAATATAACATTTTTCTTTATTGTTAGTTGGATGCTTTAATTGCAAATTTATCTATATTCAATTTCCACCATTATGCCACTTATACTATAATTATGCTTGGTAATGAATGTACTTGTATTCAATAATGGTTCTATTTATTCTTGTATGTTTCTTTTTTTTAGGGGTGAAGGAATTAATCCTTTATTCTGTAAGTGGTCGGTGAGAATTAAACCTCTGTTATAACACTACAACATAATTTGCTTTTAGTGGGATATATTTAGTGACATTTAATTTAAATGTTGCTATTTCAAATTTCTTATAGTGTATATTGAGGATTTAGTGACATTTATTAGACCTTTAGCAGCATATTAAAAAGTTACGCTAAAGCTTTTAGCGACATAGGATATAGCGACATTTCTCACAAATGTCACTATAGACTATAGTGACAATTACAAATGCCACTAAAGACCAAATTAAGTGTCGCTAAATCACTTTATGGTGAAAATTAAAATAAAAACAATAATTATTACACTAAAAATATGAATTAGTGGCATTTTTTTAATGCCACCGAATCTAATGTCGCAAAAAGCTAAATCTGTTGTAGGGTAAGGATGAATCTAAATTCTTCAACCACTAATCTAGCTAGTTCATGATTCTAATCTAATTCCAATAATTATTTATTTTTGAGGTGAATTGGTGCAACATAGTTTAATCAAGAGGTAATTAAGGTGGGAAACTAAAGTAATCTCTTAAGTTGATCTTTTTTTGTGCTTTACTTGCATGGCTTACAAAAGTATGTGGACTTGGAAGGATTTTGCCAAATCATAATAATGGCTCCTTTGTTTTTGTATATGCATCTAAATTAGGGTATTATATCCTTTGTCTCTTTTTATTAGTCCCACATCTAGAAATAAGTGTCACATAATTAAGATAGAGTTGTAGCAATTAAAAAGAAACAAAGGATAATAGGTGTGTTTGGCAAACGACTTATAGTCGATTACCGTAGTTGATTTAACTAGCTGATCTTATTAACTGGTTTGACTAGCTGATTTTGAATCTGCTACTATGATCAGCTTGCGAAAAAACGACTTAATTATAACAATAATTGTTTCAATCAGTTAATTTACCATACACTAGCTAGCAGTGGATGGTTTGATTACCAAACCCTATATTTGTATCAAAATAAGCTAAAGTTGTTCACACATAAAAAGTTATTCAAAAAATTTCTTTGTCTTATGTTACACTTGTATTATAAAAAGTTAATACATATTTTTAACTTAATAAAAACTTAATCAAAACTTAGTGTAGAAAGTGGTTTTAAAATTGGACGAGGGGCAATTTTAATTAAAAAAAAAATTAATAGACTATGATACTGAATAAAGGTTTGCACTCTTCCAAAGTTTTTGACAGTATATATTATTAATTGTATTTCTTAGACATATAATAAAATTCACAATTTTTTACTTGAGACCGTCTTTTGTTAAGACGGCTCTCAAAAGCTCAGTCCAATTCTAAATATATATTGTTGCACCTCTCAATATAGATTGAGGCTGGACTTTTGAGAGTCATCTTTTTAAAATACGGTCTCTCAAGAGAGCACCTGAATAAAATTATACCACTATAAAAAAAAAGTTTCAATTATGACACATATTTGACAACTCTTTAAAATGTAACAATTATTAGAGTTTTATTCTAGTATTTCAATATAAATTCATGACACTTCCTACAAGTATCACCAAATATTTTTGTGACATATGATATTAAATGTAATAATTGGCATATATATAGTATACAAAAGAATCCTTCATAAATATTGGGATTGGATAATCATTATGATAGTTTATTTTAATAATATTGCATTAATCAAAACTTAGGAAACTACATTTTTTTTATATATTTTATTAAGCAAATTTTATTCTTAGAACTATGAACCCCATTAGCATTGATAAGGTACCCATATAAAAAGGTGCCCTAGCCTATTACATAGACACAAGTCTAGTTGAATATTCCCTTTGATATTCTAATTATGCATTAAAGAAATAAACTACTTATGTTTATTAAAGAGAAAAACATACTTTAGGTTGAAGGTTATTGAAGTTGGTTTTCAAGTGATCATTTCTATGTCTATGTAGTGTATATGTAGTACATGTGGAGGTATGACAATATATAACACTCTTTTCTAATATGTATTTAAAAATTTGTAAAAAGTTGATAGTAATAAAACTTATATTGAAACGAAATAAATTAGATTTCAGTTGACTATGTTTAAACTTATAAATAAATGTAATTGTTTTGATAAAAAAAAAATAATGGAGCTCATGTGATGAAGAGGAGAAGGTAAGAATTTGTGGCAACATCTCTGTCAAGGAATCAACTCAATCAAAAGCTTAAGCTGAAGGTTGCGACCCCAAGATATGTTATATACTCTAACACGTCCCCTCACACGAAAGCCCTTTAGGCTAGAAGTGTGGATGCAGCACATGCCCTCCTCATACATGGCGCTAAATTTTTCCACTTTAAATGAAGGGTGGTTGAGATTCGAACCTGTGACCTTTTGTCACTCTGACTCTGATACCATGTTAAGGAACCAACTTAACTAAAAACTTAAGCTGATGGTTGAGCCCCAGGATATGTTATATACTCTAACAATATCAAACTAATTAATCTTGTATGGACTTAGAACATGTTAAAATAGTGTGCTCTGATCCTAAATTCAAGGAGAGTAAGCTGGAGAATGTAATTAAGTAGAGCGGAGAATGAGAAGTCTGAATATGCGAATAAAATATTAAGTAAAAGTGCATAATAAAAATAGTGTAGACTAAGTCTATTTTAGAGTAGGCCATCTCATAAGAAGAAAAAATAGGAGGGTTTACTATATTCTTTTTGATTTTTTGATTTTTTAATTTTTTTTAGTAATGATTTTTTAGTGTTTAATTTGGTTTTGGATAGTGTAGTTAAGTTTGTAAGGCATATACTACTCAGTCCAATTATAGTGAGTAACTATTATGTTGTGTTATTTTAATATATTGTTGGTTATACTCCAAAAACAAAAATCAACTTGATTCACCATTATGTGAATGATACATGAATTCAATGGATGAGTCTATGATAGTGAAATTGAATATTTGGTATATACTTCCTCTAGATTTTATTAGTTGTTACAGATCCTGTAGTGATTACTGTTCACCAATTGATCTTATTTGGTATATAGTTCTCTATGTATAATGTAAAACATAGTCAAGTGGGATCTTGTTTGATTCACCTTACTGTGTATTTTCTTAACTTTTAAAAAATTTTATCATATGAAATTAGAGATATCAAAGATTAAAATCGTGCATTGGATAGCGTGAAAAACAGAAATGTGGCAACTATTAATATCAGAGGACGTATATTACTTGGAGACGGGTATTGATGTGGATATGATACGTGTTCAATTGTCGGATGCGCTTATATATTCAATATTGCACCTAAAACTAGCCAATGTCTGAGTATTAAGGATTGGATACAGGTACGTGAAGCAAAATGAAGAGACCAAGTAACATTGATTGGTATAAACACATAGTTACACCATAAAACTAGCCAAAGACGTTGTATTTGTGTCTTAGCTCTTGGATAGCATCTATTTCTAATAGTTATGTCACTTATGCCTTCTATGATGTTGTGGCCTTTAGATTGCTTTATACATATTTGGTTATGTTATGAGCAATATATTTATGTTGCATTACCTTGTTATATTTTCTGTTTTATTTTGTTTTGCTTTTCTTTCTCGAGTTGAGGGACATTTTAGTTGCATCTTTTTTTGTGAATATGATTTATTATCTTCGAGGGGAATACACTGAGTGTGATGATGATGACATGTACACACTACACGACCTTAAGGGTTGTATACAAGGAGCTAAATATATTTGGCAATGATTTAGTTGGTTGAAACGTTTTTGGTGATTTGACTAGATGACAGTTTTGGTATATAAGCCATGTGTTTTAGCTAGTTGTTTAAACGAGCTGCTATAAGTAGCTTTTGATTTTGAATTGAAAGTCTGCATTTCAATTAGTTTAAAACTCATTTTACGAACCGTTGATTTTGCAAAACACACTCGTGAAATATTCGGTTATAAATAGACGGTATAAATTACAGATATACAATTGTTATATTTTCAAAATTAAATTTAATGCTTACTTAAAAATATATTTTTATGTATCATATTTTCTGTTCTAATTTTTAAAAAATAAAAATTTAGGAAAGGTTCCAAAAACTCGAAGAAAATAAAACAAGCTTACATAAATAGAAGAGCAAATTATCTAGAATAATTCATTTTTTCATGATTTTTTAACAATAATTCTACCTATTGATTAACCATGAGTAATTCTAATTTTAGGATGTATATGTCTAGAGTAAATTTGGGTAATCCAATGACCTATTATAGTAGGTGATTCAAAAAAAATGAAAATTAATGTAAAATTAGAAAAAAGATTATTTTTCGACATTTATTTTAATTTATCTTTTATTTAAATAAAATAAAACTTACTATAGCAAGTAATCTGGTTATGAGGTTTCCTCTAGGAAAATACTTGCTACAGTTCGGATTATTCATGGTTAATCAATAGGTGTAATTGAATTCAATTAGGTAATATTTTTTTTTTTTGAAGGATAGGTAATATTTTAATAAGAGGTTAATTGAATTTTTTTTCTAAAATAAGAGGTAATAAGTCCACAATATCCTAACGCCTAACTATTTGTGGCTAGTTTTTTAATAATGGTTTGTCTCTGGTCTAAAGGGTTAAATTCAGTAGATCTGGATGGAGGAGTAAATTATTTAGTTGCGTATTAATTTTATCAATTATTCTAAATTTAAACTATTATTGAGAAATTATTTCATCAAATTAATGTTGGAATTTGATTGATATTTGAGCAATTATATTTTTTTAGTATCTCTTTATAAATCTAAAAAAAATGAATAGTGGCATATGCAAAAACTATTTGGGGAAAAAAAAGAGGAATAGTAAAGGGCTTAGGATGGGATAAGAATAAAGAAAATTATAAATAATATTTATTGTTTAATTTTAATCTGCACATTTAACCTAAATTTTCATTTTATTATATATTTGTCCTTTTCTATTAAATATCACTTTATCTACTTTTTAAATCCATTTTTTTTTAAAAAAATAAAATTTCTCTTAAATATATGGCTATTGTTAATGTGGCAGCTTTTATTAAACTTATAGTGGTTCTAATATTTTATGAAAAAATCAACCTCTTTTTAATATCAAAATCAATATTATCTTTCCTGAAAATAGTTTTTTTTTTGCTTGCCATTAATACCTTCTTTTTTTTGAGTTATCAACTATCTCCCTTGAAAATCCTTTTTTTGCTTTTTTTTGGGACAATTCATTTAGGCTTGGGTAGCCTAAAGGTAAAGGTAAAGCACACTTCTATTATCTCGCACAAGAATACTCAAGGAACTCCCAACTGATATCTGCACCAGTAGAAGTCGAATTTCAAACCTTCTACTCCACATGCAGATGTACTATAAATTGAGCCACAAGCACTTTTAGTTATATTTAAAAACCCTACTAAAGTGACATCAGATTAGATCTGTCACTATCGAGAGACGGTCTCCCATAAGAGTAGCTCTTATTTGTTATTTCCCTTTAGCCAAATGGCTACCATCTCTTAAATCTGGAAACATACCTGTGGGCTGTGAGACTGGACAACCAGCTATGAATTTAGGAACTTTACAAGAATTAGGGCATCAAATGAGTGAGGATTAATCTTGGGCAATTCACAATCTAATCTTTTATAATAATACTTTTGTGGGCATTAAATTAATGGGATAAATATGGGTTGAGGGACTCTATTTGGTCGCGCTTTCTTGTATAGGTATGAGTTGCCGTTGCCTTATCCTCTCTAAATCCTGCCCATAGTTATTTATGAGCGGGATACAATGGATTGGATGATGATGATGAAATTAATGGGGTAAATAATGGGTTGAAATAAACCCAAATCTTTCCAATTTTGTTGTTTATTTTCATGAGGAAGTATGTGGAAGAACTTGTGGCTTTGGGTTTTGTGGCCTTTATTTCATGAGAGAATTTTTAGTTGAATGGGTCAATCAAGTGTTTTATTTTATTTATTTATTTTTATTCAAAAAAAGTGTTTTATCTTTTTTAACGTGTTTATTCATGATTTGAAGATGGAAAATGATTTACAAATTTCTTATTTTCCTTATTTTGATTATTACATTACAAGTGTCCAAATCTGTAAGAAGCAAGAGCAAACTCAACTTCAAATTTAGATATGTTGGATATATTTAATAAATTCAAATTCTTGTGAAGGACGGCTTCTTTGAGAGATCATCTCTAATTGGGCTGACCCTTTATGTATTTTTTAGAATATATTATAAATAAGTATTAAGAATGATTGCAAGTAGACATTTAAGATATTGAAAGTAGGCATTAAGAATACGATAAGTAAGCATTAGGGATAATGTAAGTAGACATTAAGATTACAGTAAAAAGACATTAATCTTTAATGGATTGAGATTAAAATATGTCTCTCAAAAAGACGGGTCTCTCAAGAGACTAGCTGTTTAATAAATGATTGCTGGTTGGTTTGACATAAAAAAACCTGAAATTTTTTTTACATGATTGATGGAGTATTAAAGTTTTATTGTACAAACTTAAAATGATTGATGGAGTATTTGTTAAACTAGCTATTTAAACCTTTGAGTCATGAATAGGTCTCTTGGAGAGACGACTCTCAAAGACCTGTCCAATTGAATAAAGCATCTATTATACGCAAACATTGACAAAACACCTATAATAATTTTTAATAGTTAATAACCACCTATAGAACATAACATAGACTCTTACAATAAATAACCTAAACACCTATAGCACATAACATAAACTCTTACAATAAATAACTTAAATACCTACAACACATAACATAGACTCCTACAACACATAACATAAGCACATGCAAGAAATAAGCTAAACACCTACAACATATAACAAAATTACCTACAACACGTAACTAAAACAGCTACAACAGATAACCAAAACACCTAAAGCACATAACCTAAGCCCTTAAACTATTAAAGCAAATAACCTAAACACCTACACCACATAACACCTAGTTGACAACTTCAGCATGTTTAAAACACCTACTCGACATAGTATGTGTTTCTACTTGACGTATCACATAAATGCTTAATTGAGGTATCCTAAAACCTGTCGAGTAAGCTTGCAATTACACTGTACATTTTCATTTTTGGTATTTAAAAAAATCTAATGGGTCGACCAAAATGAGATCATCTCTTTAAAAGACGGTCTGTCACAACAATTTGTATTGAGTTATTGGTTGTTGTTAGCTTATTAGCAAAAAAGTTAGTCAAAAGTCAAAAACAAGCATAATAGTCTTTTAGTTTTTGTTAAAAAACAACTTTTTTAGCTGGTTTAAAAGCTTTTTACCAAATGTTATTTTGGTTGTTTATTAAAACAAAAAGGTCATTTACTAAACACAACAATTATATATTGTGTTACGCCCTTCAAATGAGAGCTCTTTGGCCGAAAACTGTGAATGTAGCTAGCACATGTCGTCCTCATGGCTTTTGATATCATGCCACTGAATTAATTTAATAAAAAGCTTAAGATGATAGTTGTTGTTTCAAATATCATACAATATATACTAAAGATATAATACAATAATTTCAAATGATAATCTCTCACCAATTTGCTTATAATATGGATTACATTAATCGACAATATAACATCTTAATATGACATCTTGTAATTGTTATTTCTATTTTATTTTAGCTTAGTTATAACTAAATTTGACATTATGCAATTTTCTAATTTATTGTATTGTATGGTTCTTTGATCATTATTCATTATTAATAATTAGAGCAAATAACTCACTATAACATAATTTGCTTTTAGTGGGATAAATTTAGCGACATTTAATTTAAATGTCGCTATTTTAAATTTCTAATATAGTATATAAGGAAGATTTACTTGCATTTATTAAACCTTTTAGCAACATAAAAAAAATTGACACTAAAAACTTTTGAAACGAACCATATTGAGAAAAAAATTGTAAAACGAGATAAATTGATCAATAATGTATACTATTTAAGTTTTACTTTTAATCAAATCGGTGGAAAATATACATATTTGTAAAGGTAATCAAGTCGAAAATATTTGAAAGTACAATATATGGGTAGCATTAACAATTGCAGCATTATTTCTAATTTATCAAAAACATAAAATTCAAAAAAATAGGGCCAGGTTTACTTTTTATCACTTTTCAGAATTATAAAATTTCTATAAGTTTGACAAATTTTTATTCATATATATATTTTTATATCATATTCGAGTTATAAATACTAATTTTTAATTGAAGTTCAGATAATTTTTGAATGTTATAAAAAATTTAACAAGTCTAAATTTTAAATCACTCTAGAATCTAGATACATTCCTCCTACACTAAGTAAGTTAAGATTATTGGTGGATAATTATTATTAATAGAAAAATAATAAATAAAAAATGTTAAGTGGGTGCATTGATTAGGGTTAGCAATAGTGGATTAGTTGATTAATTAAATATTAAAATGAGATGGTGTGGGGAGAGAGAATAGTGGGGGTGTCTGCATGTTTGGGACATGTCTGAGGTACTACGGCACTTTATAAATTGACTGCCCTTCTCTTCTATTGAGGGGCCAATCACCCATCACAAGTGCCTCAACCACCCAAAAAATATTATTCCTTTCCTTTTTCATCATTATCATCATCATTCTATTCAGTGTTTTCCGTCCATAGAGAACTATAGATAGGGTCCGGAGAGGAAGGACGGCAGCAACTCATACCCATAAAGAAGAGTACGGCCAAAAGGAGTCCCCCGGCTCGAGAAAAGATGAGGAGAAGAACTCTCAATGAATCAGTAATCTAAAACATGGATAAGACGTCTCCATGTTAGTGCTAAAATAGAATTTACGAATTTTAGTGTCGATCTATATTATATATGTATGTGGGATTTTGATAGATTCGTCTCAATATACACTTTCTAAATATTAATTTTTTGGAATTTTTAAAAACTCGTAATTAAAATTATTTGACTTTTAAGTTTTCATTGAGATCTACAAAAAGTGAATGAAAAGTATAAATGGAAACAGAAGGAGTATACATTATGTGATGTTCGCAGAATAGTTTATAAAACAATTTAAGTTTATATTGATATAAATAGATAGTTGAATGGTATCTAAAATTACGATAATAATGACATTTCATTTCTCAATGCATGTCATTAATGACGCCCACCTAGGGTGGTATGCAAAATTTATTGTTGTTAATGATAAAATTAACAAAAAAATGTTTTCAGCTGACCCTTGGTCAGAATTCCATGTGCAACCATACGAGAATAAGGAGTGCACATGATTTAATGAGTTATTTAACTTTAATCCGGCCATTATACTCCCTCACATTCAATATTATTGTTCAATTTGGTTTTTTTTTTCATGTTTGCAAATGCAAATATTCACAAATATCTCAAATTGTATTTGATTAAAAATTATAAAATATTAATAAAATTTAGATGAAAATGAATTAAACAAAATCCCACTATAGAATAATAAATTTTTAGCTCCATCAAAATGATTTACATAAACTATTTAATGATAAATAGTGATTGACATATTAACTAGTTAAAATAACTAATAATTGTGAATAAACTATTTTCATGCTAATCCAATAAATCAATACTCCAATCGACTATTAACTATCAGTTCTTTGTCAAATTGCCAAACATCTCTAATATTCTTTTATATTTAATTTTGTTATCACTCTATAACCATAAATTTTGCTTTTTTGACAAGGGGCCCTGGGCGACGGCCCCTATTGCCCACCTTTAAGGCTGGCCCTCTCCACACCACTCTTAATAATCGTGGCCAAGCAAATAAGACGTAACGTCTAAATAGAATTGGATGGAGTAATATTCAATTGTGCTACCACACTATATATTGATGACAATAATGGTCCAAATCATTCAAATGCACGAAACAGTGTGTACTTATCTTTATATTTATTTGTTATCAAGGACTTAGAATAGTTGGACTTGGTTATCGTATCTTGTATTCTTTTTTTGTGGTCCTAAAAGAAAGACCTCTTTTTCCTTTTCTTTTTGGGTGTCCAAAAACTTTAGGCTTCGAGATTTAATTGTGGTCCTTAAAGTAGTCCTTTGGGGAGCTACCCTCGAGGTTTATGAGGGTTCATCAAGGTTAAACCTAAGCACTTTACCTTTTGGTAAGAAATAGCATGCATTCTTTGGTGTCCCAATTTAAAATAAAAAAGTTTATTAATGCTGCGTTTGTGAATGTTAAGGGCCGACCTTAAATATTTTAGAGTCTTGGGCGAAATGACACATTGGAGCCCTTTTTTTTACAATTTATAACCTATATAAACCTTTTATAACCAATATTTTTGCTTTTTTGACATGGGGCCCTGGGCGACGACCCCCTCTTGCCCACCCTTAGGGCCGGCTTTGTGAATGTTGATTTCATTTTACAATTTTACAATTGGCTCAAATCAAGTATTAAACAAATAAAAAATATCAATTTTAACTTTAAGTTAATTCAACCAACGTTTTACATTACAACATAATTTGCTTTTAATAGGGTAAATTTAGGGACATTTAATTTAATTGTCACTGTTTCGAATTTTCTAATAGTATATATAATGGATTTATGTGACATTTATTAGACCATTTAGCAGTATAATATAAAATCATACTAAAGTTTTTCCGACATAGGATTTAAGGACATTTCTTATAATTGCCACTATAGACTTTAGCTAGTAACAATTATATATGCCACTAAATGCCAAATAAAGTGTCACCAAATCACTTTATGTTGGAAGTTGGAACCTAAAATAAAACCAATAATTATTACACTAAAAATATAAATTAGTGGTATTTTTTTTAACATCATTAAATTTAATATCGCGAAAAGTTAAATTTGTTATTGTGGTAGTTTAAATTTACAATCTAAGAGTGGCTTTTCAAAATTTTTCATTCTCAGATTCTTCATTAATGTTTTATAATTAAAATCGATAATTTAAAATGAAATACATATTCTCAAAATACTCATATATCGATTTTCACCGCCTACAAATAAAAGTAAAATAGTTCAGTTAAAAACTTGATTTGAGATGTTGAAAATAAAGATCTAAAAGTAAGCTACAATGGAGAAGTAACTACTTCAAACTAAGTAAGTGCGTGGGCTTATGTTATGAAAAGTCAATTTGATTCAAATTTGTGTAATATATGTAAAAATTGTAATCTTTTAGCTTGTTTAGATTTCTCTATTTTTTTGTATTAAATATTTTGTCTAATTGAGTCACTTTTTCTTATTTTTGCGAGATACTATCTTTTAGGGATAAATTAAATATGCGTATTTCTCCTTGTCCTCTCCTTAAAGGATGCTCGCTATAATTTGTCTGGCGTCTGTTATTCTTCTCCTCTAAACCCTGATTTATGCGGGATATTACTGAATTGATGACACTGGCACTCATTTATAACTAATTGATTGATTGATTAAGAAGAATTGCGTTGTAAACTAATATACTTCCTCCGTTCCATAATACTTACTACGGAGTGTGACAGTTGTGTGGATAAATGTCACTATCATAGCATGTATTATGCAACGGAGCAATTACATTAACATTGATTAGAGGTGTTCAAAACAGACCCGATAATCCGATACACACCCGACTTTATAACTGAACCCGATTTTAAAATGGATCTACAATTATGTAAAAATCAATGTGAACACAAAACTCGATTTTGAACCGATCCGAAACATCTGACCCGAAATCAACCCAAATAAACACCTCTAACGTTGATACATCTAGGAGTAAATCATCCAGATTTACTGTGGTTTTTGTCGTGTAGTGTATTTAGGTGGAATATGTACGAACATATTGGCAGTGCAATTATGGCCCCCCTATTTTTGATAAGTGATGAGCATTGCTATTTGTTATTAGTTACTATACAAGTTATTACTATAAATGTAAATGACCTGGTTCATTATTTTGTATACCAATACTCGGCTACTCTCTCATTAGTCCCTACCGTACCGTACATGCTTAGACAAGTACTTATACTAATAGTCAGGGTTGGCTCTAAAAGTGGGTAAAAAGGGCCGTTGTAAGGGCCCCAAGTTGCTATTTTACGCAGGACCTCAAAATATATAGGACCGACCCTGCTAGTAGCAAATTTGATTTTGATTTCTTACATAGAAGAACAAAAAACTCAAACTAGTAACCAAACTATATTTTTTTTTTCTCGAGATAACAATCTGTTTGGTTATCGATTATAAATGATTCTGATGAAAAAATATATATAGTGTAATTTACATGAAATGTGAAATTTTGATCATAAAAATAAGTTTTCTTCCATAATTTTTTATTACTATCTAATATCACATCTGAAAATAGTGATTCCACTACAATATAATTTGTTTTTAGTGGGATATATTTAGCGACATTTAATCTAAGTGTCGCTATTTTAAATTTCTAATAGTATAGATAGAGGATTTAGTGGCATTTATAAGACCCTTTAGCAGTATAATAAAAAAATCACACTAAAGTTTTTTTGCGACATATGATCTAGTGATATTTCTCACAAATGTCACTATAGGCTATAGTAACAATTACGTATGCCAAAACTATCTTTAGAGAGAGGAACACTAGCGGAAGGATGGGCGAATAGCCGCCAACTCTGGTTTTTCTCAACTTTCCGGCACTAAAACAACCGTACCACTGTGGGTATGAGGGGAGGTCGAGGTTCTAGAGGGAGGGGAGGGAGAGGAAGAGGGGAAGAATCCAGAAATCTTGGCATTATTGGAGCAGACATTTCAGAAACTAGGGCGGAGAAGGAGACACTGATTTCCGATTGTGAAGATGGAAATAGCTTGACCCTTGATTCAATTGAAGAGGACAGCAGGAA
The DNA here is from genome assembly GCA_019776075.1 of Amaranthus palmeri. NCBI lineage: Eukaryota > Viridiplantae > Streptophyta > Magnoliopsida > Caryophyllales > Amaranthaceae > Amaranthus > Amaranthus palmeri. Next base: position 382,342 of record JAAKBH010000365.1, read on the forward strand.
TAGAGAAGCGAAGGAGGAGATTAGGGCTGAGAAGGAACCACCTGTAAGTGGAAAGAAGGATGGAGAGCTTGGGCCAAATCTGAACACGGCTGTCCGGGAAAATGAGGGAGCTGAAAAACAGAAGGCAGGAGAAAGAAGAGATTGTGCAATTAGGGAGGAATTGATGATGTTGAAGCAGAAATTGGAGGATATGCAGCAGCTAATCCAAGGCCCTGACCAAATGTCGAACAGCCCTAGGAAGATGGGGGAAATTAGGGAATCAACTCAGGATGGAATGGAGGAATTCCCTGTGCTAAACAAAAATTCAGACAGGAATAGACCCACACCAGCAAATTTACTGCCACTCCCCTCGTGGAAGGACAAGGTAATAAACCCAATCCCTCCTACTGGAATGCCACTTAAATTTGTGCCCCCTATGATTGAAAATGGTAGCCAAGTAGTACATATTGACACTCACGATGCTGTGGATTTAGTTAAACTTTGGGAACGTGCTGTGGTTGTGTATGTCGTTGGTGGTAATGTTAGTGTAGACATTCTTAGGGGATTCATACGTAAGCATTGGTCATTTGTGAGCATGCCTGTGATACATAATCATGAAGATGGGTATTTTATTTTGAGATTCAGTACAGAGAGTGAATGTGAAGAGATTCTAAAAGGGGGTCCTTACTTTTTGAATAGAGCACCTATGATAGTGAAGAAATGGAGCATAAATTTTGATTTTAAGGAGGAAATTGTGCGTGTCATACCAGTGTGGGTCAGACTCCCAAACCTTCCCCTTCACTGTTGGGGTGAAGATACTTTGAGTAGGATAGTTAGTGCAATTGGAGTTCCGGTTCTTGCAGACGAATGCACAGCGAAACAACTGAAAGTGTCATATGCGAGAGTGCTTGTTGAAGTGGATGTTACCCAAGACTTTGTTAAGGAAATACTTGTGCGAGATAAATCAGGGAAAGAGTTTGTGCAAAAAGCAATCCCTGAGTGGAAACCCTTCTTCTGCAGGAAGTGCAATAAGTTAGGGCACGATTGTAAAAATGATACGCTAGCTGATCAACACCAACCGAAACAGAAAGCTAATGAGGAGAGCACTAAAGAGGGAGATAACAAGGTGTGGATGCCCACAGCCATTGTAAAGGTAATCAAGGGGGTAAAAAGCATTGAGGAGCTTAAAGATAGGCTGTCAGTAAACAGCAATTGTGAGGAAGAAGCTGCTGCCCACAATAATAAACACACAGCAGTCAGTAACAAAGCTGCTGTTTGCAGCGATTCTGTCCACAGTGCAGCAGGTGGGGATGCTACGGTATGCTCCATAAATAGCTTGAATCAGGATCATGAAAGGGAGGATGGGTGGACCCCTGTAGCTCCTAGCAAGGCAGCTCGTAGAGGCCATCAGAAACTCACCGGCAGCAACATTATAGGGACCATGATACAGCTTGGGGAAGGAAACTTATCAGAGGATCTAAACACAGCAGCAGATCGTAATGGGGTCGGGAGCCCTCCAACTCCCTCTCCGCAATGATTATAGTCTCGTGGAATGTGCGGGGCTTGAATAGCCCCATAAAAATCAAGGAAATCAAAGCTTTCCTTGAGGATAAGAGGGTAAGTGTTGTAGGAATGTTGGAAACTAAAGTAAAATATTCAAATGCTATGAAAATTCAAAAAAAGTTCGGGAATAAATGGAATTGGAGTACGAATTATTCTCACCATGAGAAGGGGAGAGTGTGGGTTGGTTGGAGGCATGATCAATGCAAGTTGGAGCAATATGAAACTCACCAACAATTTGTAACAACCAAAATCACTCCCATTAATTCAAGCACAAGCTTCATCATTGTGTTTGTGTATGGTCTTCATAGTGTTCGCGACCGGAAAGATATGTGGAAGGAGTTAGAGAAGATAGACTACAATTCACCTTGCTTGTATATGGGAGACTTTAATGCCATTTATAAAGAAGAACATAGGAGAAATGGATCACAAGTGTCTACTTATGAAACCTTCGACATGCTTCAATGGCTCGACCGTAAAGAACTCCAAGCAATCACTGAGAGAGGTCATAGTTACTCCTGGACCAACAGAGAGGAGGGGGTAAAGCGTACTCTAACAAAGATTGATCATGCCATAGGGAATCTCCAGTGGTTTGATCGCTACAGCCATGCTAGTGTCCTCTACGCCAATTCACAAACCTCCGATCACACGCCACTGATTTTGAACCTCGCAGATTATGATCAGCACCAGGGCAAACCGTTCCGTTTCTTCAACTACCTTTGTGACCATCAGGACTTCCTCAGGGTGGTTGAAGATGCATGGAAGATTAGAGTTAAGGGTATAGGGCTGCAGAGACTTTGGCACAAGATGAAAAATGTTAAAAACAACCTGAAAAAGCTCCACAGCAATGAGTTTGCGGGTATCAAGGGCAAAATTACCTTGTGGGAGGAAAATCTGGGAGACATTCAAACAAATTTGCAAGGCAACCCCGAGAATGCAGAGCTTCACAATCAGGAAAAGGAAGCTACCAACCAGGTGAGAAAATGGAGGAAAATAGAAGACAAAGCCCTCCACCAAAAGTCCAGGATCAATTGGCTGAGAAATGGAGATGAAAATACGGGTTTCTTTCATGCGGCTATAAAGGAGAGATTGGCTTCAAACAGCATTCATGAGCTTCAGGATAAGGAGGGAAACTGGCTAAAGACCACCCATGAGATTCAGAAAGAAATTACCCAGTTTTATCAAAACCTTCAAGGAACCGCTAACCACAACCTTGAGGTGATTGATAGAAGGATTATGAGGGATGGCCCCCAGCTGGATAATCAGAGTAGCCAAGGTCTTATTCGGGATGTGACTGATGAGGAGATTAAGGAAGCTCTGTTTGGGATGAATGACAACAAAGCTCCGGGTATTGATGGTTTTAATGCTTATTTCTTCAAGCAGGCTTGGAGTATCATCAAAGAAGATTTCAGCAGTGCTATCAAAGACTTTTTCAACAGTAATTCCCTCTTTTCCCCGTACAACTGCACCTCTGTCACCCTGATCCCAAAAGTCTCCAACCCTAATAAAGTTGGGGATTTCCGACCGATTGCTTGCTGCACTGTTATATACAAGGTCATCTCCAGAATCCTTGCAGGGAGGCTACAGAAAGTGATGACAAAGATGATTGATCAAGCTCAATCAGGGTTTATCCCAGGTAGACAGTTGGCAGATAATATCCTACTGGCCGCAGAGATTATTAAAGGTTACACCCGTAAGAACAACAGCCCCAGATGCATGATCAAGATGGACCTTCGGAAAGCCTATGACTCAGTTAGCTGGGAGTTCCTGATCTCGGTGATGAACGAAATGGGGTTTCCCCCTAAATATGTGGATTGGATTAGGACTTGCATCTCCACGGTCTCTTTCTCAATTTTGGTCAATGGTAGCCCGTTATCTCCGTTCGATGCTAAGAAGGGTCTTTGCCAGGGGGATCCTTTGTCCCCTTATCTCTTTGCCATAGCTATGGAATATCTGTCCAGACTCATGAAGAAGCAGAGGGACAATCCTAACTTTCATTTCCATCCTAGATGCAAGCGGGTTAACATCACTCACTTACTCTTTGCAGATGATCTCCTCTTGTTCTGCAGAGCTGATATCCCATCCACCCAAAGCATCATGCACACTTTTCAAAGGTTTTCCAAAGCTTCGGGCCTAGAGGCAAATCACAGTAAGAGCAACGTCTATGTTTCTGGTGTTGATGATCAAACCAAAGAAGGCATTCTCCTTAATCTACAGATGACGGAAGGTGCCTTTCCTTTCAGATACTTGGGGGTCCCACTCCACGCAAAGAAGCTGAACTCGAGGGACTGCAGACCTCTCGTTGATAAAATTGTGGGTAGAATCAGGTGTTGGTCTTCTCGCCTCCTTTCTTACGCAGGGCGAGTCCAGCTGGTCCGTAGTGTCATTGGAGGTATGCACAACTTTTGGTCCCAAATCTTCTGCCTTCCAAAAAAGGTGATCAAAATGGTTGAAAGCATCTGTAGATCTTTTATTTGGACGGGTAAAGAGGGTTTATCTAGGAAAGCTGCTGTGTCCTGGAATCAGATGGGGTTACCATTCTTAAAAGGGGGCCTTAACATAAGAGATATGTATATTTGGAACAGAGCTGCTATCCTCAAGCATTTGTGGAACCTGGCGAGTAAAAAAGAGAACCTGTGGGTGAAATGGGTTCATAGCTACTATGTGAAAGAGCAGGCGCTCCAGGACGTGATTCCCTCTATTCATGCTTCTTGGAGCTTCAAGAAGATCATCAAACAGAAAGAGCTCCTGGATAATCTGGGTGGTTGGGATAAGGTGACTACCGGGGGGACTTACCACATTGGGAAGACTTATGAGATACTGATTGCTGACGCTCCAAAAGTCAACTGGGGAAATATCATGATCAAGAATATTGCTAGTCCTAGTGCCCGCTTCATCACTTGGCTGGCTGTCCAAAACAGGTTGGCTACAAAAGATCGGATTGGGAAATGGGCGAACATCTCGGACGAAAACTGTGTTTTGTGTAATGGAGCCAGGGAGTCCAGTCACCATCTTTTCTTTGATTGCCCGAATGCAAAGGAGATCAGATCCAAAGTGTTTAATTTCCTTCCCAGAGGTCTCGATGACCCCAATTTCCACACAGAGATCCAAAGCATGAGTAAAATCAACAGGAAAAAGTCTGACCGAGCTAAGCTGATTGTTGGGTTATGGACTGAGATGATTTACAACATCTGGATGCAGCGCAACAGGAAAGTTTTTGATAACCACACCTTCAGACAGAAGGAGGTTATAGACTGTATAGTCTTTAGGATAGCGAGTAGAGCTAGTAGTAGAATGAATGACTTACTTGTATCTAAGTAGGTAGTCTTGGGTTTTTGGGCTAGTGCTCTCCTTTTTGTATAGAGCTCTAGCGCTTTTGGTGGCTTCGGGGGAGTTAATTTCCTTCCCGAGCGTCTGTTTTTGTCCTTTTGGTATATAATACAAAATCATTTGGCAAAAAAAAAAAAAAAAAAAAAAAACAATTACGTATGCCACTAAGACCAAATAAAGCGTCCCTGAATCACTTTGTAGTGGAATTTAAAATAAAAACCATTAATTATATTAAACTAAAAGTTTGAATCAGTGACACTTTTTTAATTTCACTAAATGTAATGTTGCAAAAAGTTAAATTTGTTGTTGTGTGCATTGGACGAATATTTAGGAAGGAAATGAAATAACTAAGCAAAGTTGTTAAAATCGGAATTCTACTTGGAATTATTTAGACTTGTAGAATCGAATCGTAGAATCGTAAGATTCTAAAATAAACTTAAATTAGCTATCTAGTCATAATTATTCACCTCAGAAGTTTAAAGTTTCATTTACTTCATTTTTAAGAATGAAATTAAATATATAAAAAATGGTGTAATAATTAGTTTAAATCTTCGTACCGATGAAGAATTTTATTTTATAAAAATATGATGACGAATTGTTAATTTGTAAGAAAAATTGGTACATAAGAAAAATTGTAAAAAAAAAGTAAGAATAAATTTGTATAAGAACTTGTAAGAATAATTTGTTTAAATTTGTATAAGATTCTAACAACTTACGATTCTACCTATGATTCGAATCGCTCGCTTATTTTTGAATCGTAAAATTGTAAAATCGTGATTTTAATAACCATGCTGTAACTAATTAAGTGTAACAAGTATGACCGTTTAACTTGTTAAGAGATTTACTAATCAAAATTATGCTTACTTTTTATTGTCATTCTTATGAGTGATTGGATTAGGGTCCTGGAAGCAGTCTCTTAATCTAGACCACTTAGTTAGGAGATCTCGTAAAATTTCTGAAAAGACGTATCGTTTAATGCATAGCTGAAAAAGGAAAAATATGTCAACAATTTTTGGTCTTCTCGTATGATGTAGCAAGGGTATAGTTTTTCTTGAAGATGTGGAAGTTTTTACAAATTGAGCAAAAGACAAACTTTATATTCAAGGCTTCACTGAAACCAATGGATGGCGGCAATGTGTGTAGACGTAGCTGACTCTATAGGAAAAGATAGCGAAAGATAAAAGGTCAGTGTGAGAATGTAAAATGGTAATGTGCGGGGGTCCAAAAAGACACTACCAGTATAATTGACAAAAGGTATCTTAAAGTCAATGATGAGATATAAATACTTCAATACTCGCCACTTCTAAGGTAGGTGAAAACAAAGTATTGAACTTATTGTTCTTAATCATTTTGTGATGCATTTACTATTGCAAGAACATTTATTGAGGCATCACTCCATTAACAAACTCTAGTTAAGTTCATCACAGTTAAGGCTATCATGCACTTGGAATTGGATTTCCTGTATACTCATCTCACATTCTCACTATCTTGAACGTCAGAATCAATCCCCAAAGTGTCTCTTTGGGCCGCTCTAATATCTATTATTTATGCTAAATTAGTCGTTGAAGTGGTCTTATTGTTTAAAGAGCTGGATAATAAAAACAATCCTCTCAATGGACAAATCCACACTCGAAACAACCTTAGTACTAACCCAGATTAGTATTATTTAGTTGTAGCTAATTAATCCTTAACAGAAACAATTCCCACTATAAAATATCGGTGACCAAACAGACCGTAAAAATGATCACTACATATAAGAAGGTAAGTGGAGGAAGAATTGGATATTGATAATACACTCAACTACAAGTATTAGTTGGTTCTTGAGCATTGAAAAGATTCTAAACTTGATTGGTAGACTTCTACAATGAGTCAGACGGCCAATTAAGAGCCGAAATCACATTTTTATATGCAATCTATATACGAGATAAAAGAAAATTTGAAAAAGATAAGCTTTTTAAGTAAAAAATTTCAATTTATAAGATTCGGTGAAATTTAATTTCAAAAATAAATGCCACCAACTCAGACATCAAGAGTACATTTGCGATTAGTAACAATGAACATATGATTTGGTAAGAAAAAAGTCACTTAGTTTGATCGCAATTGACAATTGCGAATTGACGCATTTTGTAAAATGTTATAGAATCATTTTAATTCATTCCCCGCAAGGTCAAACCTTTGTTTGCAGTTGTTAATTACGAAAAAAGGTTTGACCCTATTTGACCAAGACTTTATTTGTTCGCTGTTAGTAACAACGAACTAAATACTTGACTTTTTTTATCATAAAACTTTGTCCATTGTTACTAACAGCGAACAAAGTCAAACCTCAGCTCTTAAATAAGAGACGCTTATTTTTGGAAATACGTTTTTTCAAAACTTGTTAATTTATTTTTTTGTATTTAAAAAACTTATCTATTTCAAAATTTTTAGATAAATAGTCTATTTAGTATAACTATAAATCGGAAGAATATGAGTTTCTTATTTTAAGATCAAGAATATCTCTTATTGTTACGTGAAATCAAATGGATCAGACTTTAAAGAGAGTGGACACTAATGGGCCTTTTATTTTTAAAAATGGGCGTGCTAAGAACAAAGCCCTAGACATACGCTTTATTCGGCCAGCGAAGAAATTAGACATTATTATATGTAGCATGTAAGTTTGGATTTATTTGCTTAACACACCGAATAATTAACATTAAAGTCGTTGTAGTATAGTGGTAAGTATTCCCGCCTGTCACGCGGGTGACCCGGGTTCGATCCCCGGCAACGGCGAAATTGTTTTTGGTTTTTACAAGTTTTTTTAAATTGTTATTTGAATTATGTTTTTGTTTTTTACAAGTTTTTTTAAATTGCTATTTGAATTCACTAGCTACTGCGTTCTCAACAATTTGACAAACAATGCATCATAAACCCAAATATATTCAATAAATCGGAAAAAGATTAAGCAAACCACGAAGAAAGCTAGTCATAACTCATACAGACTTCCAACTGTTCAGAAAAAAAAAATCAAATCTTCGAATAAAATTAACGAAATTGTTACGAGAACACATATAGAAAGTAATTTATCGGACATACCTGTAAAAATTAGGGCACAATAATTAATGGCAGGAAGAATAATTACTTGGTTTCGTTGGTTGGTGCTAAGGGTTTAACATAACTCGATTTTCACCCAACCTATAACAACTTGAGCCGTTTTTAAATTGATAGGTGCTCGACATTATCCCACCTAAAATATAATTCACACCCTAGGATAACCAAACAATGTAAATAATCAAAGCCGAGATTAAGTATAGTTTAGCTAAAAAATAAGTTTGATTTAGTTGAATTAATTAAGTACTATTCTAATTAATAAGTTTGAATTAGCTTAATCAAGTTTAGTTTATCAAAAATCAATGTTTGATTTAGCTAAATCAAATTAGTTAGCTAAAATTATTAAATTAAAGTTAATTCCTTAAATATATAATTTGGTTTAGCTGCATCAAATTTAATTAAGCTAATAATAAGTTTTATTCAATTGAATGAAGTTTAGTTTAGCTAAAATTAAGCCGTAAATGTAGACGCGCAATCAAATCTTATCGACTCTATGTTTGATAGAACCAAATTTGATTGGTAATCGACAACTTAAATAACTAACTACAATTCGTCATGCTTTAATCACAAACGATTTCAACTTGAATAAAACGTGCAAAGTAAACATAAAGGTCAATCGACATAAAGCTCAATTGAGCTGGATTTTAAAACCGAATGCACTACTATAAAAATGATGTAACCGATCCAAAGTCAACCTGAACTCAAAATAACCTGACTCGACGTTAACATAAAATGAAAAATGATTCGACCCATAGTCCACCCGACTTGATTCAACCTTCATTATAACTATAGGTGTTCAATGGGCCGGGTCGGGGCGGGTCATGTCAAATGTTAAACGGGCCAGGGGCGGGTCAAGCCCGTTTAAATACGACCCACTTTGACCCGTTATTATACTTTATGACCCGCCCCGTTAGGTCAATTCAACTATAAAAATAATAATCGCATACAAAAATATAAAATAAAAGTGGTAAAATATTTTTTTATAACCAATTAATATAATTATCCGACCCGGCCCGGTCCAGCCCGACCCACTACACAAAGGCCCGTTAATGACCCGCCCCTTTATTGACCCGACCCGCTAATGACCCATTAAAATGTGACCCGACCCTTGACCCATTGGGTCGACCCGCCCCATTGAACACCTCTAATTTTAACCGATTTGGATTTGAAATACATTAATCTAACTCGATATATTCGAACCGAAATTGACACGGTCCGACCCAGTGTGTATTAGCTAGGCATAGACCCAAACTTGATTAGAGCCGTAACGGAACCAACCTATCCAAAGTGGTATATTACCTAAAAATCCAAAACCGAAAATATTCGAGCCCGATAAAACCCGACACAAAAACCACCAAGTAACCGAAATGATATAAGTATTATTAGTCATTTTGAAGTGATACCCCGCCCTCTAGCAGTTCTCATTATTTCGAAGTTAATTCTGTACCAATCTTGAGTCCATTATAGGACATAATTAATGTGGTTGACATTTACATGTACAACCCTTATATTGTGGGCTACTTCAATGCCCTCTTCCATCTGATATCGCACAAGTCCTCACATATTATAAGTATCTACTTTAGATATCCTAAATACCTACATTACAAATAATAAATACTGTATCTACTATGAATACCATAAAGTCATAAACACCTACTAAAACTACTTTAAACATATATTTTATGGTATGTAACGTAGATGTTTATAGTATGTAAAGTATGTGTTTATGATATGTGAAGTACTCTCTTTATCCCACGAAATCTGTCCCACTTTTCAATTTTGTATGTCCCATCAAATTTATCCCATTTCTATTTTTGTCCATTACCCACACTCATTCTTTAATTCAGACCTATATTTACTTACCTTTATATCTGATTACGTATTCTCACACTTTTTTTATAAATATCATTTTATCTGTTTTTTCTTATTTTTTTTCACCAATTGTCAAATTATTTTCATGAGACAAATTAAAGGAGTAAGTGTTTATGGAAAAAATAAACACCTATTTAACATACCTATATAACTCATACTTCACAAAATCTTAAACACCTGCTTCACGGAGCATAAATACCTACTTCATGTACTATAAACACCTAAATCACCATAATATAAACACGTGCAATTAAATTTTTAATATTTATTGGCCGCTTGTGAAAGGACCTTCTCTCACAAGAGTTGGTGTAACACTTTTCCAAAACACAAAAACTTGCGTAAGACCGTCCTATTCTAAGACCACAATTGGGCTGGCCCATTGCATGCGCATGTGCTACACGTGCCCTTCAGAAATCTATTTTTTGTTTTTTTCATTTTCAGGACATTTTTCAATTTTGACCTTAAAGATATCAATTTCAACGTAAAGCAGTACTTCAACATATCAATTAAAGTAAATTTCGAATTGAATCTATAAGTGATCAATTGTGGCGTTAAAACTGATCAATTTCTACCTAAATTGAAATTGATATCTTTAAGGTCAAAAATTGATACCTCTAAGAGTAAAATTGAAAAATGCCCAAAAAATGAAAAAGAAGAGAAAGCGCAATGGACTGAAATATTATGCCGTCTTATTCTAAGAAGGTTTCCCAAGACAGCCTGTTTCCAAATTATGATGAACTATTCTCGATGGGCCGTCTTTCCATAAGTTGTTGCCCATATGCTTAATGGGCCGACTAAGTAAAAAGTATCGGCCATGTGCACTATGAAGATAAATTTAATTGTGGGCCGATAATACCTCCTTTATTATGAATGAAATTTCTATATTTTCTTATGAGCTACATTTCGTTTAACACAAATTCTGGCAATAGACGGTCTATAGTATAGACGGGTGTAATGGGCCAGTCTATTTTTACTCTTTCCAAAAATAACAACTGACATTTACATTGGGCTGGGCTGCCGAGAGTGTCGTCTATGCAATAGACGGTTTCTCAGGAGATCTTCTATTCTTTTAAAATGCAAAAATTTGTAAGCAGTGGTTTCATTATGAGACGGGTATTAATGATTGAGCCAACCTCAAATTCAGTTTTATAACATTACAGCAAACAACTTTAACTTGATAACTAACAAGTGAAAAAATAATCAATTACAACTTAAAGCAATCAATTTGAAGCTTATAAGGCAATGCTATAGATCATCCCATGTTTGGTGATCAATTAAACTCATAAGTTCAAATGAGTTTATTATAATCTTAAAAGGATGAATTATAATCTTAACGTGTTTAGTTTTGACCATTAAGTTACAAATTATAAATAATTAGTTATAATTTTTATAAGAAATCAGTTTTGACATTAAAGTTATTAATTAGGATTTTAAATTTATCCATTAATAATCATATATTACTGAAAAAATTGTAATTGGACCAATTGGCCAACTCATGTATAATAATAGTCTCACAGTTAGAAGATCTAGACATGTTTTTTACACAAATTTAGTTATAAAAAAAAAATAGTATCCTCTCACCTTTGTATTGAATTTGCTCTATTAGCATTTTGTTTCTTTTAGATGATAATTATGACTATTAGGAGCAAAACATATAAGGATGAGAAAAATAACGATAGAGTTTATTGCAATCGGTAACACTTACAATTACAAGTGACATGACATCTAATCATTGCCCAAAGTTTATTGGTCACATAAAAACGAAAATTATTGATGCCATTAAAAAAAGTGTTTTAAAAAAAACAAATTATCAAAGACAAACCTATAATATAAGAAAAAAAATTGATTTTTCTGGTACAGGGTTGACTGAAGGGAAGAGTTAGGCATGAACAAAAATTAAGAGTTTTTTTAAAAAGTGATATTTACTTTCAAATTTAAAGACAAAATCCAATTATTGAGATGTAAAATTAGTTCGTCCTGGAGATGTAAAATTTTTTTTGAAGTATATTAGTGATAATAATTCTCTTGATATGTAATATGTCATATATATGTCCATCTTCATATTCAATCTTTTTCACTTCTCATTTTTCCTAGCATCAAACACCTTTGAAATTCATAACATCAATTTCAATTTTGATTTGGGTTATGGGTTATATATTGCAATAAGGGATGAAGCCAAAATTTTAAATAAGGGGTTAAATAGTCAATGAATTAATAAAAAATTATTTATTATATAAAAACTAGTTACATTATGAAAATGGAGTTGAAACTCCTTTATAATTATCCCTTTTGAAAAAAAACTAAGAGTCTAAGTATATGTCGGATTCTAATGTTGGATTCGTGTACTAATGTTGGATACTGCTACGTGTCTAAGTGGATACATTTAAATATTCAATTCTACACCTAAAATAAAGTGTCTAAGTGACATACTAATGTTCGAGGACTAAAAATTAAATACAGGTACGTGAAACAAAATGAAGAATTGGTATAACATAGGTTGGTATATAGGTGAAATCAATCATATATTTAAATTCAAACAAGAATAAACAAACTTTATAGGAAGATGAATGATTTGTTAATAATACATTTATAATGACTTTGCCATGTTATCTAGACTTTTGAAATTGTTATCAAAATTACAAATCTCCCTCGATAGAACGTCTTTGAGTCCCCACATATTTATAATCAATTAACTAATACTATTAATCATATTAAACATTTCCCACCATGAAGATAGAACTTGTGACCTCTTGTCACACTGGTTTCTGATATTATGTCAAGGACTCAACCAAAAGCTTAAGCTGATAGTTGAGACCCCAGAATATGTTATATGCTCTAACAAATAGGAGTACTATTTCAGCATAAATTATTATGATCCTTTCTATTAACATCAAATAGAAACTAAATGTTTTTTTTTTAAAAAAATATAAATATTTGGTAATAAACGAAGAAGGTAATAAATTATACTTCAAAAAAAAAAGAAGGTAATAAATTATATGAACAAAATAAAAAGAAAATTAAATTGTATAGGTGTAAATATGTGATCAAAACAAAGTAATAGACAATTGTCTATAATAAAAATAATACAAAATAACTAAAAACGGACCAGAATAACAAATAATACCAAATAATAAAATGAAGCGAGAAGCAATCGTAATACTATAACATTATGTACTTAATTATGTGACATCATTACATCATTATTCATTTGAATTTCGACTCTAATCATCATACGTGTGGATTAGTCCACTGTCTTGTAACTTTGATACAACTATACTATTGGTTTGGTAACTAATAGTACGTAACGTAGCTTTTAGTAGGCTTATTGTATGGATTGTCTGTTTCCCTTTCTTATTCGGACTGTTTTCTAACTGTGATATTAGATTGTTATGACTATGACCATGGAAAAAAAAATATCGTACAATGAAATTTTGATATGGCTAGGTAAGATCTTTTTTAAAATTTACATTTTTGGTTGAATTGATTCCTTAATATGCTGTCTGATGCGGACATGACAAAAAAGGTCACGAGTTCAAATCTCAACCAACCCTCACTTCATGTGGGATATTCCGCATAAGATATGAGGAGGGCATGTGCTGCATATATACTTCTATATCGAAGGATTCTTGTGTGAAGGGGTATATATGTTAGAATATATAATATATTTGCGTTCTGACTATCAGCTTAAACTATTTGTTAAATCGATTTGCTTGACACTTTTAACTTCATTATTTTAATTTTTTTCTAGACTTAACCAAATAGCCACATAAGTAGGATTTAAAATATAGGCTAATGTGTAATGGCTTATAGAAAAAGAGAAGCAATAAATTATATCCTACTAGTATATTAAGCAATCGATTATTAGCCAAACTTGTAAGTTACTACGAAGTTTCTTTAAATGTTATCTTTTAAACAAGTTGTTTGATTTTTTTGTTAAAGAATTAAGATATTGGGGTTTGGGGATAATTAATTATATATTCTCATAGAATTAAATATATATTTTAAGAGATTTACGGATTGCTTTAGTGGTTGTGTGTTTTTCTTTTGGCTTTTGTGAATTTTTACAAATATTTTATTCTCACAATTAATAAAAACTATATTTTCTTCTTTTTATTTATGAATTTTTTTAGCTTTGTCACAAATTAAAAAATCTATATATATTTCCACTTGAATAAGTTGCTTATCAATCAAGATACCTAATGAGGTAAAGACCAAAGAGGGTTACGATCCGACGAATAATATAAAATATCAACTCTTATCCTTCCTTTTCTAAGTTATAAGTTATAACAATTTGATTTTAATTCATACTAGTTTTTTTAAGTGGACTTTTCTACATTCTTACATATTATTTATATTATATGTCATACTCCTTTCGTTTCTTAGCGAAGTTGTGGTAAGGAACAGTGGCGGATCTAGGACTCAGAGTTCCAGGGGGCACCAACTAATGAACGAGTTCAACAAAGTTTTATTTGCAAAATTAACAAGTATTTTACTCTTATTTGCTAAAATTTTAAATACGACATACCACAAAAAGAAATGGAACAAATTAAATCAACTAACCTAATTAAAAAATGAGATAAAATAAATAAATAAGACAAAATTACTAAAATGGGGGAGTATTTATCATCAAAACACTTCGCTTAATTTTACACTTTTACTCTTACTAATAGAAAAGTCTATGTTAAATATTTTTTTTTTAAAAATGCCTAGGGGCACGTGACCCCGAGTGCTCCAACGTGGCTCCGCCACTGGTAAGGAATGTTTATGAAATTTAAGAAAAATATAATATTTTAGATAGCGAATATATTGCTTTATTGAATAATAAATTTGATGGAGGAAAAGTGGAGACCATAAATATAAAAAATAATAAAAAAAGTCAATGGAAACAATATATGGACTATAACTAATAAAAATATTTTTTTAAATTCCTAGGAAACATGTGGGAATCATAAGGAATATTAACGTGTTAATATGTAGTTAATGGAGGACATGTTGGGATCAAAAGATTTATAAAAATATTATCAAGGTTATTTTTGTCCAAAATTTATGATACAAATAACAGAGATATTCCTTATGAGAACAACAAATGATTACTCAAAATAATAAATAGAAACTTCTTTAGAGAACAGTGGAGTATATCATATGACTTTGAAAATCAAGAAAACACACTACAACATAATAACTTGCTTTTAGTGGGATTTATTTAGCGACATTCAATTTAAATGTCATTATTTCAAATTTCTAATAGTATACATAGAGGATTTAGTGACATTTATTAAACTCTTTAGCAGCATAAAAAATTA
Source organism: Amaranthus palmeri (assembly GCA_019776075.1). Classification (NCBI taxonomy): domain Eukaryota; kingdom Viridiplantae; phylum Streptophyta; class Magnoliopsida; order Caryophyllales; family Amaranthaceae; genus Amaranthus; species Amaranthus palmeri. The sequence goes on from JAAKBH010000365.1 coordinate 397,473, forward strand.
CACTAAAGCTTTTTGCGATATAGAATCTAGTGACATTTCTCATAAATGTCACTATAGATTATATTAACAATTATATATGCCACAAAAAATCAAACAAAGTGTCGCTAAAGCACTTTATAGTGAAATTTAAGATAAAAATCAATAATTATTACCCTAAAAATATAAATCAGCAGTGACATTTTTTAAAATGTCACTAAATCGAATGTCGTGAAAAGTTAAGTTAGTTGTAATGACAAAAAATCTGAAAACCAAAGTATGTTTTTCTTTTTTTATTTTTTATTTTTGCCCGGCCAATAGCAAAAGCTAATTTATTTAAGGTTTCATTGTTATTAAAAATATAAAAGGAGAAAAATGGGATGTTACGAGAAGAGTTGAACAGAATGACTAAGGAGAACAAAAGGCTCATACAAGTGTTAAAATCTATGTGCATGAATAAAAGCGCACTACAAAATCCAAATACTTCATTTCTAATTATAGATTTTAATTATAAAATTACGAAGGAAGAATTTGAAAATAATAAGATTTGAGAAATCATTCTTAAATTCTCAATTTCAATTACTTTTGAAATGAATTGAAATTGACTCAAATCTAAATTTAAATATATCTGATATGTCAAATATTAAAAATTTAAGTAAATTCTAAATTTTCATATTAAAGCATTGTTATCAAACATACCATAAAGAAACGATGGATTCAAACTAAAAACATGGGGGACCAAATCAATATATTTTATGAGCAAATTACTAATAAAACTAGATAGATACCCGTGCTATGCACGGAGATTGAAAAAAAAAATTTAAATTAATTTTATACTTGAATAATATTTATTTTTAAAATTATATGTACTTTAAATATTATAAAGAAAGTTAATTGTTAGTATTTTTAAGAAACATAATATATATGTGTGTCACTTAATTCTTTTCTCTTTATCCTCGTTCACAAATTATGTCACTTTATTCTTGTCTCTTTATCTCAGTTCCCAATTCCCAAACTATGTCACTTTATTCTTGTCGCTTGGTTGCTCAACAAACAACATATCACTCTTCGACCTCTTTTCGCTTAAAGTAAATAGAAATATAAAGTAAATAAGTAGCAATGACAAAAATTTGCATCTCAGTATAATTATGAAGATATAGATATTTTATGATTAGTTAATAATCTTGAAAAACTAATTTTTGTTATATCAAGATATTATCCTCTTTTATTTTAGAAATAATATTGAAACTAATATTGAAAAATAATTCTAGTTTACAACTTCAGTCTTGTTTCATTTTGCTATATCAAGAAGTTATTTTCTTCTACCAATGTAAATATTTTAGAAATAATATTGCTTAGCTAATCTTCTCATGCACGTTAAAATGAGCGGGAAAATTTTCGCACACGTGTGAGTCTCGTTTCTTCATTAGTAGTTTTTAGCTAAAACGTAGTCAAGTGAGATCTTATATTTATTTTTTCCATAACTATATTTTTATGAATAAATTTATTTAAAGTTTTTATGAACGGTAATGATTTGGAAATAATTTTTTTTTAATAATGCAGTATTATTTTTGAATAATTGAATGATATTTTAATTTTATAAAGAGTCAAAAATATTATAAATTTGATCTCATTTTAAAGATCTTGAAAAAAAATTACCGTTCGTATAATTATTTTTTAAAAAAATTATTTGTAAGTGAAATTACGCATCTATTAAATAAAACTAATTTTAAAGTAAATAGAAATATAAAGTAAATAAGTAGCAATGATATAAATTTGCATCTCTGTATAATTATGAAGATATATTTATACTACGTTTAGTTAATAATCTTGAAAAAATAATTTTGTTATATCAAGATATTACTTTTTTTATTTAGAAATAATATTGAAAATAACATTAGAAAATAATTCTAGTTTACAAATTTAATCTTGTTTCATTTTGCTATATCAAGATTTTATTCTCTTTTACCAATGTAAATATTTTGGAAGTAATATTGCTTACTAAATCTTCTCATGCACGTTAAAATGAACGGGAAAATTTTCGCTGAGAATCTGACACATGTCAGTCTCGTTTCTTCATTAGTACTCCTAGTTTTTAGCTAAAACATAGTCAAGTGAGATCTTATATTAATTTTTTCCGTAACTATATTTTTATGAATAAATTTACTGTAAAGTTTTTAATGAATAAACATAATTTTTTTTAATAATGCAGTATTATTTTTGAATGATTGAATGATTTTTTAAATTTTTATAGAGAGTTAAAAATATTATAAATTTGATCTCATTTTAAAGATCTTGAAAAAAAAAATATACCGTTCGTATAATTATTTTTAAAAAAAATTATTTGTAAGTGAAATTACGCATCTATCAAATAAACCTAATTTTAAAGTAAATAGAAATATAAAGTAAATAAGTAGCAATGACATGAATTTGCATCTCAGTATAATTAGGAAGATAAACTTATTCTACGGTTGGTTAATAATCTTGAAAAAATAATTTTGTTATATCAAGATATTATTCTCTTTTATTTTAGAAATAATATTGAAAATAATATTGGAAAATAATTCTAGTTTACAAATTTGGTATTGTTTAATTTTGCTATATCAAGAAGTTATTCTGTTTTACCAATGTAAATATTTTGGAAATAATATTGCTTACTAAATCTTCTCGTGCACGTTAAAATGAGCGGGAAAACTTTCGCTGAGAATCTGACATGTGTAAGTCCCGTTTCTTCATTAGTAATTTTTATAGATTACGATAGCCATAATATTTCTATAATCCTCCAGATTTTGTCTAGAGTTCTCTATGGACGGGAAACACTGAAAAGGATGATGATGATAATATTTCTATAATAAGCTAAATAACAAATCGAATTGGACGAGCACCCTATAATCGTGTCCACATTTATCTTATAAACTTGCCACTTTGCCACTATAAGTGTTGATTTGAATTTCCACCAAATTTGACTAAAATTATGTCAATCAGAAACTCGGATCCAATGGGTCTCAATAAATAAGACCTAAACCCTTAAAAAAGGGACGAGTTTGGGGCGGGTCCAACAGAATCCTGGACCCGTGACCATCCCTAATGTCAAATATTTTTTCAATCTTTTTTAGTGACAAATGTATAGATGTGAGTGTGAAATTACATGTTGTGGAGCATAGAGAAAGTAATAAATAAAAGAAAACTATAATGTGAGTAGTACTAAGGATGAATACTTCAAATTGGTCATAACATGTGAGATTGTCTCAAAAAATTTGGTTCATAATTGTGATGTATCTAATATGATGTAATAAAAAGGTATCTAAGATTTTGAGTCCAAATTTCAAATTTTATTTTGAAGAAAAATTAAAGATCAAATTTAATTTGATTAATATTTAAGGTGGTATTAATTAGTAAAATAAAAGTTTATTCTTGGTGAAATTTGGAGATAAAGTTGCATTCATTTTAATAAACACTATTTTGAATCAGCTATTTCGTGTCAGATAAAATCGAATCTTGTAATCACCACTACTACAAATCATCACTTGTGCCACTAATTATGCCACGGGAATTCAGAATCCGTGGCAGGTTTTGATCTTGCCACGGGAAAAATAGATTTCAAGACAATATCACAATCATACCCAAATTTTTTGCCACGGGTAAATATATACCGTGGCTAAGATACACTTGTGCCACAAATTTTGCCACGGATAACTATATACCGTGGCAAACAAACACTTGTGCCACGGGTAAATTAATAGTGTGGCAAACAAGCACTTGCGCCACAAATCTTGCTACGGGAACTTTATTGTGGCAAACAAAAACTTGTACCAACAATTATGTCACAAGAAAATATTTATCATGACAAAAAATTTGTGCCGCCAATTATGTCTCAGGTAAATATTTCTCATGGCAAATAAAGACTTATAGGTCACGGGTAAATAGCAATTGTGTGATTGTATTAAATACCTGAATTTGACTTTACCGCAAGGTTTGATTTTGCCACGGAAATAGTATATTAAAGAGAAACTTAAAAAAATAAAAAAAATTATCAATTATGTAAATTAAAAATCTTTATCCAACTTAATTAGTTCTACATTTATTAGAAAATAAGTCATTATTTTCCCTTGTTTTTTAATTTTAATATAAGAAAAAATTCTTTAAACAATGATTTAATTTAATATATTTTTTAACTAAAAACATTTAAAATTATTTTTGAAAAGCTTTTTTCACTTACCATATATACTCAAACTAGAATATAAACAATAATTTAAAGTAATTAAGATTAAAGTATTTTCAACAAAAGAGAGAAAGGTTGTTTCTAACCCATTTCAAGACTTTTTCAATTTTTTATTTAGTGAAAATCAGATTGTATCATCCTCTTAAATTCAAGAACACATGAAAAATGTTTTTTCTTTCGCTAACGTGCTACAATACAAACCGGAGAATTTTCGACTGAAAGTTTTCAACTAAATCAAAACAATCGGAAATTTCTGATTAATTTTCCGACTAACAAGCGTTAGTCGGATTTTCCAACTAACTTGCTACTAAATCAATATATGGTCGGAATTTTAAATTGGAACCAAAAAGAATATATGACTAATAATATAGTAATATACTAATAACTAATAAGTGTTAGTAATATATATTAATACGAGTAATATTATTCTAATATAGGACTAATTTTGTTGCATTTGTGAAAATTAGTTGAACAAATTATTTTTTAGTAATTTTGCAACTAATTTTGTTCAACTAATTATAATATTTTTTTTACTTACTATAAATAATTTTGTTCAACTAGTTAATAATAATAACAATAATAATAATAATAATAATAATAATAATAATAATAATAATACACTAAGTGGTCGGAGTGTTAGGTTATAAGTATACTAACATTACTTAGATTATCAGTAAATAACTGATGGTCTAGTGGTGGGGGTGTTGGTATATCAACCAGAAGGTCTTGGGTTCAAATCTTACCCAAGGCATTTGTGTGGAAGGAATGTCAGTTGGTAGAAGAATATAATTTACAATGATTCTTTTCTTATGTGGCTAGAAAAATATGATTAGCCACGGGAAAGTACATGTAGCAGAAGTGTAAGATTGCCACAGTTAGGCTTGTGGCAAAAGATTATAATTAGCTATGGGATCTACCGTGGCAAGAAAAAGAGTTTCAGCCACAACCATAATTTTCCCGTGGCAACAATCTAGCCACGATCACTTGTGCCACGGTAGTCTCAAACTTAAATTCCCGTGGCTGGACATCATAGCCACGGGAAATTCTTACTTGTACCACGACTGCTACTGTGGCACAAGTGATGATTTGTAGTAGTGCACATTGATTTTGTTACATAAAATTCATGTTGAAATTGGGTTGAAATTAAATTCGGCTAACAGATTGAATTAATATGAAACCGTATAGAATGGTTCGTTTAGGGCTTTGACGCTTCTCCAGACGTCTACTTTTGTGAGAGACTGTCTCTCAAAGAGACGACCTCTAAACAAGAACCCCACATTCTTATTTTCTCTTTACTTAGTATTAATTAGACTATTTAGCCCATATATTTATTGCGTCTTTCAGAGAGACTGTCTCGGACAACAATTTGTGTTCTCCAAAAGGATGTGGCAAACCGGTGATGAGTGATTATGACTCTGAAGCATGGCCAAGAGTTTGGGTTGGTTTTAACAGTGGAGCCACTAGTAATTACTTTACCCTTCGCTAATTCAAGGGCCTAATTCAAGGATTGCACTAAGCACTATCCTTCAACATTCTTCAAGGAACATAATCTCACTTTTGTCTTTTTAGTTTTCTCCGATGTTATTTAGAGTCTTCATTTTATTTTACTTATTAATATCTGATTTTTAATTTTCGGATATTGGTATAACACTTATAGTGGCAGATACAGGACTCAAACTCAGTGATAACACAAAATTTTAAAAAAATCATATATATATATATATATATATATATATATATATATATATATATATATATATATATATATATATATATATATATATATATATATATATATATATGTTAAAAATTAATGTTTTTATATCAATCCTATAAATAATATTCTATAATCTATTTCAATGATTTTTCATATCGGGACATTAATTTTTCAAATTACGGATTAATAAGAATAGTATGTTAGAGACAATAGATACATACAAAGTGTGTAGCTCAACTGGTCATGAGTGTCCTATAAATACTTCAATAGAAATCATAAATTTTTTAGTATTATTTTTTATATGCTGTTGAAGAAGCTACTATACCATTAGTCATTTTGGGTTGTTTTATTTGCTTAAATAAGTTTCTATTTGTCATTTTGGGTCCGAACGTAGAAGTTTAAATTAAAAATTTAATGTTACTAATATCCCACTAAAAAATGTACTCCCCATATTGCTTAAATAAGTTTTCATTTGTCATCTTAAGGTGTTTCATCTATTGTCCCATATAAAATCTTTCTATTAATATCACAAATTTTGTATAAAAATAATCTTTTCCATAAAGTATATCATTTTCAGAAGGTGTCATGAGAGCCCGTCTATGGCATAGACGGCACTCTCAGCATCCCAACCCAATGGAAATTTCAGTTGTTTTTTTGGGAAAGTGTAAAAATGGGCTGGACCATTACTCCCGTCTATATTATGCTATAGACCGTCTATAGCAAGAATTTGTGTATCATTTTACCCCACCTAGCCACCTCTTAAAAATCACTCATGTTGTTTTGAATTGAAATTTTGTGAATAGAACTGTGCAATGGATCGGATATTGGTCGGACTCAAATCAAAATAAGTCGGGTGGGGCTCAAAAACTAAAACAACCTCAAATGATTTGAATCCTCTCAGCTCGATCTGACCCCACCTAACCTGTGTTTCTTCTAAATTTTGTTGAAGTAAGCATGGAGTAAATACTTTGTAACTTAATTACTTGCTTCGTCAAATTTAATACAATTAGACTATTGATGATTATACAGTAATTAAGTCTGGTGTAGAGCCTTTTTTAGCCCGTTTTATTTTTATATATAAAGAGTCCATTTAAATTGTGACTCATTTAAAGACCTCTTATTGAAGGGTCAAATCTGAGCCTCAATGAGCTTTGGCTGATCGCACAACTCTTTTTGTAAGACATATGGATTACATAATCTGTGCCGGATCCAGAACTCAAAATTAAGGGTAGCACTAACGAGTTGAAGTAAATTAATAAAACTTTTGACAGAGTTTTGTTTGTAAAATAAACAATCAAAAAATTATCATTACTCCAAATTGACCTGTACAAATAAAAATCGCAACAATAATCTCATCTCACTACCACTATAAAATGGCACGATAAATGTCATGCACACCATATCGTATAAATTTACAAGTTTCAAGTTACAACGAGATTAGAATATAAAATATTGAATTGCGTAAAAATTCGAATATAGCAAGTACAATTAAATAGAGGAAGTACAAGATAATAAAAAAAGGAAATTTATTTTTTGAAGAAAAAACATGGGTAGCCTATGCTACCCATTCTTATAGTGTGCATCCGCCTATGTACATAATATTCACTCTATTTTAGCCCGATTATCCATATAATTAACTTTCCGTTTCATGTCATCTATACATTTTTTCCAATCACTTTCTCATACAACTTAGCCAATTACCTCTAAAGGATCATCCATATACACGGGTGCATATGGTCTGGTACTCTGATTTAGTCTGGTCTAACACTAAAATTATACCAGACTAAAAATTCTAGAATGATAATTTTTAGATAGGATTAGATCATTCAAATTAAATATATTATGTATGCCAATATTTTGTTGCACAATCATCAAATATAAAAATTCGAGATTAGCTAATTGCACCAACACAATTTAAATATGTATAACAATAAAATGTGCATATCGAAATATCTAGTTACATACTTGAAAAATAAAAAACTACGATTATCGATTTGGTCAAGTCTAAAAAATAAAAAACTTAAATAAAACAAAAAAAACCGTAATTTTTTTTTAAAAAAAAAATAAAAAAACCAAACCTAGAGTATAGACTGCTAAATACTAAAATTACGATTTGATTTGGTCAGAGCAACCTAGAAGGATGTCAAGATATTTGACGTTACTATGACGTTGTTTAATTGCGCAATCAAAAATGATATCATCACATGACGCCATTGAATACTTTTACAAAGACTTGGAGTCTTCCCATTAAATGACAATTGATAATGTGTTTATCAAAAGAGCAAGAATTTTTGGAAAATGCCAATATTGCCAAGGACTTTAGATAAAGTAGAAGTTAGTTTAGTATGGATTTGTTCTTTATTCTTTCAATTCATCTTACCTTTTTTGAATTTTCTAATAATAACCAAATAAAGTGTAATATTCATTGTATTATGTTCCATTTTCATAAAGTTTGTTGGACAATTTTGATTATCAACAAGTGTTATTGAATGTTATACATTAATTTCAATTGCGCGTTCGTCATATTCAACTCAGAATAGAAAAGACTACTGTAACTAACTCTATTTAATTATATATTTTGTAAATAAAAACTTAAAATAATAAAAATACTCTTATAAAAATAGTAATTAAATAGTGATCGAAAATGACAATTATATTACTGTTTTGATATTAATTGATATTAATTGGCATTAATCAGTATATGAAATTAATATCTTTTTTCAAAAAACTCTTCAAACTTCCATTTTCATATGTCATTTATGATTGTTAAAATGTCTCAAACTCTTACCTCCAATATAGCAATATATATAATATTTGAAATATTTTTAAAATTAATATTGTAAGATGAAATTACAAAATCTCTTTTTATACTATTAATTTTCCATTTATGATTTTTTAATTTTTTCTAATTTCATAATTTATGAATTCATACAGAGATCTTGATTTTAATGAATTTGTTTATTTTTATTGATATTATGAAATTCAATATCGATTTGATTTTACAAAATTTATATACTTATGCTATGTTTTAATATTTTAAGCGCTAATTTTTTTAATTTGTTTAATTAATTTTAATATTTTACTTTTTCTTTGTTGTTTATTAGATTTGTATTATTTTCTTTTTTCAAAATTTTCATTATTTTTATTTATACTCTATGTGAATATAGGATGTTAAGTAACTATACTCTTTGAATTTCGGAGTCACAAGATACAAGAACAATACCTTCCTGAATCGAGAAAATAAAGTAAGTTGAGGAAATAAGAGGGATTGCGAGAATCGAATCCAATACCTTACCTGCGAGAAAACAGGAAGAGAAAATGAACTAAAAACTAGTTATACAAATAATTTTAATAATTTTGTACGTTTTTGAGATTTAATTTTGTTTAAAGTACTTAAAAATGCCTTTATTTTTAATTTTGCTCGTGGCCACCAAAATTTTAAAAAAGAATTGCTTAATAAGAATTCACATCACAAACAAAAGTTAATCACATATTTTTCAAGTGTTCACAAAATCTTTTACATACTTGGAATAATGTGTTGTACGTATTTGAACATTTGGTCTTTGCACAACTTGAATTCTCACTTAGAAATTTAACATGTAAAACATATATATTAAGTAAACCTTCCTAAACGGTTAGTTGGACGAGATCTATCTATGTTCGGGATACACTGGGTATGATGATAATGATGATGTTTTATTTTACAACATAATTTGCTTTTAATAGGGTATAATCAGCGACATTTAATTTAATTGTCACTGTTTCAAATTTCTAATAGTGTATATAGTGGATTTATGTGACATTTATTAGACCATTTAGTAGCATAATAAAAAATCATACTAAAGATTCAACCGACATAGGATTTAGCGACATTTCTTATAATTGCCACTATAGACTATAGTAACAATTATATATGCCACTAAATACCAAATAAAGTGTCGCTAAATCACTTTATGTTGAAACTTAAAATAAAACCAATAATTATTACACTAAAAATATTAATCACTGGTGTATTTTTAATCTAATGTCACGAAAAGTAAAATTTGTTATAGTGGTAGTTTTAAGTTGAAAATCTAAGAGTGGCTTTTCAAAATATCTCATTGTACAAGTAAAAGTAAAATAGTTCGGTTAAAAACTTAATTTGAGATGTTGAAAATAATGATCTAAAAGTAAGCTACAATGGAGAAGTAACTACTTCAAACTAATTAAGTGGGCTTATGTTATGAAAAGTCAATTGTTTACCAGATACTATCTTTTAGGGATAAATTAAATGTGCGTATTTCTCCTTGTCCTCTCTTTAAAGTAGGCTCGCTATAATTTGTCTGACGTTTGCTGTTCTTGTCTTCTAAACCCTTATTTATGCGAGAAGGTCTTAAAAAGAATTGCTTAATAAGAATTCACATCACAAACAAAAGTTAATCACATATTTTTCAAGTGTTCACAAAATCTTTTACATACTTGGAATAATGTGTTGTACGTATTTGAACATTTGGTCTTTGCACAACTTGAATTCTCACTTAGAAATTTAACATGTAAAACATATATATTAAGTAAACCTTCCTAAACGGTTAGTTGGACGAGATTTGAAGTAGGTTATTTTTAGTCAGGTCAATTTCAAGGCAAATTAATTTTAAGTCGGGTTAATATGGGGTTGAAACCATATCGAATTCGGGTCAATCCAATGTCTAGCAGAGTTTTTATATATTATCATTATATTATTTCCAAAACATATATATAATAGTTTTTTACATTTTTATATTATTTTTTATATAAAGATCAATATCCTGGTTTTAGGACTACAACAAAGAAATATTGGCTCAATTTAAATTAAGGAAAACTATTATGGCTTCCGACAAAAAAAATAACGTGGAACTGAAAATGGTTATATACAATTGGAAATGATGATGGACAATTGAATGTGTGTCAATATAAATTCAGTTAGGGTTTCCACAATCACCACAACTAAATAATTTTTTTGTAACATAGGACTTAGTGACATTACAAAAAAAATTACTGATTTATATTTTTAGTGACTAATTTTCACCATAAAGTGATTTAGTGACATTAACTTTTGCCTTTGACGACATAGGTAATTGTTTTTTTAAATCGACATATGTCATTGTTACTGTAGTCTATAGTGATATTTATGAAAAATATTATTAAATCTTATGTCGCAAAAACTTTAGTATGCTTTTTGTACTGCCAAAGGTTTAACAAAGTAGTGACATATAAATTATCATCATCATCAGCATCATATCCAGTGTATCACGAACATTGATAAATCTATGTTCATGGTCTGGGGAGTGAAGATAGACGGCGTCTCATACCCATAAGGAGAGGGCGGTCGAAAGAGTCTCTCCGCTCAAAAAGGGTCTTCAAGAGAGAAACCTGCAAGAAAACCGAAATCTCACTAAAAATAAATTATGCTGTTATAAAATTTTTGAATTTCTCTAATATGGTCATTTTCGAATTTTGAGCACTCACTAATTTTCGATTGGGTTCGAATAAATGTTGGACCGAATTAAAAATTTAATAGGTTAATAATAAGAAATAATATTGACTTGCGAAAAGACCGAGTCTTTTTTAATATTGACAAAATAATTCATGAGATTATTTTTGCATATATATGACGTTTGCTCTACGACTTATGGTTACGTCAGCAAATTTTACGTCACGCAATAGATTTATTTTACAATTGCAAACTTGCAAAGACTTGGGAGTCTTCCCATGAATAAAATACAATAAATCTGTAATATGTGTAGTCCAAAATTTAAATAATCAAGAATTTTCAAAAAGCTATTATCCTGCTAGCTCATAGTGTAAAAATAAGGTCGCTTTACATTATATTTAGTGCATTGTAAAGATTTTTAAATGAATAGATATTTTTCGTGTTGTAAGGTGTAAAAAAAAACCACGTTTTTGGTAGTATCAAGGGATTTCTTATAGTTTTGAACGATTTTTAGGCGTTACGATAACCACATTATCTATATTATTGCATCAACGTTCCATTATTATGATCGTGATTGTTACTGTATTTTTCCACTATGCTTTGTCCTAATTAGAAAGCAACATATGTTTTTAAAAGTTTGTCTACATATTTGATTATATAATACATACTTGTGTAGAAACTCATACAATGCATGCTTTTTTTATCATCAACATATATAAACATATAATATTATCAAAATAAAGCCAAAAATAATATGTAGTAAAAATACTCAATTTTGACAGTTGTATATATAAATTAATTGTGTAATTTTGAAAATTGTTAGCAACTTATGCAATATATTGTATTCTTTAACTTAATATAACTATGTATAAATGCTAGTCAACAATATCTTAATGGTAGAGATATTGCTCAAGATCAACTGTCATGTTATTTTTAGCCAATAAATGAGTTTCATTTGGAAAAACTTTTTTTTTGTATGAACATGTAGTCTATTTACTATACTCCAATATTGCATTTGTTGAAATATCTAATAACAATCAAGTAACGTGATTAATTCATTGCTTAACTTCCAAAAGTTTGGTTAATGAGTGGTGATAATTCAATTGTCTTTTTTATAAAATACTAACAAGATATTATTGTGTAATGAATCCTCTCCAAATCGAAAGTTATCTTTATCTTTATTTGAATATAATAAAGAATTAAGAGTAAATATTTTATTAGAAAGTCAAGTCAATTGTATTCCTTAGAAAAATGAACTTATAGTTTCCACTAATTAATATTTATTAACCTTTAATATTTTCACTAATATCTTTCTCATTTCCTAACAAATGGTAACAATAATTAATTACTATCTGATAGAATTTAGAAAATGGGCCTGGGCAACCCAAACAAGGAGGAGAAGAAGTAGACCACTCATAAACCCAAAGAAGGTTCACTACTAAAACCAATTGGTAATAGTAGGACTTACTCCTAGAGTATATAAAGTGATGCATACTCTTCTCTTTCTCCAATGTGGGACAACTCACATGTGGGTAACAATGGGCACTTCAACACTCCCCCTCACATGTGAGTGTCCTTAGAATTTTAGCCCACCAGAAGGGTTACAAACCTATTGGGAATGAACATCCAATTAAAGGCCCCTTAACCAGTGGTAAGATTAAATGCCCAGTATAAAGGCCCAACAACAAACCGGGCTCTGATACCATGATAGAATTTAGAAAATGGGCCTGGGCAACCCAAACAAGGAGGAGAAGAAGTAGACCACTCATAAACCCAAAGAAGGTTCACTACTAAAACCAATTGGTAATAGTAGGACTTACTCCTAGAGTATATAAAGTGATGCATACTCTTCTCTTTCTCCAATGTGGGACAACTCACATGTGGGTAACAATGGGCACTTCAACACTATCTACATAAAGATAAGGATTTAAAATTTAAAAATGGATGAATATTGGTAAAAGAATGTGATTTGTAGAGAAGTGGAAGAAATTTGTGGATGAAATAATAAGAAAATTAAATTTGTATTCCCTACGTCCGGATGAATTAGTATTAGCATAGAGAAAATGAGCGAAAATTAAGAAAGTGGTAATAAATGAGAGAGAGAATGAATTGTGTGGATGAAATTAAAAGAGAGTTAAAATGTATGGATAAGATGAAAAGAAAGTAGTGGGCTATAGTCCAAAAATAGGAATGCTGCAATTTAAGTGAGACGGACGAAAATAGAAAATGCTGCAAATTATAAGAAACAGAGGGAGTATACGAGAATTAAAGAATTAAGATTTATGGAGGCGAGAATAGAGGAAGTGAGAGTTTTCTTAAGCAAATACTTACAATGCTCTCCTAATTAATTATTTGTAACCTTAAACTCTCCTCCTGGCTCTCCTCTAACCTATCCTCTCGTTAGTCCTATATGTTGTTTCCCTGACCCAAATGGTTAAGATTTGCGCTTTAGTCCTTGTGGCTTGAAAGGAATAAAAAGGTTTTCTCTAATTCTCAAGATCTAGCTGAAACAACCTATAACCTTGTAACACCTTGGCTCATCAGATCACGGTGACTACTTATGAAGACAGTAGACTGACCCCATAGACTAACACATGTCTTTTATCTCTTAGAAAGGTTTCCTGGTGCGCACGAGTGAGGTCAAAGCGTGCTGAAAAGACATGTGGTGGGCAGTGGGAGCATTTTACAGTCTCCATGAATAGTCACTGACGGTTCGACGAGTCGGGGTGTTACGAATGGTATCAGAGCAACCATGCGACTGTGGCTGATCATGTGTTCAGTGCACCTAGGCGGCAAAAAATCGTGAGGTTCAATGAGGAAGTTGTATTCCTAAGTGGGGGTGAGTGTGATACCCCGGGTTGAGCTTTCAAAAGGATTAATAAACTACTCATATCAACGAGGTGCATTTTCTTTGCTAGGGAGCCTAGCTATTTTCTAAGAACTCTACAATTAAGTGTGCTTGATGAGGAGCAATCTTAGGATAAGTGACCTCCTAGAAGTTTTCTTTAGGTGTGCATAAATGAGGCCAAAGTGCGCTGAAAAGACTTGTGTTGGTTAGTGATGTTAATTTATAGTCTCCATAAGTAGCCATCGGTGGTTCAATTGGCCAAGGTGTTAGAAGTGACATTGATGATCATGACTCATACATGGAATTAAGATATTGCTTTGATGGATGCAAGCAACTGGCTAGGAGTCATATATAAATAAAGCATGATGTGGAGTCTCTTAACTGAAATAAAACTTTTCATTATATAGACACTTAACAAAAATTAAACGTTCTTACCTCTATAACATTATCATAGTTAATTTTTTAAGAGTTGAGTGCTATTTTGCGATTTTTTTTTAAGAATTGCTACCACTTGTCTTTTGCCATAGTTGGCACTTACCATATAGAATATAAAAAATTACCGTGAATAATACAACTTTTTTGTTGATTTTCCTACAATAATACTAACTATTGATTAACTATAAATAATACCAACTTAATTAGTGGGGCATTTTCCTAGATCAGCTTTAATTTATCAACTAAAATACCAATATTTTGCCTTATCATTACATATAGTTTGACTTTTAACATGTTAGGGATTTTCTAGGAAAACACCCCTTTACGTTGGTATTATTCATAGTTAATCAATACTTGGTATTATTGTAGGTAAATTAACAAATAATTGTAATATTCACACTAATTTTTCTTGTAGAATATCCTTAAAACAAAACACACGGATAATATTATTTTCATTTTAACAATATCGTCTAGGGCAAAACTTTAATATCAAAGTGCAATAACAAATATTGAAAAATCTATAATTAAAATTATTTTTTCCATTTAATATTCTAGAACCATACTTTTATTATCAAAGTGCGATAATAATGAAGGTAATTAAACAGTTTGTGTAAATAAATTCCTTTAGCAATGCAAGTTAGCATCTGGCAACTCCTATTATGCTTGCGGTTAGTTGATTTCTATGTTTGGTTAATGTGGGTGTAAGATGCAAGATTTCGGATATTTGCAGGTTCCTATCTCTGAAAATCCTTCTTGAGCCGAAGGACTCTTTTGACCGCCCTCTCCTCATCGATCTTCCTTCCCCAAACCCTAACTATAGATTTATCTATGTGTGGGAACACTGGAGGAGAAATGCAAGTTAGCATCTAGCAACTCCAATTATCATTGTAAGTAGGGGTTCCATCTTGGTCTAATCTATCTCAATAAGTGTAAATTACTAGGAAACTTCGTATTTGAATCAACTTCCCTTTGTCTTTTGTTACAGTTGACTAAATGATTATTCAAAAATCAAAAGATCATATATCTTTTTAGAAATAATTAAATATATCCACTTCAATAATGATAGTGATTAAAAAATATATTAAATACTTGCAATAATGAAAATGATATGAATTATTATGTGGAAATATTGATGAAATCGTGCATGTATACGTAATATTGATCCAAGTGCTTTGCTCCATATATTTTTTCGATAATTTTGCTAGATTTTTGTTTTCTATAGGCCTTTCGAAAGATATTTAATAGTGACGACCAAGAATTCTTCGTCTTGGTAATATTTTAATATTTTTCTCTTTAGAAGGTATTAAAATGAATAATAAGGTACATTTTGAATTGGTTTAAAAGTGAATTTTTATATAAATTAATTTTAAATTAATTATCATTACGAAAAAGTGTTGAAATAGCGATGGCAAAAAGCGATGGTTAAATAGTCATCGCCAAGGGCGACAGATTGGCGTGAAAACCATCATCGTCATTTGTGTATTGGAGACTAGCAGCGACAGGAGGGCGATGGCAGCCTTGGTCGCCAAGAGTGAACTAATTCAAACGGTCAATTTCTACTCTAATATAAAATTAGTTTGAAATAGGCCACAATCGAATTTAATTGTAAAAACGTATAAATATGTCGGATCATCAACTCCACTCTAAACATTTCTACTCTAATCTAACATCCATCATTTGATTTTGTAATTTGATCTCCATAACCTCTTCTCTTTCTCCCCTTTCTCCTATTAGCTCTTTCAAAACCCTAATTTTCTTGCCTATATTTTTGGCTAATCAACGAGCATTTTTTAACCAAATAACTAGTAATAAGTGATTAAAAGTAAAAAAATTTAATCAGCCATCTAACCGATGTTTGACAATTAAATTTGCCGATAAAAAAATAGATTGAAAGAGACGAAAATCATATATGTTCTTCGTTCTATTGTACTTGCAACTCATAGTAATATTTTCTCATATAATATGTCACAATCGGTTTCAAGTATTTCAAAGTAAATGTTATATAATATCAAGTTCAAAATTGTTGTGATCAAATCATAGTTTTTTAATAAAAATATACAAAATTTGTTAGTTGGAAAAATTGGTGTTTGGTCTTAGCACAACAATTAAACTCTTGCTACCTAATTTACAATGCAATACGTAAGGAAACAACATTGACTTGAAGCCTAACTTATTAATGAAAGACCATATGTAATTATAAATGTGACGATGTTCGTTGTATTGCGTATGAATCTGATGTAATTTTATTACAAATCATGGACGTAATGTTTCTTTGTTTTACTTTCCTTGTAGTCACGCACGTTGCTAATCAGTATAGACAATGTTAAATTAGGCTGGACTTATTGTGAACGACAGTAACTATCGGGGAAAACACGAGGTGCACATACTTTACAAGCCAAGGAGATATATGTCATCCCAAAACCATATGGCCTTGGGAAGAAGGTCTCCAATAGCTTATAAAGTGTGCACATCATTTTCAATTTGTCGATAACAGGCAGAGCTAGGGCTGCTAGATAGGGTCTCGAGTCGGCCAAGTCGATCGACCACCCCTAATATTTTAAAATTTTCTATTTTGATAATAGTTGTTTAAGAAATAACTTTTATATATTTAGACGCTTTAAGTAGTTAAATTATTTTGACCTACGAGAAGTAAACACAATGCAAATTAGACGAATTAAAAATACATGAAATTAAATGCAATATAACCACATATGAAAATTTTAAATTTTTTATATGATAGTCCTCCTCAAATTAGAGTGCATAAGACATGAATACCAATTCAATTTGAAACTAATTCGAAATATGTAGTTCTGTGTTGAAAATTTTAATCTTATTAATTAATTGGATCAAATCGACGAAATCTTTTTATGAAATAGATTAGAATAAGGTGAAAATTATAGACCTGAAATAAGCTTATATGACTCATTCAATTACATATACGAGTTAATTTCAAGTTAAATCAGTCAGTATGACATAAACTTATTAGAGTATTTGTATTATCCAATTTATCATAGTAAATTTGGGGTAGATTAGAGAATTTCACTACAACAAACTTAGCTTTTTGCGACATTGGATTTAGTGGCATTAAAAAAATGCCACTAATTCATATTTTTAGTGTAATAATTATTGGTTTTTAATTTAAGTTCCACTATAAAATGATTTAGCGACACTTAATTTGGTCTTTAGTGGCAAATGTAATTGCCACTATAGTCTATTGTGGCCTTTGTGAGAAATGTCACTAGATCCTATGTCGCTAAAAGCTTTAGTGTGACTTTTTAATATGCTGCTAAAGGCTCTAATAAATGTCACTAAATCCTCTATATACACTATAAGAAATTTGTGATAGCGACATTTAAATTAAATGTCGCTAAATATATCCCACTAAAAGCAAATTCTTTTGTAGTGTTTCTATTAGTAAAGAAGAAGAATAAATTAATCTTCTATAAAGTTTGTCAGAATCGAACAACTCCTAATTGAAAGGAAAACTTTCAATCACTAAACTAATTCAAGCTTCTCAGACAGTGGTGTTGTATCATATTGTCATATTTGCGCACTTTGTTGTGATGAATAGCCACGTTTTATTATGAATTTATCATCATCATCATCATACCCAGTGTTCCCCCACATAAATATTCTATGGTCAGGGTCCGGGAAAGGAAGGTCGACGGCGTCTCATACCCAGAAGGAGAGGGCGGTCATAAGAGTCCTTCGACTCTATAAAAGTCTTCAAGGATAGGACCTGCAAATATCTGAAACCTGCATCTTACACCCACATTAGCCATATGTATGCAAAACCATATTTTTGAATTTATTATGAATTTATGAATTTATTATGAATTTATGATGGTGCTAATTAATTATGTTTCCAATTCGCTACATGTGCAAAACCATATTTGCAACGTAAACTATACATTTTATTGCAAATTTGATGTTACCAACTTAAAAATAAATAAAATGAATCTATTTTATTGTAAGTCAAGTTGATTTATATTTTTATAATATATAAAAACAAAGTTTTAAACCACAAAACAAACAAAATTGCAATGTAGTGCTCGATTACTAATTTGATAATGGTGTAATAATCATGAACTTAAACTATTTACGTTACCTTTTCTGAATTTCTTTCTTTTAATATGACTACTAATTAATGCCGTCAAATTAAAAATGACTACACGCACTTGTCTATCTACTTAAAGAAAATTCACTTTACTTCGTACGTGGTTCTTATCAATATTTGGTTAGTTGATTACGTCATCTTGTTGATGTCATACCTTGTACAATACTCCTTTTGTGCCATGAGTTTGGTTGTCTTGGTCATGGTCATGGTCATCAGCCTAGAGTCTCGCACAAAGTCAGGGTTAAAGGAGGAGAGATAGTTGATAGATCATATTTGTACTCGTAAAAAAGAAGATTTTTTTTAAACAGCTAGTTTTTTTAGAGACCTCTCTCAGACCCAATCCATTAAAGCTTATTGCCTATATTTACTCTACATTTTTTAATGGTCAAAGAGACCGTCTCTCATAAGAATTTGTGTTTTTTAAAAAGAAAGTCCAAAAGTCCATGTCAACCACCCCCACCACCATCAATCACTGGCGCCACAACATCCGACCACCTCATTGATATTGAGTTCGAAACACTACCTTAAATAAAGAATGGAAATAAATAAAATGTAGAATTAAGAACAAAAATAGAGAAAGAAAGAATGAAGAATAAGAAAAATATAATAGAGAAAAAATATGAAGAAAAAAGAATGAAAATAAAGAAGAATGAAGAATGAAGCATTAAGAACAAAATAGAGAAGAGAAGAATGAAGAATAAGAAAAATGGACAAGAAAAGTTTGAAGAAGAAAAATTATTAAGAAGTAGAAATATAGAAAAGAGAACAAGAAAAAAAAATAGGGTGAAGAATGGAGAAGAATGAAGATTAAAGATTAAAGTATAAATAGAACTATTGAAGGGATAGAGAAATTGGAAATTCGGGTATTTAATTTAGCACACAAATAACGATTAATAAATAATTAATTAAGCACAAATTCTTATGAGAGACCAACTCTAATTTGATGGCTTATAAAGAAAAATATAAAATAATAGTAAGAATTAAACTCTAATGGATTGAGCCTGAGAGACGTCTCTCAAAAAGACGGTTACCTTATTAACTCAAAATATTTTATCATTTTTGTAGGCTAATCAATATTATCCATTAATTATATTGATATAGAACCAATACAATGTTCATTATGATAATCATTTTTGTATCATTATTGATATCCACGGATCCACCTAATTAATATGATCTTCTTGTATGAGACTGTCTCATTGTAAGACGGGTCAATATACGCAGCTCAAATCATATATATTAAAAAAAAATTGAACTACATCTAATTTTTGTTAATAAAATTAGAATTGGGCCAGTTATCAAACTGTCAAACGGTAAAACTTAATAAAAAATTTAACGTTATTATTCAAAATTGTTTTAATATATATATATTTAAAACAAAATGAAAAAAAAAGTTCAATCATGCTGTTAAACCACACTAAACCCGACAGCTCGTCCCAGAACCACATAACACCGGTGTGAGTTGATTGTGGTTCCTTGAAGAAGCCGAAACCAAAATCAAAACCAAAACCAAAACCGTTTGCGACAAATTCGAACGAGGTTCCAACGTGGCACCAAAAGTGTCCCGTGTACTACTCTCTAGAATTTGTAGTACTTGGTGGGCCACGTCGGATTTATCAGTAGAAACAGATGTGGTTAAATTGGCACATAGTTATTCGACCTTTTTGGTCAAGTCTACGGGCACTAAAAATTCTTCTATACAGTCAATTACTCTTTCATCATTCGTCTCTTTCAGTTTTCACACGACATTAAATAAAACGGTAACATGTTGAGATCATTTTTATTAAACTGTATCATATATATATATATATATATATATATATATATATATATATATTTAATATGTTAAAATAATTACTTATAATTTTTTAGTGATATTTAAAAATAAGTTAATAATATAAATCTGTCATACAAGTTGAGTTGTTTTTTTTAATTTTTTAGAAACATAAATTTTAGTGAGAGACGGTCAGAAACGGTCTCTTTGAGAGATCATCTCTAATTGGGTTGGCTCATATAATATTTTCTTAAATAATGTAATTAGACATTAAAATGTAAGTAGACATTTAAATATTGTAAGTAGACATTAAGGATGATATAAGTATGCATTAAAAATACAATAATTTGGTATTAATTTTTAAAAGACTGTATTTAAAATTCATCTCTAAATAATACAGTTTCTCAAATAGACTAGCTGTTTTAGAAATAGTCAAATTAGTTTGAATCAATCACATAAAAACAAGGATTGATCTAGACAAATAATGTGTGAATCAGATTCGGATTTCGGCTGCGGGAATATGCAGTGCAAATTAAGTTTATTGATTGTTTTGAACACCACAAAAATCAAACAATATTTATTTATTAATTTATATAGTTCTTTCCTTCCCATAAAAAATATTTTTAAAATAGAAATATGAAAGAATTTTAATTTCAATGGAACTTCTAGTAATTTATACTTCATTCATTTTATTTTATGTATTACGTTTGAAATATTCCATATATCAGGTAGGAGAAATTTAAACATACGTTTTCCTGGATATATAAAAGTCAGAATATATCCGCATGAAATTTTCAAAATATTTTTTTTCACAATGTATAGAATATATATATATATATATATATATATATATATATATATATATATATATATATATATATATATATATATATATATATATATATATATATATATATATATATATATATATATATATATATATATATATATATATATATATAGACTTGAATTATGCATGAAAACTTTTAAAAAAATGTATCAAATATCAAGTAAAATAAAATGGAGGGAGAAATAAATTTTGTTGCCGCTTAAGCCTTTATTTTATATAGAATATATATTCATTTTTATTTGTTAATTAAATCCTACTAACTATATGGACTAAATATGTTATGGATGAATGTACATAAAATAACTTAGTTGAAAAGGATTTGATATGCTATAAGCCAATACTCTATGTTGTTTTGCTTTCTCATTTATATATTTTTGTTTGGGTTTAGTTGAATTGATTTACACATTTCCTCCTTTTTTTTTTTACTTTTCACATTTCTTTTCCCAATTTCTAGGAATTAGTCTTCAATCCATGTGTCTTAACATTTGCTTTTAAGAAGTCAAATTTCTACGCATTTGATATCTATAGATTTTTTAATTGATTGTGTCAAGGAACCAACTCAACCAAAAGCTTAAGCTGATGGTTGAGGCCCCAAAATATGTTATATACTCTAACACGCCCCCTCACACGAGAGCCCTTTGGGCTAGAAGTGTGGATGCAACACAGGCCCTCCTCATACCTGGTGCTCAATATTCCACTTTTAAATGAGGGGTGGTTGAAATTTGAACCTGTGACCTCTTGTCACACTGGCTTCTGATACCATGTCAAGAAACCAACTCAACCAAAAGCTTAAGCTTATGGTTGAGGCCCCAGGATATGTTATATACTCTAACAGATTGAATTACATTCATTAATATAATTAAATTATTCACACAAAAATTTGTTTATTTTAAATTGAGTTTCTCTCGATTGGAGAACAAGTACCACTTTTTAGATATAGATTTAAGATCAATTCTCATTTATATTTTATGTGTTGCTTTTGAAGATGATTAGTAAATAAATAAATTGCAATATATATATATATATATATATATATATATATATATATATATATATATATATATATATATATATATATATATATATATATATATATATATATATATATATATATATATATATATATATATATATATATGTCATGTGAATTACATCTCAATAAACATTATCAAATGTGTACAATTATAAAATTATTCACTTATATTCGTACTCTTACTTATTGTTAATCTTTAGAAATTAAAATTTCCTGATTACAATAATAATGCTTTTAATTAAAATGGTTTCTTTTTTAGAGATTTATGATATTTTGTATTTATACTACTTTTGCACTACAAATGAGTAAGAAATACTCTATTGGTCCTTAAAGAGTTTTCCGATGTGTTTTTAGGTCATTCTTTTTATTTTATGGAGTATTATTGTTGTTTTGGAATAATTATATTATATTTTCTTTAATTCTAATTTACGCATTTATAAAAATCTCCATTTCAGTCCTATTTAAATTACTTTTATGATTTTAATCTTTCTTAATTTTTATGCGGTTTTTGTTTTATCAATCTCATGAGAAATAGAGTACCATCCTACTTCCTCCGTTTCAAATTATTTACAACACTATACTTAGTGGCGTAGCCACATTGGAGCACCCGGGGTCACGTGCCCCTAGGCGTTTTTAAAAAAAAAATAATGTAGACTTTTCTATTGGTAAAAGTAAAAGTGTAAAATTAATACTGAAGTTTTTTGATGATAAATACTCCCTCATTTTAGTAATTTTATTTTATCTCATTTTTAAATAAGGTCAGTTGATTTAATTTGTTCCATTTTTCTTTGTGGTATGTCGTATTTAAAATTTTAGCAAATAAGAATAAAATAGTTATTAATTTTACAAATAAAACTCTACCGAAATCTCGTCTATTAGTTGGTGCCCCTGAGACTCCAGACCCTGGATCCACCACTGACTATAATAAGCATTATTTATTCATGACCCTTAGTTTGAAATTAATTTTAATCCATAAGTTAAAACATAGTCAAGTGAGATTTTATAGGATTCACATCATTGCAAAAATTATTAATATCAAATTTTTATAGATTTTTATTATACATAATTAAAGATATTAAATTTTAAATAAATACATTAAACAACATAATAAAAAAATGTTACAAGTATTTTAAGAACTGAGTGGCAAGTTTTCTTATGAGTACGTAAAAAGTAATTTTTCGCCATAGGATATGACTAG
Source organism: Amaranthus palmeri (assembly GCA_019776075.1). Taxonomy (NCBI): domain Eukaryota; kingdom Viridiplantae; phylum Streptophyta; class Magnoliopsida; order Caryophyllales; family Amaranthaceae; genus Amaranthus; species Amaranthus palmeri. The sequence goes on from JAAKBH010000365.1 coordinate 421,092, forward strand.
GAATAGAATATTTAATATTCAATAAAAAAAAAGAAAATAGTTAAGATAAAAAGCAAGAGAAGAAAAGGAAAGCTTGACTTATACTCGCTTTATACGCGGATAGATACTCAAACATTTTATATTCCATTTAATTTCCTATTCAATTTCCATATACAAGACTAGTCAAAATTTTCTTCGTCTCAACCAAAAATCTTCACCTATAAATTCAGCTAACATTAGTTACTTACAACATTCATTTTATTAATATTAATATTAATATCAATATTAATATTAATATTAATAATATTATTATTAGATAATAATTCCAATTTTCTTACAATCTTGTCTTAATAAGTAATGGATTCATCATCTAATTGGGTTCTTGATACTTCCCATGGTTTTGATCTTAATCTTAATCTTTCTGATAATCTCAAATCTGATGACAAGATTATAAATGATCATGAGGTTAGTATTTTAATAACTATATATCTAGCTCATAATCCCTTTAATATTGTTTTGAATTTTTCGGTTTTCAGTTTTCAGTTTTTTTATTGGGGTAAGACTAGCTGATGAGTGATAAATTTGAACTTAGTACAAAAAATCCATATAAAAAGAGTTGATTTGACGCAAAACTAATGAGATTTCATCCTAAGCAATCGGTATTAGGAGTATTAGCCCATCAAGTATTTATGTTAGTCAACTTTTCTCGAAAGGAATCACAAATAAATTATTCTTCTAAGAGGAAAGGAAATTAGAATCGAATATCTCAGTATTACAAGGATAAAAGAAAAAACTATTGATCACTTTAACTCTATTCGAAGAAGAAAATTTTAGTTTCTCCTTTTAGCACTTCAAAAGTTCGATCTTTTGTGTAAAAGAAAATATTTATAAGATTCAGGTATAAGAAAAGTTTGTGTTACATAAAAATTTTTAGTCGAAAGAGTTTTCGTGTAAATAAATGCAATATAATATATAAAATATAAGCTTAATTAAATTTTAGACTGGATTCAATTTATTAGCAATAGCATACATGTCTTTCAACTGATCAGCGCACAAAACTTGCTTTTCTTTATAATCTTTCTAATATTATTCACTTACTTTTGAATTAAGACACTTAACACTGAAAAAAAAACGTCTTAATATCAAGTTTTATTATTTATTTATGTCTCTTAATTAAATTAAATGAACACCGTGGAACTAAAAAAAAGCATACTATTATATAGCTATACTCTATATCCTCCATTTCTTTTCAAAATCTATATTATTCTGAAATTAGATATTAAAAATAAATTGATCGATAATGTTATATAATATATTGGGACAGTTTATTCCATATTGATAGATTTTAGATGTGCCTATACACAATACATGTTATTGGAGTCCTTAAGCATATGGTTTTGAGATGATATCTCCTTGAGACTTCGTGTTTTTCGGTTATATGCTGACATTCATATTAATTAAGTTCAACCTCAACTTAATATGGTATCAGAGCTAAAGGTTCGATTAAAAATAAAGGTATTATGTCCGAAAAGAATGGTGCCCCTACCCTTGTTGATTACTCCAACATGCGAATTTGACGGACGTTTGTATGTGAAAGGGTGTTGGTATCTTCTTGCATGGCTTATGAAATACGATCACCTTGTATTTACTTGATTATATGCTGACATTTATAATAACTCCAGCCTCAAAGTTGTATATGTTTGATGATTATTTTTTCATAATAACAGAAAAAAAGCGGGAATTTAGAAGAGGAGTTGAAGAGGATGAATAGAGAAAACAAAAAGCTAACACAACTATTAGCATCAATGTGTGGGAATTATAGTGAATTACAAAATCAATTAATTGGTTTAATTAGTCCATCTTCTTCAAAATCCGAAAATGATGAAAATTCAAGTCCAAAAAAGAGGAAGTTTTTTGAAACTTTGGATAATAATAATAATAATGGAATACAACAAGGTAACACAGAACAAAGTTGTATAACTTATGATGATGATTCATGCAAAAGACTTAGGTTTTTGAGTAGCAAACCTAAGATTACTAATAAAGTCTTTATTCGGATTCATCAATCGGATACAAGCTTGGTATGTTCATTTTATAAATTATTTTATTTATTTATAGTAATTTTTTTAAATAATTTGTGACGTTTGCGTATGTTTTGCAAATTACAACCACCAAAGTATCAGAGTCTATCGCGTTTTGTCAAAGAATCAACTCAACTAAAAGTTTAAGCTGATGGTTGAGGCCCCATAATATGTTATATACTCTAATACACCCCCTCATATGTGAGTCTTTTGGACTAGAAGTGTGGATGCGCACAGGCGTTGAATATTCCACATTAAGTAAGGGGTGGTTGAGATTCGAACTCGTGACCTCTTGTCACGTTGGCTCTGATACTATGTCAAAGAACCAACTCAACCAAAAGTTTAAGTTGATGGTTGAAGCCCCATAATATGTTATATACTCTAACACGTTCAAGATAAATTAATCACAAAATTTCGACTACTTAACTTAAAATTTCCACCACCAAAATGGTGGGAATTCATCAGTGATTTGGCAACATTATAGACTTTGATACTTTGGTGGATATGATTTTCAAATATTGAGGCTGTAATTTGCAAAATTGATAGACTTTATAATTGTAATTTGTGAATTATTCTTGTTTTTAATAATATAATGTTGATAAAAATATTTTTTTTTGTGTTTTTTTTTTTTATTAGGTGGTGAGGGATGGGTATCAATGGCGAAAATATGGGCAAAAAACTACAAGAGATAATCCGTCTCCTAGAGCTTACTACAAATGTGCTAATGCTCCTATTTGTCAAGTAAAAAAAAAGGTAATAATTCATGGTATCGATATAGCATGTTATTATAAAAAGAGATTCATCTTAATAATTTTGAAGAAAAACTACAAATCAAATTACATTATATATTCTTTTTTTTATATATATTTTGTAGAAGAATCATCCAAAAAATATTATACCATAGAATTTTCATATATCAAATAATTAAAAGTTGTATTTAAAATAAATAAGATAACTACAAATAAAAATTTGTGAGAGACAGTCTTTTTGAAAAATAATCTCTAATTGGACCAGCCTATAAATGAAAATGTAAATTAAGAATAAGCATTAAATTTTAATGGATTAAACTTGAGAAACATCTCTCGAAAAGAAAATCTCTCAGAAACTGACTGTTATCACTTATATTTTTTTTTTTAAAAAATATTATATGATCACTAACACTGATTTACCAATTTTTTTTTGAACTATGATTCTATGTCAAAAAAAGTCAACGTCATTTGATTCACCCCTAGAGCTATGTATAAGTACCAAATTTGGATTAGGTATCCTTAGCCTTTCGGTGTTTGTTGACCAAGAAAAAATATCTCATGGGTTACCAACTTGATCACCAAGACACTCTATATTCCACTCAATTATCAATATTTCCAATTTTAATGCGATAACTTTTTAAATCTAACGACTGGGACTATGGAGTAAGGAGTATTTCTTCCATTCTGAAATACTTGTTACGTTAAGAATTTATCATTATTAAAATTATTTATAATAAATATTATTTTATACTCCCTTCTATTCAAATTAATTGTTCACTTTTCTTATTTGGTAAAGTCTCTTTACTTGTCCACTTTCTATTTTTAGAAAAACTTTTTACCTAAATACCTCCAACTACCCTAACTTATATATTATTTAATAATACCCCACCTACTACCTTTTCAATTATTATATTCACTTAAAATACCCCACTACTACCTTTTCAATTATTATAATCACTTAAAATACCCCACTACCACCCCACTACTATTTTTTCTTAAAATCCGGTCCAAACCCATAGTGGACAATTAATTTGAATAGGAGGGAGTATTTGCTATTAATATGTAAAAAGAATATACAAATAGATCTATCAAAATCTTATTTTAATCGTCTAATCATTACTTACTGTTCACTACAACATAATTTGCTTTTAGTGGGATATATTTAACGACATTTAATTTAAATGCACTATTTCAAATTTCATATATTGTATATAGAGGATTTAGTGACATTTATTAGACCCTTTAGCAGCATATTAAAAGTCACACTAAAGCTTTTAGCGACATAGGATCTAATGACATTTCTCACATATTTCACTATAGACTATAGTGGCAATTACATATGCCACTAAAGACCAAATTAAGAGTCACTAAATCACTTTATAGCGAAACTTAAAATTAAACCAATAATTATTACACTAAAAATATAAATCGCAAAAAGCTAAATTTGTTGTAGTGGTTAGAGTAGGTATATATTTGGGTCATTAGATCGATTTTGATTTGATTATTCAAAATCAAATCTTATATCTAAATTAATTTTTACATAATTGCAAATCTATCTTTAACTCAGTTCAAATTGAATCGATTCAATTACAAAATCAGGTAAAAATTTGATTGCCTAGTCTGTTTTGAACACATCTCGTTAGTCGACATAAGTAGATATATAATATGTGCGCAGCTTTATTAGAAAAGGGGAGAGTTATACGTTCACATTTGTGAAATAGTAGGCTGACTTTGAATTCTACGAATAGTTCACTACTTCCATGCACAAAGAGTACTTCTTACTGCATCATTTTGTCTATATTCATTACTTCACTTCTTCGAAAGAATTTTCGGCTCAAAACATCAACTTTTCGCATAAAGACATAACTAGATTTCTTGCCGACTAATTCTCGCAACTGCGTAATTTATTACACTTTCTCCCCCGTGTCTACATATTTTCCGTTTTGTTATACTTGTTACTGATTGTGATATTTCGCTATTAAATATGTCGATATCAGTTACAAGTGTTTTAGAACGGAGGCAATAACTTAACGTACATAACTCTTCTAACTTGCTTAACAAGACTTTTTTTGGGTGATTCTATGATATCAACTACAATTATAATTTTTAAAAATAAATATAAATATTTAAAAAATTTATATATTAAATTTTATTTTATTAGTGGTTACTCAAAAAAAAATTGATTAATGCCAAAATATATTTTACCAAAACATTCATTTGCTACTTTTAATATTTTATTTTTTTATTGGTATATAAAATAAATATTGTCCCAATTTATATTAGAAATAAGAAAAAATTAATATTAATAATTCAACCATGCACCTATCCGTTGAGAAAATTTCACTTTTAGATTATTTTTAATAATTTAATATTTTTCCTTAGTTTGTTATTAGTATATCTTTTTATTTTTTTAATAATTCAACCTTTGTTTTTAGTTTGCTGTCAACATACTGTTTATGCTGATAGCAAATTATGGGCAAATATTGGTTATTTAATTCAAACTTGGGATTATTTAGCGGATTAGAAAAATATTAGATTATTAATGTTAATTTTTTCTAGATTTCATAAATGGTTAGGATTAGGCCAATCACTATATCTTTTCCTTTATTTCTTTTTAAATTTTCAATTTTATTAAATGTTATTAATTTGATGGGTTTAATGAAAAAAACAGGTGCAAAGAAGTGCAAATGACAAATCAATATTAGAAGCAACATATGAAGGAGAACACAATCATCCTCAACCAAACTCAAAGGATCATTTATTAGATAATAATCATGTAATATTAAGTAATTATAATAATAATAACAAGATATGCTCTCCTACAAGCATCCCCACCATAAGCCTAGATGATGATCATATGATGAATCAAAATAATGAAGTGAAAGCATTGCAAAGAGTATTGGTAGAAGAAATGGCATCTTCATTGACAAAAGATCCTTCCTTTACTTCAGCATTGGCTGCTGCTATTTCTGGAAAGTTGTCATCAGCTCAATGCAATTTTGGTGAAAGATGGTTATAATTATAGTATTAAGAGATTTTGAGATATTTTGAACTAATTATATGCAATTGAGAATAGTTTTTATCATGAAATATACATGAATGATGAATTCTCGTTGTTGGTTAAGTATTATTCTATTAATTAATTAGTTTTTAAAAAAAGAAATTTATTTTGTTGGAGGAGAGTGGGAATATGGTGTTTTACACATTTCAAATCAAGGGATATGACAAAAAAAAATAAAAATGTGGTAATTCTGAGGTATTGGGTTTTTTATGTGGTTATCAAAGTTTTTTAAAATTCATATGGTAACTCTGAGACTTACCCAATTCATCTTCCGTGATCATTATATGTTAAGGAATCAACTCAACCAAAAGTTTAAGCTGATAGTTGAGACTCCAAGATATATTATACTCTAACACGCCTCCTCACACGAGAGCCTTTTGGCTAAAAATGTGGATGCAACACAGGCTCTCTTCATACCTGGTGCTAAATATTTCACTTTTAAATGAGAGGTGGTTGAGATTTGAACCTGTAACCTCTTGTCACACTGGCTCTGATACCATGTTAAGGAACCAACTCAACCAAAAGCTTAAGGTTAAGGAAAATTAGAGTTTATGTTTTGGGGAAATATAATTAGTTTTTAATGAAATGGGTGGTAAAATGGTTAAATAGGAGTACAAGAAATGTTATCCTTACTAAACTAACATTTTCAAACGTTTTTGGGGTATAATATTAGAGTATATAATATATCTTGGGGTCTTAACCATTGTTAAGACCCCAATATATATTATATACTCTAATATTATATCCCAAAAACGTTTGAAAATGTTAGTTTAGTAAGGGTAACGTTTCTTGTACTCCTATTTAACCATTTTACCATCCATTGCATTAAAAACTAATTATATTTCCCCAAAACATAAACTCTAATTTTCCTATCTTTATCCTAAATCACATTTTTTTCCCAAAATTCAAACCCTAAAATTTGAAAGAAAAATTTCATCAAGCACAATGGGCAAGTTAGGGTTTGTCTTTTGGCGGAAATTTATAAGTTTCTCATGCAATGGAATTTGATAAAACGGTTAAATAAGCGTACAGGAATTGTTATCCTTACTAAACTAACGTTTTCAAACTTTTTTAGATAAAAAAGGTCACGGAGGATGAATGGGTAAACCTCAAGATTATCTCGTAGATTTTTGCAAAACTTTAATTACCAAGTGAGGAAAACCCAATATCCCATGGTTACTACGTGAAATTTTCTAATAAAAATAAAAATAATAACAACTACTAAAATCATATTTAATTATTGCATTATGAGATCCAAGTTGTTTATTATTTAATATAAGATAATAAAATATAAATAAATAAATTATTTTTAATATAACATTTAAATTAATAAAGGATCACTAAAAAATTTTGTAATGGCTTAAGTCAATCACTATAGAGTTATCGGTGATTGTAGAGAGGAAAATTAAATCTAGGCAATTATTAATAATCTCAAAAATTTGATGTTAAAATATTATAAATTTTATTTCACTAACTTAATTTAATAATGGCTTAACCGCTTAAGTCAACCACTATAGAGTCAGGGCCGTTCCCGATGGTAGTTTTGAGGTGCAATCGCCTAGGGCCCAGCTCATGAAAGAGCCCAAATTGAGTTAATCCTTATTATTAAAAATTGTTTTTGCATAAATAGCTTCTAACGTTGATCAAACTTACAATATTGAGTTTCTTATTAATTAAGCGGATAATCCTCAAACTACATTAAAAAAACAATTTGAAAACTTTTACCTATATAAAGGTCCTTTTTCTATTTTCTGCCTAGGGCCCGAGCATTATTAGGAACGACATTGTATAGTGTTATCGGTGATTATAGATGCGAAAATTGAAATCGAAAATTGAAATCGGTATTTCTCTTTTGCTGAAATACTTGTTAGGCAATCAATAAAAAGTTGACCAACACTTCAAAATTTATATGCCTTTTAAAATTTTATTTCCTTCGTTTTCTTTTATTCTTCTCACATTTTCTATATAAATTTTTAAATATTTTTCTCATTTATTAGGATCATTATATTTTAGTGACTAGTATAATTCAAGAAAATTGGAATCTTTATTATATTTACAGTTTTACACTCTAATAAAAAAAAAGAATCTTTATTTTAGGCATGCCCTAATCTTAATAATCTAATCATTTTGAATGATTGGGTTCAGTTAGGATTAAATGGAAGATGAAGACAACATTCATAATTAAAACTTGAATAACGTATTAAGTATTTAAAAATAAAAAGTTGATTGAAAAATATCATAATATTTTAAAATTGTACAAAGTTTGTAGTGAATTCGCAATGTTTGCTCTGCCCTTGTTGAAAATATAGAATACAAGATGGATGTGGAACTATGAATGTTCATTGGTTTATTGGATCCGCCTCAAACTCATCACTATTTTTAGATTATTTCGTCCAATTTTAAAGACCCGACTCAACAGACCTAGGTTTGATTTTGAGTCCAAAATAATATAAATGAGTCGGGATTTAGGTCTAGCTTCTTCTCAAGCAAACTGGACTTAGACTTATCACTTGATCCATTTAACATCCAAACTTGTTAGACCTGTTTCAAACTCGCTTTATTACACAGCCCAAAATCAATTTTATATTCGCTATCTTTATTTGGACTTGAATTATATATAACATATAAATCCATTTTAGTAAATAATACTCCCTCCTATTCATACAAGAGGGGACATTTGGGTTGAACACGGTTTTTAAGAGTGGAATGGTGGGGTATTTTAATTGATTAAATTAATTGTAAAGGTAATAGTTGAGTATTGGGAGTAGTAAAAGTGGGGGTAGTTGGATATTTTAATTGATTAAATTAATTGTAAAGGTGAGAGTAAAAATAGAAATGAGACATTTTGTGTGAATTGGCTCAAAATAGAAATGTGGCCTTTTGTGTGAATAGAAGGGAGAAAGTTTTAAAATGTAAAAAGTTTTAAGATTGAATAGTTAAACTAAGACTCATTTACAACTCATTTAGGACTCTGGATCCAGGGTCGACCCTAAATATTTTGGGGCTCTGAACGAAATAGCATATTAGGGCCCTTTTCCTTTGCAATTTATAACCTATATAGACCCTTCTAATTCATCAATTTTGTTTTTTTTTACATGGGGCGCTGGGTGACGGCCCCTTTTGCCCACCTTTAGGATCGGCCCTGTTTAGATCCATTAGACCTTGCAGATCTTATTCCGACTTTCGAGTCTAAATTGTTAAGTCATATAAGAAGTTTGAGTTAGAGTATCAGTCAACTAAATTTTAATGGGTCTAAATCCAAATTTGATTAGACGATAGCAATCTCTAGATTGAACAACACACTTGCACGTCATAAAAAGGAATCCTAGAGAAAATAACCTAATATATTGACTCTCAAGTTAATTAGGACCGACTCTAGATATTTGGAGGCCCTGGGCGAAATAGTATTTTAGGGCCCTTTTCCTTTTGCAATTTATTATAACTTATATGGACCTTTTACAACCATTAATTTTGCTTTTTTGACATGAGGCCCTAGGTGACGGTCCCTCTTGCCCACTCTTAGAGCCGGCCCTGAAGTTAATGGGTACGTACATGCTGAAGTTTGGATTATTGCTATTTGCTAGTAAATAGTATGATCATTATTTAGATTTCTTTGGTTTTAGAAAATGGGCGTTTACACTCATAAACGTGCCGCACCTGCTAGAAATTCTTAGAAACTTCACGAGTTTCATGCCAAGATGGCAACAACGACACCCAACCCTTCAAAGTGGAGCAACATCAAGTCAGAGTCGAGATACATATAGCGATATTTAATTCAAATACTATTATTTTAAATTTATACTAATATATATTGTGGATTTAATAACATTTATTCGATTCTTGATAGAATTTAGAAAATGGGTATGGGCAACCCCATACAAGGAGGAGAAGAAATTGTTCACTCATAAATCCAAAGAAGGTTCACCACTAAAACCAATTGGTGAAAGTAGGATGAGTTACTTCTTGAGTTTATAAAGTGATGCATACTCTTCTCTTTCTCTGATGTGGGACAACGCACATGTGGGTAAGACATGGGTAGTTCAACAACCTTGAGCAGCATAATAAAAAAAAACCATAAATGTCACTCTAGACTATGGCAACAATTGTATATCACTAAAGGTGAAATAAAGCGTCGCTAAATTACTTTATATATAGCGGAACTTAAAATAAAAACTAACTATTATTACATTAAAAATATAAATTAGTGGTACTTTTTAATGCCAAAAAATTCATTGTTAGCGAAAAATTAAATTTGTTGTAGTGTCCGTGTTATTAAATTTTTTCATTTTTATTTTTGTAACTATTTGTTTATTATTCTCATACACATATTTAAATTATTTTTTATTTTAACCGTACATATTTTGTTTCGCTCTTTATTAAATTAAACTATTTCACAAATTCTAACTTGATACCGTTTATATAATAGACGTCTCAAGTCTTGGGACTGGTCCAATTTATAAATTAAAACAAAAGCTGATTGGTAGTTTTGTAAGTTATTAAAAGGAAGATATGGGCTGAGCTCTTGAGAGACGTCTATACTATAGTCGGTCTCTCAAGAGAAGACCTAAAACTATTTTTATATTTTTTTATTGACTTATCTTAATTTTTGCGACATTTAATTTGTAAGTGAGACTTTGTTTGGGACGTGGCATTAACGTTTTACACAACTCAAGTACTCAACTGTCGACATTGCAGCTGATGTGGATGGGTATATGTATACAATGGGTGGACTCCTCCCCTTCTCGAATGTTTTATTACTACCCCACACCATTCATTCTGGAATACCTTCATTACACGATTTGAATTTTTTTAGATATTAATTTTAAATTTTAGTGGGATAAGCAAGGGCGGTTCTAGGGCGGTGCAAGGTATCCAACCGCACAGGGCCCCGAACCTAAAGGGCTTCATATTGAAAAATTATACTAGAATAACATACTACTTTTATTATAGTAGAGTAAAGGTTGTTTTACTTAATATACTAATGGTCATATGTTCAAAACCTATAAATAAAATTTTTTTTCTCTCGTTTTTTATCTCTTACCAAAATAACTCTTTACCTTCCAAATATTTTTTCCCTCATTTACTTTTTACACATTCATCAAGTATCAATTATCACTAACTTGATTCATAAAAATAATCAACAATTTATTTTTTGATTTTTTTAACCCTTTAAATTTTTACTCTTTCTATTATTGGTCATCAATCTATTGATATTTTTTCTCTTCCATTTTAGCATTAAAGAAGAAAGTTTAGTTTTTAACAACTTTAGTTGACTTCGAAAAATTATTTTTTTTTAGTTTAATTATAAAGGGCCCCAATTTTAAAAATTTATGAAAAATAAACTGGGCCTCGAAATTGTTTGCTCCGCCCCTGGGGATAAGTTGATAGGCCATTTATTATATTTTGGAAAATTGTATTTGAAGAATAATAAGTAAATAAAAAATATTTGGTTTATAAAGATAAATAATAAATTTTATAAAATTTAAAAAGAAAATATAAATTTATTGTCAAAAATATATAATGTAGCAAAATCAAGAAATACATAAAAGAAAAGGGTAATAAATTATATTAAAATAGCTAAACTAGGGATAACCTAAAGAAGATCATATGTTTAAAATTAAACTGACAATATAAAGGTCTATTCGTGAATAGTTATAAGTAATAACGGTAAATTTAAAGCAAAATAAACTAAATTGTTATAGGTTATGTTTTAAACAAAATTTTTAAGAAAATATAAAAAAAATATATATATAATTAGCAAGTTTGTTCCTTTATTCCTTTTAGGACACCACATTCTCATAAACAAGTCTAGGTAAATATGTCTATTGAAATTAATCAAAAGATAAGAACAACCTGTCTTCCATGAGATCGTTTCACGGAGAGACGACTTCTAAACAAGAAGTCCATAAAGTAAAAGTTTCTATTTGTGGATTATTTGACTCAAGTATGAAATATATCTAACGGTGAAACCATAACAAATATGATTTGTTAAATAGTTATTATTCAATTCTTTATCTTATATTTCTTGTGACGATATTGAGTGAGGTAAAACTTAAAGTGTTAGCTCGAGTTAAATAATAATTAATAAGTGGACAAAGGTTTGAACTCTTAACCTTTTAATTATAAAAATATTAACTTTATAACCATTATATCAACTATTATTATAGAAGTATTATATAAAAAATTACTTCCTCTATTTTCAAATGTTCTTCTCATTTATTTTTTATGCAGATCTTAATGTAAGCTTTAAAATCAAATAATTTAAATTGTGAGTATTTTAAAATTTTATAAAGTTGATCATTTAGAACGAATCTAAAAAGTCCGACATAAATATATATGTTTTTTTATAGATCGATGAGAAATCATCATCAAACTTTTTCGGCGAGTCTAGAAGTACTTAAAGTCAACAAATCTTACACAAAACTTGTACTAAAGTCTAGAAGTACATTAACTATAAGTTACATAGAATTAATTAATGATAAGTTGGTTAGTTAATAAGTTGATATTAAGTTTCAAAATTAAAATTAATATAAAGAAAAAGATAATTGAATTGAATTCAATGATTTAGCAACATTTTCTAAAGATGATGGTTAATACACGTCGTAGCCGAAGACATTGACCACACGAGAGAAGAAAACAAGAAATAGCATATAATGTTCCCTTAATTTCAAAGGTCATTTGGTCTTTAAATTCAGTCTTAAGTCCTCTTCTATCCCTATCCCATTCATAATATGTATTGGGGTGTTGCCACTATTCGTCATTCGTGACATAACAAGAGTAACTATAAAAAATATAAAATAATGTTAAGTTATTAAATAAATTATTATTTAAATTGGAGTCTCAAAATATATTATACACGCTATTATATCCCCTCGCATAAACTTTTTTTTATAAAAGTAATTTTTTGTAAATGCATCATAAGCTCTCCACATACTTAACGTTAAACTTTCGATTTCAGAATAAAGGATTGTTACGGTTGCAGTTGCAATTCACTACAACAAATTTAGTTTTTTGCGACATTGAATTTAGTGGCATTAAAAAAATGTCACTGATTCATATTTTTAGTGTAATAATTATTGGTTTATTTTTAGTTCCACCATAAAATGAATAAGTGATTTATCGACACTTAACTTGGTCTTTAGTGGCATTGTAATTGTCATTATAGTCTATAGTGACATTTGTGAGAAATGTAACTAGATCCTATATCGCTAAAAGTTTTAGTGTGACTTTTTAATATGCTGCTAAAAGGTCTAATAAATGTCACTAAATCCTCTATATACACTATAAGAAATTGGAAATAGCGACATTTAAATTAAATATCGCTAAAAATATCCCACTATAAGTAAATTATGTTATAGTGATTGCAGAGGCACATATGTGCCTATAGGGTCATTTGAATTCACTTGTTTTATTCTATTCTTGAAAATTTTGATATACTTACTATGAAGAGTAAAGAATAAAATAAAAAATAAGGTATTACATATTTACGTTGATCTAACTTGACATATAGATAACTTGAAAAAGAATCAAAGTGGTTTAATAAGAGGTGTTTATTAGAGTGTTTTAGAGCGTCTAGGTATAATAGCTTAGGCCAGTTTAATTTTTATTCTCGAGTACATGTAAATATCATGACACAATATGATTTGATTTTTACAGTACAAGTTATTTTAGATCTGGTCGTACTCAATTCTAATTAATCAGATTAATTTTAAATAGTTCTATGTACAATGTTAACTATATACAGTGGCATTTGTCAATCGATTTGAATGAGTAAAAATTTATAATGGACTATGAATTTTTTGTTTCATGTATCTTATGTTCAATAGGAAAATATAAATTACTACTTCTCTTCAACAAATAATTTTTTGGCTTAAATTCAAATTTTACATAGATTATACAATAATTAAAAATATAACTACTACTTCTCTTCAACAAATAATTTTATATTAGTTGCAAAATTATTGAGTCTAAATTCGTGTCTAATTCGACCCAATTTGGATCCAATCTATACCATTAAAGACGGTCCTGACTAAAAATAAAAATACAACAAAATTTATTTATTAGACGAACTAAAATGAAAAATTATGCAAAATATATAAGACGAGCTAAAATGAAAAATTTTGCAAAATATATAAGACCAACTCAAATTTGTGGTTGTCAGCTCGTGCTCATCATCTATATTACAAATTTATGCCATCACAATTCGTCACATAATCTCACTGTGATCCACTCGTGTGGACACGAACACCCGTAAGCAATGTGTGATCTTAATTATCCATTCAAATGTTTTCCAAGTGTTGGAAATACTTCACATGTGAGACAAGATCCCACATCGATAAAAAAGTGGATTGTGGACTTGCATATATACTTGGTGAGCTAATCCTCCTATTGCCATATGGTTTTGGGAAACAATGAACCTCACCAAGTGTATGTGCAAGTCAACGCTCTTAACCCGTGGGTTTGTGGGCCCGAGCCCACGGGTGTCCCGTGACCCTACGAGTGGGCCACGGTGAGATTATGTGACAAATTGTCACGGTCTAATATGGTATCAAGAGCCGAAGGTGGTTCCTGGTATGATGTGGCTCACATGTGAGGGGGAGTGTTGGAAATACTTCACATGTGAGACAAGATCCCACATCGATAAAAAAGTGGATTGTGGACTTGCATATATACTTGGTGAGCTAATCCTCCTATTGCCATATGGTTTTGGGAAACAATGAACCTCACCAAGTGTATGTGCAAGTCAACGCTCTTAACCCGTGGGTTTGTGGGCCCGAGCCCACGGGTGTCCCGTGACCCTACGAGTGGGCCACGGTGAGATTATGTGACAAATTGTCACGGTCTAATACCAAGATATATGAATAGTGAAGTCACGCGTGACGATTTTGTAAAGTGCTCAGAAATAATAGTGTCTTAGAGATTCAAAGACTGAGTTGTTAGATGAGAAGTATAAATTCTTTTTATATTAGTGTATGAACAAGTATAATCTTTTTAAATGGGGTACGGTGAAACTTATTGATCAACATTTGAAAGTCAAACGTAAAAAACCTGGTCAACGGTGTCAACCGGTCATTGGCCGTAATAGAGGAAAAATCAAAAGTTGATGGCTGTAATTCATAATAAAAAAAAAGAAAATTTGCAGCTGTAATTCACAGACCGACTAAACTTTGAGACTGTAATACACAAAAGATTCTATTATATAATGTATGTTTTTTTTTTTGAGAAAATATTAATATGTATGTTAATTGATCTCTATTTTCTATTGTATATGAATTATAATCATA
Organism: Amaranthus palmeri; assembly: GCA_019776075.1. Classification (NCBI taxonomy): domain Eukaryota; kingdom Viridiplantae; phylum Streptophyta; class Magnoliopsida; order Caryophyllales; family Amaranthaceae; genus Amaranthus; species Amaranthus palmeri. Next base: position 436,246 of record JAAKBH010000365.1, read on the forward strand.
AACATATTTACATTCATAATATATATGAATTACTCCTATTACAATAAAAAAAATACATACTCAAATTAAATGATAGAAAACAACTAATAAATAGATTTTTAGATTTTAATTAAATAAACTAAATTGATTTGTTTTCATGTTTATGGCAAATTATCATCAACCATATCTTGCTTGGTATTATTGAAAATAAATACTCCCTTCGTTATTTTTGGTTGTCCACTTTAACTTTATACACTTTAAGAGAAAGAAATTTAAATTAGATTTTTGAACTATATATTGAGAATAAATTATATTTATGTGAGATCTTGTTAGATTTATCTCGATTGTAGATTAAATGGATCAATGATTATTATATTAAGAGGGCTGATATTATGCAGGTTCACACTCCTAGTTTTGCGTTGGCACGTATTCTTTAGAGGAGGAACCTTGTATCTGACTGGAGTGATCTCAACAGTTGGGTGGTGAATAGTAAGTTTAGTGTGAAACGTGCTTATATGGATAGGATTGCTGCAAATGTCATTTGTCTGTGGGCTTTTGTGGCACATCCTTCAAAACCGATTGCCGACGAAGGCTAGACTTGCCAAATGGGGGATCATCTGTGATACTCAGTATGTCATTTTAACAATAACTTTCGTATTTAAATACTCATTTTTATTAATTGTTAAAATATTAAGATGGACATTTTAAATACCACAAGTTCTTGTATGAGATGGTCTCACCATGAGACATGCCTCATACTTAGGTTAAATAATAGTCCAATAATAGAAACATATAGCTTATGAGCTTTTTGTTTGGAGGTCATCTCATCGTGAGACGGTCTCATACAAGACGGACTGTTTAAAAAATAATCTTATGACAAGTCTTTATTATCTTACAATAAGACAGTCTCATATAAAATTTGTTGATAACAAATCAAAAGAAAAAATAGAAAAAATGAAATCAAGTAAAGAAAATTAAAAATAAATACTACCTCCTATTCACACAAAATGGGACATTTGGGTTGGGCATGGTTTTTAAGAGTGAAATGGTGGGGTATTTTAATTGATTAAATTAATTATAAAGGTGGTAGTTGGGTATTGGGATTTGGGAGTAGTAAAAGTGGGGGTAATTAGGTTTTTTTTTAATTGATTAAATTAATTGTAAAGGTGAGAGTAAAAATAGAAATGGGGCATTTTGTATAAATTGATCCAAAATAAAAATGTCGCCTTTTGTGTGAATAGGAGGGAGCAGTAAAATAGATTTAAAAGTGGAGAAACACATGTTGTACACGTGCTGAAGAGTTTCGAAGCAGCGAGTTATGACGAAATTGGAATTGGATTTTGTAACTAAAAAACATTTACAAAATGGATTTGTTTTGTTTTGAGTTTCAAAAGAAAGACTTCAACTAAGTATTGACTTTTGACTTTGCTTGCTTTAGATAAAAGGACAATAATGAATAATAAAAGTGGCCCCACCACACTTATACGGTGACTTGGTCTAATGTCAATTATAACTTTTTTTAATCATCAAAATGGGCATCTATCAAATATTGGGGCCCAAAGTGTTAATAATATTAATAAATTCAGATGCTCTTTTGAGAGACTATCTTTTGTAAAGACACTTTTAAAAGTCCAGTTCAAATTTATATTTAGAGTTATAACAATATATATTTAGAATTGGACTATACTTTTAAGAGTCGTCTTTACAAAAGACGGTCTCAAGTAAGGATTTGTGTAGTCAATTAATTTTTATTCGTTTTACGAATATATTTGGGATGTTTGATTAATGTTTGTTGGCTTTTTAATTACCTTATTTAATAATTTTGAAGTGTTGATTTTAAGTTAATAGGATAATCAATTCTGTAAGGAGATGGTTCATAAAAATAGATATTGATTGTTGGCTTTTTATTAGAGAAAAATATATTCAATAAGTTAAAATTCAATGAAAAAGTCATTCAAGTTTATATTAGTCATTTTGGCTTACTATTTTTTGCTTTTTGCTTTTTGACCTAAAAAGTTAATGCCAAAAGACAACAAAAAAACTGATGTCAAAGCAATTTAATTACCAAACACGGCTTCGTAGCTGAAATAAACTCACCCATTGTTTTTTTCATAATCTTTTGACTTACAATAATGGTTTCAAGAAATTGATAAACAATGGGTGGACGTGTTTATACTTCGTATGTTAGATTTATTTTCAACAGTTCGAATAAAAGTTTAGTTTGATTGATGATTATGTCGCATTGACGATTTTTTTATATAAAAAACAATGAATGATATGATAAATAATTATTGTACAGACTAATGCATGAGATATGTCCCACGGGCTGCGTTAATCTGTAGCAATAACTAACTTTTTGGTGTCAAAAATAGGAAGGTTTTAAAAATTTTACCTTTGGTTGATTCTATTAAAGTTTTCATCTTTAGTTTTTCTTTTTTTTAAAAAATGTCATCTTTCTTTCGCTTTTCTTTTATGGTATATTGTTATGTTTGGCAACTTAAAATTCATTTTCAAAATTGGAATTGGGCAAAATACTATGTTTGGCAAATTTTGAATTTGAAATGTGGAATTGAATCAATTCCACAGATTTGCAATTACAATGTAAAATTTGGCCAAGTAACAAGATTTGCAAATTCTAAGCATATAGATGTCATTTACAATTCTTGAATGTGAATATCAAAATTAAATTCTCTATTTTCAAATGAATTCTATATTGCCAAACGCTATCTTAAAGAATTAATCAGTTTTTTCAACTTGAAGTAGCTAGTTTTTTCCCATAAAAAATGTGTCCTATTGTGATTCATTATTTTTTTGTTTCAGAAAACTTTAGAAAAAAAGAAAAATTGAAACCCTAGCACCTCTTGCAAAACATTATTTTTTTGTTTCAGAAAACTTTAGAAAAAAAGAAAAATTGAAACCCTAGCACCTCTTGCAAAACTTAAATGGGCTAGGTCGGTGCGGGTCAAAACCCATTTAAATCTGACCCACTTTTATATTTTACCTGTTGGGTCGATCTACTTATGTATATAATAATATCATTCAAAAATATTAAAAAAAAAAAGTAATAAATATTTTTACTTAATTGTTTCTTATAATTATCCGACCTGGCCTGAACCGACCCTTATGGCCTGACCAACTAATGGCCTGTCAAATGTGACCCGACTCTTGACCTGTTGGATCTACCCGCCCCATTGAACACCTCTGCTCACAACCCACACTCTCTCCCGCAAGGTTTGAACTTCAAATCCGGTTGAGCACTCTTCTTGGTTTGGTTTAGTGGCTAGAGACTGGTTTAGACGGTATCTGATAGTGCACGTGGCAGCTTTATAGTGGGCATCCAAGATGACTGGACTGTTGTGCTAGGGTTAGAGCTTCCATAGATTTAGATTTCTTCTTGGGGTTGTTTTAGGTTTGGGTGTATTTATATTTTGTTGGGATTTGTTTGGCATATTTGGTTGTTAATGTTAGAACTATATAGTTTTATGGTGTTTTTTTTTTTGAAAATTTGATATAGATAAGACTGATCTTAATAAAAAAAAAAGCATGCAATAAGATCCAAAACAAACTTATTCTAAATATAAGCACCTGATACCCCAGAGCACAAGTTCGGGTCTGCTCGCACTTAGTAAGTGCGAATAGTAATAAACTGGTCAAAAAAATCAAGTGTCTGTTCGCACTTAGTAACTGCGAGCAGGTCAAACAGGGTCAAAATTTGATTTTAAGACAAGAGTTGTTCGCACTTAATAAGTGCATACAAACTGAAAACCTAAAACAGGTTGTTCGCTGTTAGTAACAGCGAATAGCCTGTTTCAGTTTTTCAGTCTGTTCGCACTTAATTTTGGAATAAGTTTGATTATGATCTTATTGTATGCTTTTTTTATACTACCTCTGTTCTTATTTACTTGCACCATTTGCTTTTTCACACTCCCCAATACACGAATTCAATCGTTAATATCTCTAATTATATATATTGAAAAATTATGAAAACTCAAAATTAATAAACTTTGAAATGAGACGATTCAAACAAGATCTCATATGACTATGTTTCAACTTATAGATTACTGACAATATAAAAGTCAATTTGCTTAATGAATAGTACCGAAGTCAACTATGTTGCAAGTCAATTTGTTCGTTTTTTGTATGCCGCTTGTGGCTCTTTCAGGTGTGTGGCCTTATAAGTTTAGGAGTTTTGGGCCAGTACCTTCTAGTGTTTGATCTAGGTGTTTTCAGTGGCTAGTCCATCATCCATGTATGGTGTTGGTCCGCTCGTATTAAAGGGTGCTTAAACCACCCAAACCCCCTCCTCTCCCCTCTCCCAACCACCCCTGCAGCACCGCCCTACGAATGAACCCATCCACGAACGAAACCCTCCCCCTTACCATTACCAACCGCCACCAGTCAACACACTAACAAACAACCAATTGATTGTTGATAGTGATGACGATGATTATGGATTCCTAGCTACGTTATGCTACAGTATTTACATTCAGATTAAAGTAATAATTTACAAAATATAAATTTGCAGAAATAATCAAGGATAAAATAAATAAACAATAACAAAGAAAATGGCTCCTTTTCGTCGAAAAAACCTCTCATATAGTTTTCTACATCAAATATGAAGTTTCGTCGAAAAAACCCCTCACATAGTTTTCTACATCAAATATGAAGTTCATGAGTTACAAATGCCTCATAGTATAGGGACTATGAAAAACTGAAGTCCCTGATATCACATTCTTCAAAGAATGGTACCCAAAAATGATGGGTAAGTTTACAGCTACAGCTCTAAAATAACCCATAACGCGTTCGATAAAAGATAAAAATTGGCTGTATGATCTATGCTTCTAACTACATAAAAGAATTATGCTGTACATGATCGATATAAGCTATGTGTCGTTACATCGAGAACTATCTCATTAGCTTCCCTGTCAGGTGTTTGGTTGTTCCGACAGATCTGTGAACTGTGTGAAAGAGCTATGGGTTGAGTTACGTATAGATTGCTTGTCATTTCACGGATCCATTTTTTTGAAGGGCGAAATAGGGTGATCGGAATCCTTGACTCCGGCAATCTTTGATCTTTCTTTTTCGGCTTCTTTTTCAGCCTTCTTCTTTTCAAACTCGAGTTGTTTGCGGTTCTCATCATTTGCACGATGGAACATCCGAACGAAGTTTAACAAGGTCGATACAACTGCAACCAAAGAGTCCAACGCAAAAGTGTGTATTTGTTAAGAGCGCATTTTAGTATAATGACATACACAAAAGAGACATCCATAAATAAGAAAATATATCCATTATATCTTTGATAAGGCATTGCCCACTCGGTTCTTTCGAATCTGCTTTCTTCCCTTTTGAAGTCGAGCAAACTCAAGGAACAAAACCCACATAGCGTACTTATAGGACTCCCTCTATCCTTATGAATTTACTGCGATTTTTATTTTTGTCCATCCCTTAACTTTGCAACATTTGTTTAACGTAGTGTCCCTATACACGCATCTTTTTCTCATTTTCTCTCACTTTTCAATCCTATCTACACGGTTTAATGGTCATTATTTTCTTAATACTTGTGCCAATGATAAGTGTTACAATCTCTTGGGAACAAAGAGAGTGATAAGCATAACCGGAAAACACAAAGGATGGTAAAATTTCTAAAAGGCACTTATCTTGAAAATTTCATGTCACGAGACTTTCTAGATGCAACGGGAGATGCTATAGATCTACAACATTTCTTTATAGTATCTTGCAACTAAAAGAAACAGAGAAAGTATATTATCGATATCTCTAAAGAACAGACTTCTCGAGGATATGACAGTAAGCTGATCAAACACAATCTAAGCTAAACAAATCCTATTTCGCTACTTTTTTACCGATACCCACCTTTAAATGCAATTAATTTGGCTATACATCCAATTTGGTTTCTAACCAATAAAGGAAATGGCTTATTCAAGTTCTCCGAAAAATGACACTTTTTTCGACACAACTGTTTACAGACATCATCAACTAGAATGAATCATAGGAGTACCTTGTTCAAATGGGACCTTTATAGGATCTTCACCGAAGTACATAGCCAAAGCGTCTGCGTTTCTACCCTGAAATGTTTATTATAAGGATTAGTCGCAACACCGGAGATTCAATTTTTTGAAATCAAAATAATATTCCGTTGAGGTCTACATATGCTTTTTCAGCAAGAAAAAGACGGAGTAGCCAAATTTAGTGGTGATTCCTAGGTAAGTCGAAACGAGAAAAAAAAAATATTCCCATTTAGAACAGTCATTCCCTTGCTTGACCATACTATTTCTGATGGAGATAGCAACAATGTTGATTGTTCTAAGCAAGAAACCGAAGAAGTTCCGTATACACTATGACCGAAAATCTTAGGTTTCAAAATTCTTAATGCAAAAGTTCATGGAGACTCATTTCATCATCGTGCCGAACAAATGTCATTATCAATAAACATACCACAATGGAATAAAGTGTCGCCAAAGATCTCACTTCACCTTCTGCGTAAGAAAGAAACGTCTTCAATATCTGTTCACGTTCAAGTTGAAAAGAATTTGATCAGAAAGCGAAAAGCGTACGCAGCTTCCTAAATTCTAATGTCAAGAAGTTGTCTTGAGAACAAATAAATTTTTACAGGTAAATATTTTGAATTTGCACCAAAAAAGGGAGGCAAAAACGCGGACAACAAAAACACGACAAATTTTCTTAGAATGAAATGTAGAGTAATGAGACCACAAAGAATATTATCATTTGTGACTAGATATCTATTATTCTTATACGACCCAATAGGGCTAAGGCCGACTTTACTTGATAACGAGAATTTGTTTTACTGGTTAACTAAATCTCACTGATGTCAACTGATTTACGGTGAATGCAACTGATTAAACCGATATATATTCAACAAAATTGAATTTATTTATATTATTTTCGTTATCTATTTTCCCCATATGCAATGACTTTCAGTCGTTAGTTGGACAGAGCTTGCAGGTAATATCCAGCATAGCAGTAGACAACACGCTTGTGTGCTTAAAAGTTCATAAGCCATGTATTTGTTACATCAGGTTATATACTGCATTATCAAAACTTACGAGTTACGACCATAACCAAATATCAAGACAGTTGAACAATTCACAAACAGTCCACATAAAAGGTGAAAGTTCATCTTTACGAGATGCTTTGCTAAAAGTTGAAGAAGCAAAGATCAGATTGGGAAGCCATTTGTTCTTCAAACTTCAATAGGGCCAAAGAAAAATATAAAAACGTATAATCTAAAGCACTACCCACCTTGCAAAACTCATCGGAAACAGAGCCATCATTTCCCGACGCAGTTAGCTCTTGAACAACCTTTTCTATCCCTTTGCTAATCGCTTGCATTTCCTCCGCCAATATCTTAAGTTGGATCTGCACAGTAAATGATATTACGCAGTTAATGATATTAAACTAATGTGCAAAATGAGAGAAAAAAAAAACAGAAAATATTCCGTTTAGCCCTATCTTATACTAATTTACAACTAATAAAATCAATGTTAAATATATCCCACAAGGTTACAATTTTGGAAACTAATCGTGTTGTGCAATTCAACTAAGATTTCTTCGTTCTGATTGGATAGGCAGCAACAATATGGCCTTCTCAGCGTTCCATATCAGACGACTTTAAGAAAGCATAACACGACATAATAGCATTACCATCTTCACCGATACAAGGCAGCATAACAGTGTATAAAGTTCACATACCGACATATCCCACCCAAATACCAGCATAATAACAGAATGATGAGATTACTTTTCTCTCAAAAAGGGCGACACAATGACTAGATGTCAAAATGAATCAGCTGATAAGGAATTTATATTAAGTATCTTGCAAGTAAGACTGAAAATAAAAATAAGTCGAACCTTTGTTGAGGCCTCCAGATTAACCAAGTCTTTCGGGAAATCAAATACTTCGGGCAACTTTTCAGCAAGAACCTACAGTTCACAAACCAGATTTGCAGAATTATAACACATCACATTTTATATTCATTCATTAAGAACTAATATAAGAGTCAACACATAACAGTTTCTACATCAAAATTCTTGAATACGTGCAAAATCATAATTGGTCAGGTTGTCAGATAGGTAATTTCCACGTAACTAATTTGAATTATGATATGTGTTGAAGTCTGTTTGTAGGAAACGAGACCTACTAAGAGTCTAAGACTGATAAAATGTACAAAAAAGATTCACGGGAATTGGTAAAAATGCTAAGGGAAACCTTTAAATGGATCAGAGGGAGCTCATAAATTAATCACTCATCATGATACTAAGAAAATTATCGAATGAGCAAAACAAAGTACATATCTATTTAAAACATCAACTATCACATCCCGGAAATAAAATTAAGAATATCTATGAACTTACTACGTCATCCAAAAAGATAAGAGCAACTAGCAACCAAGATAGAAAAACAGTTGCACGTGATAAAAGCTCAACAAGGAAATAAACGTAACACCACCACCTAAATCCCTTCTAGGTAGAAGGGTGTAGAAAAATTAAAAAGGTCACCAAGAAATGGGGGGCGTCTCAAATGACCTTAAGCCCAAACTTATTCATTTGCCTGATTTAGAAAAAACAAAGCCAACCTTATCTTATATTTCGAAACGTCTACTTCGAAAAATGCATGCTTACAACCCTCATTCAAACATCATAGACTATGGATTTTGGCATCTTGTTTATTTGCCATGTCTTAATAAACAGATAAACCAATTTCATCCTATATGCCAAGAACATTTACAAGACTAGAGAGAAACATCGTTAGGACTTCAAATTCTTCAAAGCTTTTTCAGCCATTATTTTATTATTCGTTCCGTAAGTTTTTTATTCTCTAACACCAATTCCATCAAAATGTCCTTTATCGCCCCCGCCCCCTTTGACATTAACTGAACAACTCATTAAAATACATTTATTTTTTATCCCTTCATCTTTGACAAGAATATTCTGTTGTGACACACTTCAACCTATTGTGATCATTTCTAAACGGTTGTTCTTTTAACCATCCTACAAAGATCGGTCGCCCCTTCTCTTAAGTACAACTTGTTGCATTCCCCTTTGTACACTTTTCATTTGTCTCGCGTATTAATTGTTGTACCTTAATTTTGATATCCTTGTATTTGGATTTCTTTTCTCACTCCTGCATTTTCCTTTAGTTGAATAATAACATTCTTTCTAATTCAGTATTGCAACTTTGCTCTCACATTCCAACACGTGTCCTTTTTCATAACCAGATCACTTTTTATTTCTCTAATAATGCCCTTAGTTGCACGAGTAATACAATTCTTCATCTTTGTCCAAGTTGAATTTGTATCCTTCGCCCATATGGAATCAACTTTCTCAACAGCTCTATCAAAAAATACTTGTGTATTTTCTTCTTTTAAGGTTCCGCCATTTAATACGTCCATATTTTTGAATTTTATTCTTTAGCAGGCTTAATTATACACAAATGAATTTGTGATCGGTTCACCTAGCAGAAACTTTTTGGTTACACAGCTTCTCCTATCATTTTTGCTAATCAATAAGTAATCAAGTACAATATACTCCTCCCTCCGTTCTTAGTTGGACCTCCATCCATTTTGATGCTCTATAGTAATGACCTATTTGCGTTTGTCGAAATTGGTAGCTTTTTATTTTCGCTTACCACCTTTCACATTTGTGCTTCTTGTTTTCTACACAATGAATACATCGATTCGAAACAAAAAGAATTAAAAGTACAAGTTCATATTAGAGAATATAAAATCTTAATTAAGTATGAGAGAGCAGATCTATTAATATGAAGGATTTATTAAAAAAAATCCTAAATATATAAGACACTAACAAACTGACTAGAAGTTCTTAACAAGGAATCGCAATACTAAGTATGTATTCGAATGGATGAGAAATTTATTTTTAATCACCGAACGAGCCTAGAAGATAAACTAAGGAAAAATGAACATTGAACTTCAAATTTCAAATACTCTTGAGCTTTATTTTTCACATTATGTCTAATAATATTTTTATTAGTTAGCCAAACTTGGGAAATATTTTACCTTGCAAAGGTAATGCATGAGGGTCATCTTGTTATTCCGAGAACGAGTATCAGTAAGCTTTAGGAGGCTATCCAGTCGAAATCCCACAGCAGCACCTACAAGTTTATGTTCAGGGATGTTCATGGACGAAAAAAAATCAAATCATAAAGTGGAAGCATCAAGATTGCACAAAAGCCAATATGTAGACTTCTCATACAACACAAGCTTGTGTATAACTTAAAGAAAGTAAATACACAAATGCGACAAATTCAACTCACCTCTTGCAGTCCCTTGGTTTAATGCATTGCCCAATGATAAAACTGTTTGCATGACTCTTTTCAACTTCACCGAAGATCTGATCTGAAAATCACAACACGTTCACAAGCATTATGTTATTAGGAGACACGTTAAAAAAGCAACTTGAGAAGAAAATTCAAGAACCAAGAAAGAACGCTTGCCTCTTCCGATGCAGAATTCACTATCTGTAAATTCTTTCTAAGATCGGATACCTGAATTGCAAAAGATATAGTTTAACAAACTTGCAATACAGATAGCATTTAAAGAAAAAATGATTGTATAATGATATAATTAACCGAAATGGTAAAAAAAAAAACAAAATTATAATTAACTGACCTGGGTTTTAAATTGTATCTTAAACGCAAAAACTCTAAGTTTTGATTCCACTCGTGGCACTTTCATCAACTCTAAAAAGAACTGTTACAAAAAAATGAGAATTTGCAAAATTTAGCATTATCCAGTTCGATGTATAATAGACTTTTATTTGCTTTCGATCTCTTTTTGATTTTTGCTAACATTACGAATATGTTAGTTATGACATTTAATTGAGAAATAATGAATAAGGAGAGGATCTGACAAACCTGTTCACATTTCCCTAAATTTTCTTTATCGCCCTTGTATCCCTGCCCAAGACAAGATAACGAGTTACAGAACGTAAAACGTTCAACTAATTGTAGAAGGAAATGCATGAAAAAATGTTTGAAAAGTCAAATAGATTAATCTGAAAGATCAAAAGCTAATGGATCAAGAAGAGCACTTTATCCAATAAATTACCTTTAGTAGCTCCATTTCTTCCTTTGTTGGACAAAACTTTATAAGGTTTTCAACCTGATCAACATCCAAAGCTGAATCATCCAAAGCAAGTACTAAATTCTGCAACAAAGTCAATACCAAAAAGTATTAAAATGCAAAAGTCCTCACGCCATATATCAATCACGACATTTCTATCAAGTAAATAAGGCTTGGCCACAGTTTCATGTATATATTATATAAATGTAAGCTAACTATGGTCATAATGATATGGTACAACGGGTGCAAACCATCCATGTTGCCCAACAAAGATATTTCACAAATGTCACTGCAACCAAGATTTAATACCGTGATTTGTACCAAGTACAACCATTAATAAAACTCAAAACCGTAACTTCCCCAAACTAGAATGCATAGACAAAACCAAGTTTGTTTTATAATGACAACCAGGACATACCATTAGATCAGGCAGGGGAATTTTCACTTTGGTAAGCATTATTTCACAATTATAAGCCCTCCTAAGCTCAATCTGCAAAGAAGCCATGCAAAAAGATAAAATTGCAATGCAAAAACAATACATACTACATAAGCAAACCCACAAAACATAATATCAAGACTTAAAATAAAGATAGATTAAGTGCAACATTAACAATTTTCTAGTAGACAAGAAGAGGACATCACAATGATTTCTATCAAAAAAATTGCCCGGTAGTATTATTATTGTTTCTTAAGAAGCACCATCTTTTCACAAATCAAACACATGTATTCTCTCACAAAACAAACTGTCAACAATCCCCTCGATATGTGTTGAATGAAGCATACCAGATGTCGGCTTAACACTAGCAAAAAATGAATAACTTTAGCTGATGCAAATCATAAACTCAAACATAAATTTACCAGCTGAACTTTATCAGATTTTGGCCCTGAAGCACGACTCCTTGATTGCCCTCCAGCACCCTTCTCAGAACTCGGAACAGCTGCTGCAAATAGGGTCTCAAGTTCTGACATATCGAACTCCGGAGCTCTGCCGAGTAGTCAGATAATTAAAATAGTTCAATAGTACACTTTGGAAATCCATTAAAAAGTGCAATCATCAAAACAAGAAAGGTGGAATCAAACACTTACTTGGAAGCCTCTTCTGGTTTCTGAGTCTCTGCCCATAAGCTACCTTGCATGACCCTTGTTATCTTTAACCAATGATATGGTTTCAGATTATTCTTTCTAGATTGAGCCTGATTCCTTGGGGTAACACGAGGAGGGTCCCTTGTCTTCAAATTAGGAGGTCCAGGGGGTGGAGGAACAGGGCCACTACTACCAGCCAGTTGAGAATCTTGAGCAGAACTATTAGATTTAGACAATCTTTTTCCAGGAACTATTGGTGGGGGCGGCACAGGAGGAGCTTTAGAAGAATTTTTGGGCCCAACATGGGTAGAGATAACTTTAGGAGGAGGTGGGGGTGAAGGCACTATAGTGGACTGTTGAGAACAGCCAGTTGAGCCAGCTACTTTAGAAGGAGGAGGAGGTGGAGGAGGAGCTTTGACTGTGGGCAGAGGAGGAGGCGGGGGAGGAGCTTTTCCTGCGGGCAGAGGAGGAGGAGGGGGAGGAGGAGCTTTAACTGCAGGCAGAGGAGGAGGAGGAGGGGGGTCTAACTGTGAACTCCTAGCATTAGAAGATTGAGACTGCAATTCAAAAGTTGAAGGTGGAGGTGGCGGCGGTGGCGGTGGCGGAGGTGGCGGTGGTGGCGCAGACAATTGAACTCTAGTATTTGGAGGGGATTGGACACAAGAGGGTAGAGGAGGAGGAGGAGGAGGAGGAGGAGGAGGGGACGGTGCTGATATCGAACTCACTATATTTACTATAGAAGGACGTGCAAAAGGTGGAGGAGGAGGGGGAGGAGGAGGAACAGAGGTCCTTGAGCTTCTAGACAGAGGTGCAGTCTCTGTATGAAGAGTGAAATCCTTAACTAATCCCACCGTCGAATCAGAAGATGGAAGAGTTACTGATGGAGAAGGATGTAATGTTGATGACTCGGAAGAACCTGATGTTGACGTTGAAGAAGGGTGGCTAATCGGCAATATTGATGGTTTTTCAAGCATAGAAGGCTCTACAACAAGAGATTCTGAATGTGTAGATCGCAAAAGAGGTGGAGGTGGAGGTGGCGGAGAGGCTAGACGCTGGGTTATCGCAGATGATGAAAGCTGTTCAGATCTAGGTACTTCAGGAACAAAAGAGCCTGAAGTAGACAATGGTTCAGGTGAAATTGTCTCTGAATGTGCAATGGCATCATTCTTGAACGTAACATGGTCGTGCAAAAGCGCAGTAATCCCAAGTGCCGACGGTGAACTATGAAATCTTTGCATGGGTTTTGGTGAAACTTGCAAGGGATTGTTATACAAGCCAGAACTCGAACGGGAAGATTGAAGTATACGTGGGGAGATAATCTTTGTTTGAGCAGCTTGCTTGAGGGCAGGAAGCAAGTCCTCAGGTTGAGCCTTCTTCGGAATTACATTTGCATCTACAGAAGGTCCAACGGATTGTTTCGAGAGCTTCTCCAATGCCTTCGTCACAGAAGCTGTAACCTTTTTCTTTGCTTCTAGAAGATCCCGATTATCTGACACGTCAGATGGACCAGCTTCTTCATGAGCATCCGTCTTTTGTCCGGAAAGCTTGGCATCTAATGTTGTTTCTGGAGAGGGCTTGGTTGGCTTCTCTAGGCTTCCGAGTAGAGAATTCTTGATGTTGTCCTCCATGACTTGCGATTTTAAACTATCCTGAAGCACTTCACAAATAGATTCAATCTTACTATCTTTCGGAAGCGTAGCACTTTCCAGTTTCTCTTTGAGAACTTTTGATGACGATATTTTATGAAGAACATCTAGCGCTACCTCAGGCTTTGAATCCATCCAATCTGCACTGCTGAAAATTTCTTGCACCTTGTCAAAAGCTTCAATAGGAAGGCCATCTTTCTCCTCAATAACCGGCAAATCAATGGACGTCTCATCGGTTGCCGAATCTATCTCTGAGAAAAGAACCTGCAAGCAAAAGAAACCCGAAAAAGAAAAAAAAAAAAAAAAAAATCAAACTTTGGACTCATTGTACTTTGAACCTTAAATAACAGATTTATAACTATTACTAAAACGAAACATTGCTGACATCACCATTTTAAAAAATTGCTTACACGTCACTTCCTTAATATAAGTTTTTCCTCTAAAATATTATTTTAAATTTATATACCAAATGTTTTCAATTTTATTTATTAAATAAGTATTATTTAATGTATTGGATATTTTGAGATAGTTAAAACATAACATATTTTTTGTCTTTTGTTGTGATTTGTTTGTCATGAATTAAATTTTCACAATCACTTGCGCGCACAATGCAATATTATCATACAATGTACGTAATTTATACAACTGTCCAAAGTGAAATGAAATATAACTATAAGATAAAATTTATTTCTTAAAATTTTAATTCCTTAGTTTATACAAAAATATCAAAAAATTTAATAAAAGTTGTGGATCGCAGGGGCACTATCTAGTATATTAAACAAAGAAAAAGTCAGAGAATGAAATAACAAAGTGATCGAAAACAGGAGTGTAAGGGCACCTCAGCTCTGAAGTTTTTTGGAAATTTATCCTTGTCATCCCACAAGGTATCGATCTCATCACGATTAAGCATCAGAATATTTGATCTAATGAATGATGTGCTAAACATAACCCGGAACATCATCTGCTCACGTTCCAAGTCTTCATCCAAGCTTATGCATTCAAGCACCACATCACCTTGAACACGACAGTGAACATCAATCTTGACCAGTTCACTTTCTGCCTGAAATTATAATCATAAGTAGAAAGTAGACTTGTAAGCATCATTGGGTGAAGCAAGATGGGTGTTTTCATCACATATAATCCGATCAAGCAAGCAGAAAGCAGGATATGTATCCATAGTGCAAAAACAAGGCTGCATCACTGTATCGCAACTGTATTGTAAAGGTTTTTGATATTACCACGACCGAAACATAGGCCGCATTGACCGCAAAATCATATGTATTGGCCGTGAAATCCGTTTCGCGACCGTTATTGCGACTATGACCAAAATCGTATTTTAGCAATATGTATGTATCCATGCAATTAGCAAGAAATTATATGATTTGCATTCTAAATATACAACAGGAACCAGAAAAAGACAAAGTAACCCTCCAAACCCAGTCGGACATAGAATGGAACTATTATACACCTCAAGAAAACAAATAAAGCACAAACAATTCCATCTCACCTGCTTGAATTGTCGAACAACTCTACTTTTTTTGGGGGTCGAAAACAGCACAATAGGAGTCTGGTCAGCATCAGGTGAAGGATCTCGTCCATAGATTCGAAGAATAGGTCGACAACCGCCCACTCCATCAATATTAGGGATAAGCCTAAGCATTATACAGTCCACGGTCAAGCCCCTGTCGGGAGGGGGCCATTCTGAGTCCAAGTTTCTCCTTGCTACATATTGAAGATATCTCAACTGCGAGGGAATTGGATTTAATGGGAACATCAACTGCAAAAGCTCGCGAGGAGCTTGTCGATAGATCATATCTAGTGTTTTCTGCTCCCCGTTATAAAGCTTTCTATAGATTAATAGTGCAGCTAACATGAAAGCCAAAATAGGCCAACCGCCTCGTTCACAATGCATTAAAAGCACATTACGTTGACCAAGTAAAAGCCAGCTATCACCAGATTTCAGGCAATGATGAACCATCTCCAATGTGAGCACTGGACAACCTTCGTATTGCCGAGGATAATCTATAACAGTCATGTCATACTCCGACAATATATTCCCAATCCGGCTCTGATTCTCTCCCTCACGAAAGTTGAACACCATGAACGAAGCGTCAGGCAAGTGATCACGAAGTTGACTAGCTATTCCACCGAAGTAGCCTTTATAATGATCATCCTCCACCACATCCGTTGTAAAACAGCAATCAAAGACTAAACAGAAAAAAATGAGGAAATCAAGTCATCAGAATTGTACTTCGGAAATACAAAGAAGTTGCAGTCGGCAAAAAATCTGATTAGACAGAGCACATGAAAATACACAACACACTGGAAATGAAAAACTCAAAGAAACGAACCTTCGTACAAACCCAAGTGGCATATGAATAAATAAAAAAATGAAAACATAAGTGTTTTCATGTTGACAGCCTGACACTTCGATGATCTGGCACGCCCAACAAGAGAAAGAAAGGCATATTATCTAAAACTTGCATGAGATTGCAATATTTACACTTAAAAAGCGAAGCTAGGAAAACAGCACAAACTGAACCCTTATTTGCACACCCAAAGAGGAAAATAATTAATTATAGATATTGCTGCCTCCATCACTTTTTCTAATTTAGTCCAAAGTCCAAACTTTTACAACATTGGCAACTATACTTAATTGTGTAAAACGATCAAGTATAATACTCCCTCCAATTCTACCCATAAGTCTCATTCATTTTTTGTCACTATTCACTTATTACTCTTAATTTGTATTGTATTCTTAATCTATAAATTAAAACATAGTCATGTGAGATCTTGTTTCATTTGTCTCAATACAAGGATTTTCAATATCAACTTTTTAAAATTTATGATATGATTAAAAACAATTAGAGATATTAAGGTTTACGTTGTCTCGGCAAGTGGGAAAAAATAAATGGGACTAATAGGTTGAATAAGAGGTAGTATTAAACAAAA
The DNA here is from genome assembly GCA_019776075.1 of Amaranthus palmeri. Taxonomy (NCBI): domain Eukaryota; kingdom Viridiplantae; phylum Streptophyta; class Magnoliopsida; order Caryophyllales; family Amaranthaceae; genus Amaranthus; species Amaranthus palmeri. Next base: position 453,023 of record JAAKBH010000365.1, read on the forward strand.
CGCCATTCTTTTTTTGTGAGAGTGGAGACAATCAGTCGATCAAGTGAAGACAAGTATGGAACCATGGACAAGTGCATCTCTGCAATGGTCAACGGATACGATAACAAATCTGGACCAAACATAAATGCATAGTAAGGAAAAGGAAACTGCAAAAAGTCAAGAACTCTAGAACTAGGGATTAACTTGTCCCTCTCCAAGTTTGATATCTAAAACGAATGCTAAATATAACTTGTCATAAAAAAACCCTTCTCTGATACAATGCATTGTACATTGTAATGGTGCTTTACTCCGTTGGATGAGTTAGTGATGGAATGATGGTAACTCATATGAGTAGCCAAGGCAGCATGACTTCGAAGGGTTCAAGGACTAGGAAAAAGTCGAGACTTTAAGCAGCGAGTGAGAATCACATATGCGCACCCCCCCCCCCCCCCCCCCCCAAACAACAATTCAAAATGTTAAATTGCAAAGGAATCTAAGCCCCCTTAGTTCTAATTAGAAAGTAAGCTAATTGTAATCAATCTAAATGGACGCATCATGATATCCTGTGCGCAGCTACTCAAAATTGCTTAGTCACAACACTAAGTGGCTTCTAGTATAAACATCCAAAGCAAACGAAACGCCAGCTTGTCAAGAATTACAGCTTCCAAACCCTTCATACATTATGCCAATAAAAAATGAACATTTTTCCTAGCATAGAGTCTAAAAATATTACTAGCATTGTAAAAGTACATGTATGGATTTGGCCATTGCAGATGTTGAAGTTGAAATCACTCAATCTAATGTAAATAGCACTTTAGAAATAACTACAAGTTTTTAAATGATAAATAAATAAGCAATTATGTCCCTAATAGCTAACAAACCCTTTGACACAATTGACCATTCAAGGAAATGGTACAAAACAAATAGGTTTACCTTAAACTTCAACAAACAAACCCATTAATTTGATCTAATGATTAAACATCAACAAAACAAGACAACAGTGAATAAAATTTTTTGTTTTTGGAAAGGAAATCACCAAAAATGAACAAAGGAAATCACAAGGCCATATCTCAAAGGTATCTCAACGGTAAAAAAGAGGATCAAATACTAAAACCAATCACTACTTACACATAGCCAATGCTAATCACAGAAAGACGCAATCCATTCAATTACCTTAGGTATTACTTTCATTTAATAAGGATATTTTTAGAAATGAAATTGTATGTACCGTTGGGTTAGCGGTACTAAATGGTGATAATGGAAATGATTTATAGTGTAAAATTTCATCAAAAGTTTCATGTCATTCCCATGGGTAATAAAAACTTTTATGACAAAAAAAAGTTCTTTTGTTTACAAATTTCCATTACCACCTAATACCATTTCTTCCAATGATAATGCATTGGAATGAATTTTATGAAGAAAATGAGATGAATGAAGGTTAACAAGTATGGCCATCAAGGTAGGCAAGACATTTTTCAACCAAAATTACACTAGTTCATTCCCATTACCACCGTTTATTACCACTTACCAAACGGGCCGGTAATCCTAACTAAATAAAGAAGATTATAAAGGTAGCTTCTAACACTTGCACCAATTAACTAAATCCTTAAGTAAGCATTAGCAACGATCTAATCCGAAAAACAAACAAATTACACCACAACATTAACACTACATAATCCTTCCTTGGCGTGAGCTATAAGAGTAGAGGGAAGCTCCTCGTTTCATTCGTCTAACCTATCTTGACTGAACCATAGCTCAACATAAACAAAAACAGTCTCACGGTCCAGTATTAACTAGGGTCTAGGAGTAATTCACAAACTCCCCCAATCAAACTGCTAATTGAAACGTGCAAAATTTAAGCTATATTGAGTCATTTCAGCTAAATACCGATTCATTAAGCCGGTTAATTACCGATAGTCAATCAAAAACAAGCTCTTTGTTATCACCGACAATTATCACTAAGGTTACATACAATCGACTCCTCAAAAGTCAAACCCGCTTAGGTGGGAGCCACTAAATAGTATTCGGGTAATGGAATGTTGTTGCATAACCTCACTTTAGCTAGTATAATTACCTTATTCAACATTATGATACAACAAACTACCAAAATCAACTTAACCCATCAATTTTCAAACCTCAACATTAAGTTTTGAATCATATACTCCCTTAAATCATACTCCAATCACATCAAGATTCAAACTTTCCACCAAAAGAAGAAATCAAATTCAACCCAGAAACCCCATTTCAAAACACAAACAAAATCATCCACAATGACATTGAATCATACAAGAAACTACTGAAATATAACATCAAAATATAACAATTGGCATACCATATATCCTTTCTGCAATCTCCAACAACCCATCAGGAGGCTTCCGATAGAAAAACTTTCGAAAAAGCGCCATTTTTACCCAAGTGAAAGATCAAATTCCACGACCAAAATATGTCAACCCATTTCAGTTGAAGATACCCAGATCGAATTTCAATGATTTATAAATACCCACAATGTCAAAAACCAATAAAATTATTGAAAATTTTGCTGCAGATTAAAGAAAAGCCCAAATCTTTCTGTTGTTAGTTTAAATTTGGTTTCTTCACCTTCACACTTGCAGCAACTTCAGAAGACTTGGCTTTCAATGAGAGGAACACAACGTGGTGGGTTATGAGAGAGAGAAGAATAGAAAGAAGAAAATGTTTTTGTTTGTTTTTTCATTGAAAGATCTGAGCTTTGTTTCTATTATTGACATTATTGTTGGAATATTTTGATGTGAGAAAAAATATTTTTGGGTAATAAAGTGCCAAAATTGATATCTTCAAAAAAAAAGTGCCAAAATTGATGATGACATTTCTCATTTGAGAGAAAAGAAACTTGCCCAATTTTGAAATTTTTTTCCAAAATAATGTCCAATTAGACCTAAATTATAAAAATATTGTATAATTTTTTCGTTCGAAATTACTTGCAACATTTTGCTCTTTTGAATATTTCACAATACTTGCAACATCATTGTTTGGCTAAATTAGACCTAAATTATAAAAATAATGTATATTTTCTCGTTCTAAATTATTTGCAACATTTTGCTCTTTTGGATATTTCACACTACTTGCAACATCATCTTTTTTGGTTGAAAGTAGCTAAATAATATGTCTATTTTATTCTCATTTATACATTATCATCTTTTTACTTACTATTATTAAAGATATATAAACATTATACACTTGACAATGACATTTCTTAATACTTGTGGCAAAAAGCAATGTTGCAACTAAATAGAAGATTTGATTTTTATCTATGATAAAATTAAGCAAGATGAAACAATGAGATAGTTAAGGATGATTTATAGTATAGTATGGCTAAAACTCTATGAATGTACTCTTCTACATGGGTATGAATTGCCGTCTATCTTCCCTTCCCAGATCCTGACCATAGTTTATATATGAGCGGAATACACTGGGTATGATGATGATGCTATTTTCTCTAGTATTAATTAATCTTCTCATTTTTCATGCAGTTCATTTTATTTCTATTTATATCATATTTTTTTGACATAATCTTTGTTATTCTAATTTTAAAATATTTTAATATTTATGATTACCACATAGTTTCTAAATGACTTTATTTAACATTTTTTTCTTAGCAAAAAAGTGCTCCAAAAGTGCATAATCTTTGTTTTTATTTTTTTGACTCATAATCTAGGAAGTTATCTTTTTTATAAGATTGGGTTTCAATGTTTTAACAAATAATTTTTTGCTTTTTGCCTTTTCATATCAAAATCAAAGGTCAATTATTGTGCTAAACTATCATTAATTACTTAATTAATTAACTTAATTCCTTTTGGGAGGGATCTAAATAGATGTTTTGCTTTTGGGGGTTGCTCTTTTCTTCTACCTTTGAATGAAAAGACAAGTATCTTGCACGTTTAGCCGCTATACCTAATTCATCATTGATAGATCAATCAATAAAATTAGAAACTTTATTATCCAATCAATATACTATTGGTGGAATCATATAATTAAGTAAAAAATAATTAAGTAAAAAATCTTAAAAATAACAAATGTCATATTTCAAGTGTAACACCCCGGCCCAACAGACCACCGGTGACTACTCATGGAGACTGTAGACTAGCCCCACAGACCAACACAAGTCTTTCCAGCGCACTTTGACCTCACTCGTGCGCACCCAGGAAACTTCCCAGGAGGTTATCCATCCTAAGATTGCTCCCCACCAAGCACGCTTAACTGTGGAGTTCTTAGCAAATGGGCTCCCTAGAAAAGAAGATGCACCTTGTTGATATGAGTAGTCTATTAATCTCTTTTCAAGCTAAATCTGGGGTATCACATCAAGTCAAATTATTAAATAATACAATTTAATATTTTTGCAAAGTTTATGGTGTTTTACATATTGCGGTTATTATATGAGAAAAAATATAGTCATTTGGGATTTCGTTTTATATATCTATTCGCATATTTTCATAAGGTCAAATTTTAATAATTTTTAGTAGTGCATAACTCTAGATATGAATGATCCGACAAATGTATAAGATTGCATAAAAAGGTATTTGAGTGCATGTAAAAAAACGAAGAAAATATTATTTTAAAATAAGTAGTAATTAACTAATATTGATTAATTAATTATATTATTTTAACAAATGCTCCTTAGGTAGGGGCCGGGATAGAAGACTATTGAGAAACAGGGACAATTTGGCATCACAAGTCTTAATATTTAAGTGTGTTGTGAAATTTGATATTTCAATGTAAATTGTAATATTTACTTCTCTTATTACAATTGAATTACGATAATTGTAGATTAAGTTGTATTGTAATCAAAACTCAAGCTCGACTGATAAAAATTATGCTATTTATCAGAATTACTAAAAATATAATATTTATCATTTTTTAGTATTTTATTATATGATATGATTGTATGATTATAATTAATATTTCATATTAAGTTACCTTTTAGGCAATCAAAATCTTAAAAAAAAGACCTTATAGTTTACCCATTTTGATTAAAAAAAAAAGTTATATAGAATTGTGTCTTAGAGAATAGTTTTAAAAAGCAAGAAATAACTTCAAATGGAGGATATGAGGATGAAATTTTTCATAAGATTAAGTTCAATGGTCATAAAGTAGCCACAATATTAAGGAACTTTGCAAGTTGCAACAAGGAAAATACTAGTAAACAAAAAGATCAATTAGGAGCCACTTGCAAAATTGCTTTAATGTCTATCACAATTCACACCAATCAAAAAGTAAGCAAAAATTCACATATTTTTTCATTTATTTATACGTTATTAACAAAAATAAGCTCAAAGCACCATATTTATTACAATTTATTATAATAAAGGTGTGTTGTTATATATTCATTGAGCAAAAAAAAAAAAAAACTCACAAGCCGCAATGTTTTATGGTAACAATTTATTCTGATTTTATGTAGATGATTGATGAATTACATCAACGAATAATTTTTATAACAATATATTTCCATTTTAAGATCGTACTCTTCAATAATCCTATCTTTTTGTGATTCAATTCTTATTCTCACTTCTTCGAATCAAAAACATAAATCCTTAAAACTAAATTAGGGTATACATACACTATACACCAATAGTTACATATGGGTTGGATTATTTGCCAAATATAAAACAAAAATAATCAAAATACATTACTTGAAAGCCAAAAGCCCAAAAAAAGACAAATATTCAATTATCTAAAAGTGTCCAATAATCACACGAAAATCCACTATTCCATGACCAACTTAAGGTTGCCACATCTTTGATCTAAATCCCCAAAATTCTCTTATTATTTTATGTTGGTGAATATAAGATAGGCGTATTATTATTGGACTAAAAGTCACGCTCACTAGAAGCCCACTAAGAGCTTCTATATATACCTCTTAGGAGGTAAGTTAAGGGGAGGCAATTTTCATTAATCTTAGTAGAACACTCCATCTCTTAAAAATATTACTCTACAATATAATATATCTTATATGTCGGTACTAACTTGAGCGTCGGAGGCACCGCCTCCGGGGACTACTCCGGGGTTGTTAGTGTTTATTTTTGGGTATTCAATGGTTTCTCGATCAATCACCGCTTTACTACCTAATCCTCATGAAGGTACCCATTTTATCTGATTGCTTCCGATTTTTAAGTGGAACATGTTATATAATTATATACCTAATAAATTGACTAGCCTAGCTTAACCACATTAGCAAAGCCTAACAATCTTTATTCTTGTTCGCCTTTTATCATTCATATTCTTTAACTTAACTTAAAAGTAAAAAGTAGGGGTGTTCAAAAATATCCGATTGATCCGGAATATTCAGTATTCATTTTTAAAAACCGGATAAATTATCCAATTTTTTGAAAACATATTATTCAAACAGGCTATTGGCTAAACAAGATTCTAGATTTGGGTCAGTATATTGGCTATTGGCTAAACAAGATTCCATATCTGGGTCAGTATATTGACTAATCATCTATATAGAATTAAGGAAAATGAAAAAAGGAGTTCACAATTAAATTTCACAAATTCTCAAATAAAATATTCTTACAGTGACATCATTTCTATTGTGTTGACTCAATGTATATTTATTGTCTTGATTGATTATAACCTTAAAATAATTACTTATAGTTTTAAAATGAACAATTTTCATATAGTCATATATGGATTCGTCACATGAATTATAATAAGACGTTCTCATACAAAACTTGTCGTTTTAACTTACCTATCCTTTTTATTAGTCTACCTTGTAATAAAATATGTTCACATACACAACTAGCTATTAACTTTCGTAGTTTCATATACCTTATATTTTTTCTATCCCTTTGATATAATGTTATTTGACTTAAAAAGATTAAATAATTTTTAGTCAAAGTGTATTGTGAAAACGTGATATGGTATAGACACATGAGATTCCATTTCGTTGCTCATTTTGATTTTTGATATTATCCAAAGGAAATTATTTGAAAGTTATTGATGTGGATAGTGAGCTTTAAATTGTTGGATTAAGTTACTCTTGTGAGGAACCGTCTTTCGATGAGACGACTTTAAAATAAAAAGCTCATATATGATAATAACTACACATTAGATGGGATATTTAGCACATTATATAATAGGACCGTCTCACACGAAAATTTGTGAAATTAAAATAAAATCCAAGTGGATACTTACTTTAAGTTAAATATTATATAAAATCAGACCCAAATGGGATCTCATATGTCCATACATGTCATGTTTTGACTTTTGACAGTATATAAATCAGTACAACATAATTTGCTTTTAGTGGGATATATTTAGCGGCATATAATTTAAATGTCGCTATTTCAAATTTCTTATAATGTATATAGAGGATTAGTGACATTTAATAGACCCTTAGCAGCATAATAACAAGTCACACTAAAGCTTTTTGCGACATAAGATTTAGTGACATTCCTCCCAAATGTCACTATGGACTATGGTAACAATTACATATGCCACTAAAGACCAAATAAAATGTCGTTAAATCACTTTATAATGGAACTTAAAATAAAAACCAATAATTATTATATTGCACTAAAAATAAGAATCAGTGTCTTTATTTTAATGCCACTAAATCAAATGTCGCAAAAAATTAAATTTATTGTGGTGAAGTGAATAGATGTGATACCCCGGATTTAGATTGAAAAGGGATTGATAGACTACTCATATCAACAAGGTGCATCTTCTTTTCTAGGGAGCCCATTTGCCAAGAACTCCACAGTTAAGCGAGCTTGGTGAAGAGCAATCTTAGGATAGGTGACCTCCTGGGAAGTTTCCTGGGTGCGCACGAGTGAGGCCAAAGTGCGTTGGAAAGACTTGTGTTGATCTATGGGGCTAGTCTACAGTCTCCATGAGTAGTCACCGGTGGTCCGTTGGGTCGGGGTGTTACAATAGAGGTTTTCTAAACAAACTGATCGCTGACACGAAATTTATCCGACATTGTAATCGAATTTGATTTGACCTGACTTAAAAAAGTGATTTACAATCTGGTAAACAATAATATGGACGCAAAACTCGATTTCAGAACGACCCGAAACATCTGACCAATAACCCAAATAATGAAACCTAATAGCCGTATGGTTGAACGTTGACATTTGGGAATTTGACTTTTTATTATTAGCAAGAAAATATTGACCTTGCTTATTTGTAAAATTCAAATCATGATTATATAAGAAGCATCACCCAATAATTAAATATACAAAATCCGATTTCATTCATTTCTCAATAATCTCTTATTATCTTTTCAACCCTCTTTCTCTCTCTAAAAAACGACATTCAATAATGGCATGGAAAAGCGTCGAAAAAGGAGCTTTGTTATTTTCATTAATGGTGGCTTTTTTTGTATTCAATGGAGATGCTCGTTCATTGCTTTCTTCCTACAATAACAATGGTGTCTTCTCCCATTGTCATGGGTATGTTTCTTTACAAATACTTCTAATTATTTTCCCTTTTCTTTAATTTATTTATCGATGGTTAAAAAGTCGAATCTCTAATTATAATTAGATCACAAGGGATTAAGTATTGGTAGCATTAACATAATCATACCAATTAATTAAGTTGTAGCTAAATGTTCTAACTAATTTGATGAATGCTTTGAAATTTAATTAGTGGTTGCAAATTTTTAGATTATATTTTTCATTTAAATTGTCTCATTTGCTTTTTCATACTTGTTGAGATAACATTTTGACTCTTAATATCTCTAATGTGCTTAAATAAAAATAAGAAAAGTTGATAATTAATAATAATTCTTGTATTGAAACGAATCAGACAAAATCTTACTATACTATGTTTTAACTTATAGATATAGAATAAAATACTAATTAAAAGGGATTGGTGATCAATAGTGAGAAAAAGAAAATGGAACAACTGAAATGAATTGGAGGGAGTATTAGACAATGAGCGGAATACGCAGGATATGATAATGATAAAATTATACTACTATAAGACTATAAAAAAATGTGGTTAAATTATATATATTTTTACTTTTTATTTGACCTCTATGTATTTTATAAGACTAATTTGGTTATTGGAGTACTATTCCGTTCCTTTTAATTAGCATTTTATAATAAATGAATAAATATTGAATTGTGTGGATGAAAATAAAAGAAAGTTATGATGTATAAATGAAACAAAAAAATGGTATGTGGGTATACTTTCACTCTTAAAATGGTGCAGAACGAGTAAAACAACTTAAAACGACAAATGGTTTAAATTAAATAGGACGGAGAGAATATTAATTAGCTTGAAATCTGGATGGTGCTTTTGATTGGTTTGTTTACTTACCTACTGCCTATTGGCTACTTCCTATTGGTTGGACCAAGTCAACCAATAATTTAGAATGATAAGCCTCCACAACTCTCGAGTTTTAAGTATGTGGTGGGTTCATTAATGTGAGGTCAAACTATAAATTAACAAGGAAAACTTAAAAAAAAAAAAAGAAAAGAAAAAGAAAAACAGAAATAAAAAAGAGAAGCTTGTAAAACAAAAAATTGAACCTAGCTCGAATTTATAAATTAAACATGTAGGAAATATGAATAATTAGATTTTGTATCAGTTAAAAAATATATCACTTTTTTATGAGAATTTAGGTTTGATTTCCGTTATCTTTTTTTTTGCCTTTCTATATTATTTTGATTTGACAAATAATAATATCAATATTAAATGGCTAATTCAAACAAACAATATATTTTAACTATTATTTTAGTAAACAACATTTGATTACAAAATCAATATCTTCAAGACTACTGATCAACTATTTACATGGGAAATTACATATTTAGTGAGATCTCATTTGTTTGTTTTGATGTAAATTTTATTGACATTTACATTTTAAAATTTTAGATTAAACTCAATTTGAAATATTTATGATCAAATATATGCATTTGACAAACGTTTAAAATCAAATGTGATAATGATATTAAATACGAGGGAACCAAAGGTGCTTGTGGCTCAATGGATCATCTGCATGTTGAGTAGAAGGTTTGTAGTTCAACCCCTATTGATCGTAGGTATCAGGTGGGGGAATCTTAATTGCGAACATCCTATTTACTCCCTCCTTGTAGGGAAACAAGTATGGTTTATCCGCATTTTTCAGGAAAAAATATCCCCATTCAGATCCTGTCTTACGCGAAATACTAAAATTGTCCTTTACTTTTACTTTTATATTAACCAGGAAGGAATATGACTTAAAAACAATTAACACTTATATATGTAAGGGAAAATGCGTGAATCTAACTTTGGTGTCAATATGTTATGTGGCATTATTGTAAATTTGTAATGTACGTATGGAGGACCAAGCTAGGTCTTGCCTAGGATATATGACAATTAGTTTTTAATATGTTATGTGGCATTATTGAAAATTTGAGATTCGAATTCGTGCAGTGACGTTCCTAATCATGTTCGGACCCTAGGCAGAAAATAGAAAAATGACCTTTATATAGTTAAAGTTTCAGTTCGCTTTTTAATGTACTTTGATGATCATGCGCTTAATTAAGAAACTCAATATTGTTAATTCGATCCACATTAGAAGCTATTTATGCAAATACAATTTTTAATAATAAGAATTAACTCAATTTGGGCCCCTTTATGAATTGGGCCCTAGGCGATTGCACCTCAAAACTACCCTCAGGAACGGTCCTAAATTCGTGATATCTTGACACGTTGGCTTCTAATGCCATATTAAGAAACCAACACAAATACACAATCAAAATTTTAAGTTGATAATTGAGGCTCCAAAATATGTTATATACTCTAACAGTTTTTACATACTTGTCTATGCATATATATCGCCACATCAACATATCATGATCACTTCATAGTTTATTGCGTTTGAGTTGTATGGTTAGGATTGTTTTTAGCTCATTTTACGTTAAGATGTTCACATGAACATCTTAAAAGTTAGGTTGAGTTTCATTGGATTCATGTTAGAACCATGCATTCACTTCAGCTCATTTCACATTAAATTCAACGTTTTACAATGATATAGAACATGCCTTTAATTGTTGAGGTCTGATCGTAGAATCGTGTCTCTGTGATAAAATATATGTAGGATTCACTCAAATGCATTTTTAATTTGTCGAGGAGGAAAAGGGAGTAGTCGTCGGTAGGGATGTTGATGAGGGTTGGTAGTTGGTGGAGAGTTTTGGGGAGATATTTTATTTTAATTTATCTTTAGGTTTTGATCAAATCACCAACAATAGTTGATTGGGTAACATGTTTGGATGTTAGAGGGATATACCTCTTTAAACTGATGTTTTTTATGATTAATACAAAATTAATATTATTATAGAAAAAAGTTCAAAAATTTTTATTGTTCACTGTAATTTTATTTGTTCGGAAAAAAATAAAAAAAATCTCAGGAAAACCATTTTTACTTTAATTTAACTCTGATAAATGAGTTTATTTAGTTACTTACTTTATATTCACATTCACACTACTAGTCTTCTACTACTATCTGAATCAATCATTTCATTAACAAATTACTATTCCATTTATTTTATTTAAATAATTATGTTAAAAATATTCAATTTTAAGAGAGAAAAAAAATTTAAACATATTATTCATAGATATAAATGAATTAAATATATAATAAAATTTATTATATATTTTAAACCAAGTTAAAAGTCTAACTAATCAATCAAAATCATCATCATCATCATACTCAATATCCCGCTCGAGAGTAGGGTCTGGGTAAGAAAAGTTGATGGACAATCCATACTCGTACTTCCTTTACAAGGAGGACTGGAGGAAAATAGTCAACTTACCCCAAACAGAAGATAATCAATCAAAATCGTCACTTCAAATACTTAATAACTTATCTTTTTAAATTTAGCTTCTTATAAAAACCATAAGACTGTCTAATCCTAAAATCGAAAATATTAGGCTGTGACAATTCGTCATATATTCTCACCGTGGTCCACTCGTGGGGACAAGGGACACCCGTGGGTTTGGGCCCACAAACCCAAGGGTCAACGGGTCATTGTTTCCCAAAACCATATGGCAATAGGAGGATTAGCTCACCAAGTATATATGCAAGTCTACAACCTACTTTTTTTTATCGATGTGGGATCCTGTCTCACATGCGAAGTATTTCCAACACTCCCCCTCACATGTGAGCCACATAATATCAGGAACCACCTTCGGCTCATGATACCGTATTAGACCGTGACAATTCGTCACATAATCTCACCGTGACCCACTCGTGGGGACACAGGACACCCGTGGGCTTGGGCCCACAAACCCACGGGTCAAGAGCGTTGACTTGCAACAGAAATATTAAGTATCACTTGAGACCGTCTTTTGTAAAGACGGCTCTCAAAAGCCCAGTTTAATTCTAAATATATATTATTACAACTCTAAATATAGATATGAGCTGGACTTTTGAGAGTCTTCTTTACAAAAAACGGTCTCTCAAAAGAGCACCTAAAATCAAAAATTAGCCAAGAAATTTCCTGGGCTTGGATGACGTCTGTCTATCATGTCAACGTTAAGGAGTTTAACCCATTTTCAAATGCCGCGTTTGGCCCACCTTGGGCTTCCTCATGACATCGACCCTTAGCTTGTAAGAAAACCCCTTGATTTTCGTTTAAGTTATGAGACGCATTTTATTAAGCTGGTCTAATTATTTTTGATATCAATTTTAAAATTTGAAAAATTATATTCAAAATTCTAAAAATTAATCTTATGATTTTAACTTTATTTTTGAGCCTTAAAAGTTAGATGTTTAAAAGATCAATTTTAAGACTTAAAAGTCAGATGTTTAAGTCAATTGTTAAATAAATATTTGTAAATTATAGACAAAAAATTAAAAGTGAATAAAAAGCTAATTGTCAAATACCCTCATAGACCGAATAAAAGGAATTGGAAAAATATTAAAATAAGACCCCATAACATGCTTAACAAGTAACTAACATATGGATTACAATGCAAGATTACAAGTAAATAAATAAATATAATTCTAGATCAAAAATTGGTCATGGTAGACCATATTTATTCCCATTACACATAAAAATAACCAAGTTAAAGTCACGCCCGTGTCCACTACGCTTCACAATTGATTCGTTAGCAAGTCACAACCAAACAAATATTCCAAACAATCTATTTATTTTAAAACGTTTTACTTAATTTGCATTATTTTAATTTGCAGATAATAATTAATCAGTTATTTATATATTTATTTATTTTAATATGTCATATTTTTTTAATTGTTTGATAATTTTAGTTGATTAATTTTATCTATAAAATTTATTTTTTTAACTTATTTATCAAAAATCCATATTTTTCGTCAAAAATATTATATTTTTCTTTACTTCTAATTTATTGGCGACACAAATTCTTGTGAGAGACGGTTTATTTGAGAGACAATCTTTAATCGGGCCAGCCCTAATATATATTTTTCGATAAATTTTAAGTTGGCATTAAGAATGATGTAAGTAGATTTTTAAGATTCTGAAAGTAGGCATTAAAAATACAATATGTAAGCATTAATGGTTAGATAAGTAGAAATTAAAAACACTGTAAGTAGGTTGTAATCTTAATGGGCTGAACTTAAATTACGTATCTTGAAATGACGATTTCTCAAGAGACCAGACCAACGGAGTATAATACTCCTATAAACTTAAAGTGGGAACCACAACTACAACCATCAACCATTAACTTGCCTTAATTCCTTTCCTTCACCTATATATTCTCTTCCCACAAATATCTCATTCCATTAAAATCCTCTATTTTTTCTCCTATTATTCCTAATAATAATAATTAAGGTTGTTTTTGTGATCTAAATTTGTTGTTGATGAAATGGGCAGTGATGGAATTGATAAGTTATCATTGGATTCAATAAGGAAGACATTAATTGGGCTTGAAGATACCATTATTTATAGCTTAATTGAAAGATCTAAATTTCCTCTGAATTCCCCTGCTTATAAGCCTTCTCCTTCTCCTGCTTTTCATGGCTCTTTCATGGAGTTTCTTTTTAAGGGTACTGAAGCTGTTCAAGCCCAGGTCAGTTTTCATCATTTCTCTTGTTTCCTCTTTATTTTGGACAATCATATATGCTGAGCTTTATTGTCCCTGTCTCTTACTGTCCGGGTAAAACTGACCGCTTTCCTCTATTCCTCTTGTGAAGGGAGTATAGGTATAGATTGTCCGTCAACTTTTCTAATTCAAACCTGCTTTCGAACGGGATATTGGGTATGATGATCACAAATAATGATTATGCAGGGTTAGACTGAAACTTTAATATTTAGTAGTTGGAAGTAGACTAAAACTTTATTATTTAGTAGTTGGAAGTCTATAATTAATGTTTCGCCTTAAGCTTCTCAAATTTCAGGGCCGTTGTTGCATATATATATCAGATTTAATAGAGTATATAATGTATTATGCAATTTTAACGATCAACTTAAGTTTTTGATTGAGTAGATTTTTTTGATATAGAATCAAATGTCAACATGACTAAAAGATCACGTATTTTTTATATCTTAAATAACCACGGTGCATCCGTACTTCTAGTGCAATGGGCCTTATGTGAGAGAATGTGTATCATAACATATATTAAGGCTCAAACTATTTAATTGAGTTGGTTCATTTATAATTTAACAAGCTCAATTTGTCAAATAACCGTTTAATGTTATTAATTTGACGAGTTGAAAATATTGATTGAAAATATTTAGTAAAAATTCATCCCAATATTATTTTAGTTTTGATTTAAAAATAAGTATTGAACAAAATCTGTATTTGTAAGTCTTTAATTTGAATTTGTTTTTATTAGTTTAATTAAGTGTTGTTTGGTGGGAATTCTGATTTAGAGATCATGATACTTAGTGGTTCACCTAAACAATTTTTTTTTTTTTTTTTTTTTTTTTGTTGGAGGAGATTGATTTTCTAATATGGATTTTATTTGAAAGGGAAAGTGAGTTTAGTAGGACCCACTAGTTTCAAACAGACGCTTGATTATTGTAAAACTTGTCTGGTTGATCAAGCAACGGTTTAGTACTTTGCTTCTAGCTATCATCCAAATCTATTCATTCTTTTTTGTAATTAGATTATGTTTCACTTTAATCATGATATTTCAATTCCTTTTTTTAATAAGATTAAAGCTAAAAAATACAACTAATTTGTTTGTTAATGAAAATAATGATTAAGTACTTTTATATTTTCAATACTTGTCTGTTTCACTCGTTTGAAATATTTTACTTAAAAGTTTTTATATTTAGAATTGTAATATGGTTAATTAAGTGTGACACTAAAGTAGCTTCATCAAACAGATTAGTTCCAGTTAAGTTCGATTCGTGTCATATATGAATGTGTTACGTTTTGATTTGTATCTAACCCGTTTAATTAATATTGACACACATAATACGTTAAAAGTTTTTTGTTCAGAAAAATAAAATGTCAAGGTTTTCATCACACATAATCCATTCTAAGCCCATTCAAGATGTCCAATCGCTTAGTGCCTCTAGAAAACAGTGTTTCATTTATTAACAAACTCCTTATAGCTCATCAATCAAGCGAAAGTTAGTTGGTGACGTAGCTTCATGTAATATTATTGGTAGGAGGTTCCAAACCTACCTACATTAAGTCATTGATCCATATTTTGTCATCAATGGTTGATGATGAATTTCTATTTTCTAAACATCCAAAAGTAAATTGCACCCCTGTAGTCTCTGCTCCGCCCTCACATATATCAGTATTCTGAATTCGGCCCTGTTAACAATTAAGTCATTCCTCACTCTTATTAAAATAGTAGTGACATATGAAGGAAATATTTTAGTGTATTAAGTGATGTAATATTGTTGTATTTTTCAGGGTGGCAGATACCAGAGTCCGGAAGAAGTTCCATTTTTTCCTGATCACTTACCGCCTTCATTAGCACAACGCCCTCAAAATTGTTCACAGGTAATCTATATGGGGTCCTGGGCGACGGCTCCTCTTGCCCATCCTTAAAACCAGCCCTGATTATTATAATTAAGTTTTGGTTAGGTTATATTTTTGTAATTTTAACGTAAACTTATATTTGAGGCTTTTAATTTTGTGCTGTAGTCGTATAGTCGGAAACCTTGCACATGTCAAAAGCTGAACTTTTTAACCTTTGCTAACATTATAATGACAGGATTTACCTGCCCCTGCTGCATCTGTTAGTGTGACTAAGAACATTTTGGACTTTTATGTGAACCAATTTCTACCACAATTGGCTCCTACTGGTGATGATGGAAACTATGCACTATCTGTGGCTTCTGATATTGTGTGCTTACAGGTTGGTAAATTAAATTCTTACGATCTGTTTGGTAATCGTTACTACGTTACTAAATAGAGTCAAAAATTAGCGTAATTTAATTTTGTTTTTGAATTATCTCATTTTCTTTACAAAATTCATTGTTTGGTGAGGTTCTGATATTCGTTACATAATCTCGCCGTGGCCCACTCGTGTGGACACGGGACACCCGTAGGCTCGAGCCCACAAGCCAACGGGTCAAGAGCGTTGACTTGTACATACATTTGGTGAGGTTCATTGTTTCCGAAAACCATATAGTCGTAGAGGAGAATTAGCGCACCCAATATATATGCAAGTCAACAACCCACTATTTTATCGATATGGATCTTATCTCACATGTGAAGTAATTCCAACTTATCATTTAAAAATGTGGTTCTAGGTGGTATGGCATGATACATATCATGAAAATTTACACTACAAATTCTTTCCATTATCAGCTATTAGTACCGATTACCAAATGGGTTTTTAGATATGATTTAGTCTAAAAAATATGATCAAACCTTTAACATGTGGAACAAAGATATATAAGCAGGGCCGTTCCTGACCATAGACAAAGTAGGCATTTGCCTAGGGCCCAGAGTTGAAAAGGGCCTTAAAAATTAGAAAATGTTAGTTAATGGAAGTACACACTTAAAAATTTGTAATTTATGAGTAGTTCTTTTATCATTTAAGAATTATATAATACATCTATATTTTTAATGCTAATTATAATATATAGGATCTATCTTTATTATTTTTTTAAACACCCATTTAAATTTTGAATCGACCCTTCATAAAGAGGGCCCACTTCTTTCAGCTTGTCTAGGGGCTAGGGCTCATACAATACAAGAAACGACACTGTATATAGGCTGCTATTTCTTTAACATGATTTTGATTTAGGACTATGTATGATCTTTTAGGCCATATCAAGGAGGATACACATCGGAAAATATGTAGCTGAAGCAAAATTCAGGAACGAAACTGAAGCATATAGTAATGCCATCCGCGCAAAGGTTAGTTAGTCATAATTCATACCGTGCTTTCTTAATACAAGACTTTTTTTTGGACCAAATTAGATTGGTAGGTCGTGACTTTTATCATGTTGGTTTCTGATATTATTTATTTTAATGAATCAATTTAACAAAATTTTTTTATGATGTTATGTTTCCCCGTTTCATTATACTTGCTATTGATAGTAACATTTTCTCATACAACACGTAACAATCGAGTGCGAGTATTTTAGAATGGAGAAGTATGTATAATACTCTATCATTGATCTGGGTTAGATTGAACCGACTCAAATAGCTTAAAATTAATTAAGTTTATTTCATGTATCTTTGTATTTAAATTTAGGAAAAATTACCGTGAACAATATAACCTTTTTTTATTTTCCTACATTAATATGATATTAGGCCATGACAATTCGTCACATAATCTGGCCCACTCGTGGGGACACGGGACACCCGTGGGCTCGGGCCCACAAACCCACGGGTCAAGAGCGTTGACTTGCACATACACTCGGTGAGGTTCATTGTTTCCCAAAACCATATGGCAATAGGAGGATTAGCTCACCAAGTATATATGCAAGTCTACAACCCACTTTTTTATCGATGTGGGATCTTGTCTCACATGTGAAGTATTTCCAACATATGAACTTTTGCTTAACCATGAATAATACCAACTTTGAGAGGTTTTTTCCTAGAATAATAGTATAATAGTACCAACTTTAGTTTATTAACTAATTTACTAAAAATTTTGGTCATATAATCACCTATAGTTTAATTTTTAACATATTAGGTATATTGTAGGAAAACACCCCATAAGTTGGTATTATTCATGGTTAATCAAAAGTTCGTATTATAATAGGGAAATAAGCAAAATTTTGTATTATTCTTGGTAATTTTTCCTTAAATTTATGGCCCTCTTTATATATGACCATGACTTGAACCCGACTCAACCTGATCTGTTTGACAGACCTATTCAAAAACAGGCCTTATAATCTAGTTTTTTTCATGTATATCTTTGTTGTTAAGTTTGTTATGTTTGTTTTCAGGACAAGAATAGTTTGACAAAACTATTGACAGATGAGAGAGTGGAAGAAATGGTGAAGCAAAGGGTTGAGAAGAAAGCAAGGGTATATGGGCAAGAAGTAACATTGAATGAGACTAATAATAATGTGTTGAAAGTGGATCCTTTATTAGTATCCAACCTTTATGGTGAATGGGTTATTCCTCTCACTAAAGATGTTGAAATTGAATACCTTCTTAGACGTTTAGATTCATAATTGAGTTTAATTGTATTATTAATCCTAATGCTTCATTAATTCATGCATTTGATTGGAAATTAAATAATTAGTTAATAATTAATATGCATAAGTTGTCTTGTAAAGAATTTGTGTTATCATATTGTGATTTAATATAAACTAGGATTATACCCGTGCTATGCACGATTTTCGTTCAAAATTTTTATATTAACACTTACTATTAAGCAATATAACTTAATTGATTATTAATATGCATTATATATATTCGATATAATTGAGAAAATAAGAAAACAATATTTGATTAAAGAATTATTGAGCAAATAAGAAAACACTATTAATTGAGGAATAATTAAGAAAAGTGACAAGTGGCGAATCATAGGAATTCCTCAACTCTCATTCTAAAACCGCCACGTGTCAAGGTAGTTTCTGAATTAGTAAATGTAGTATGATGATGATTACTTCATTGGAACTTCCCTTGCCCAAACCCTACTCTCGAACGGGATATTGGGTATGATGATGATGATGACGACGACTTCATAGGTGTATATACCATGAAATCGCTGGATTACTAAATAGAAATACACAAATTCTTACTATAGACCGTCTTTTTCAGCTACTCTTTTGAGATATGTCACTAGCTAGATCCCTTTCCGCGAAAAGCTTTAGTATGATTTTTTTTATTATGCTCTAAAGTGTTTAATAAATGTCACTTAATACACTATATATACCATGAGAAATTTAAAGTAGTGTTATTTAAATTAAATGCCACTAAACATTTACCACTAACGGCCCGTTTAATTTGTGATATTAAATGGTGGCAATGAAAATTATCTATATTCTAAAATTTTAGCAAAAGTTTTATATCATTCTCATGGTAAAAAAACCTTTAATCACAAAAAGTTTTTTTGTTTACAAATAACCATTACGACCAAATATCACATCTCCCAAAGGTAATGCATTGGAATGAATTTTATGAAGAAAATGAGATGATTGAAGTTGAACAAGTATGACCATCAAAGTAACCAAGAGATTTTTCAATCAAAATTACATTAGTTTTCATTCTCATTATCTCCATTTATTATCACCGTAAAATAAATTATATTTTGTGATAAAGAATCCGAGAAACAGGAAATATCCTTTGTCCATTTGTGTGCTTTTTCTTTACTAGACAGGATTGTGGACTTGTAGTCTTGTAGATAAGTCTCCGGCCCCTTATTTGTTTCCTACACGGCTACACTATTTATCTGTCATTTCTAATTTTAAAACACAAATTCTTATTTAAGATCGTATTTTATAAAAACGGCTTTTAATAGCCCAGTTTAATTCTAAATATATATTGTTTCAACTTTAAATTTTGATTTGGGCTGGACTTTTGAGAGTCGTCTTTATAAAAGACTGCCTCTCAAGAAAGCACCTGATTTAAAAATGTATTTATTTTTAATTTATTAATTAAAATATAATTAAATATAATTTTCTTTTATCTGTCTCAATATAAATTTAATAAATATTAATTTTTTAGAATTTTTAATCAAATATGATTAGAGATTTTTTTTATTAATTAGAGATACTTAAAATTAAAATAGGACATTGTCAAGCATGCAAAATCAAACATATATATTTAATTAGAAAAATAGGAGTATCATACAAGTAATACAAAAATACAAACCATCAAATTAAATTTTGGCTCTAGGCAATAGATAGTCAATCTCCATTGTTCTTTTTGCGGGATTTTGCCTTAATCTATCTTCTATAAAAAATACTAATGAAGAAACGAGACTGACACATGTCAGCCTCTCCTTCATTAGTTTCCCGCCCATTTTCTCTTAATAGCAGCTGATTATTCTGTGAAAATAATTTTCTAAATCAATTGAATTTATTTAAGTTAACAAAATACAAATTAGACAGTTACAATATATTCTAGCAATATTTATTTAAATTAACATAATTCAAATTGGACAGTTACAATATATTCTAGCAATATTTATATATAGTATTCAACTAGATTGCACGTTATACATTGTAGGCTTACAAACAATTATGCAAAGCAGTTCTATTTTCATTTATTTATAACTAGTATAAGACCCCGTACAATGCACGGATTTCTTAGTATGAAAATATATAAAAGTATAATTTCAAAGAAACGTAATAATAAACACATTATATATTAAATATGAAATAATAATTGCTAAAATATATATGACGTTGTTTATATTATTTGATGCAACAAAATGTCGTAGCCGGTTAGTTTTATAAAAATATTTAAATTATTTATTTTTAAAAATGGTAAATTTACAGCATTCGATAAAATTTCATCAATAATTTATTTTTTATATCTCAATATAAGCAAGAATAATTAAACATCAACCAATGAAATTTTTTCATATAGCGAGACTTTTATAAGGATGACATGTTTAATTTTCTGTATGATTTTAATTAATGCAAGTGTTTATCAATTATCAATCAATTTGTGCAAATTCGTCTCAGCCAGTAAATATCAGTCAACAAAACAATCAGGCCAAATTTGTCTCAACCAGTAAAAAAGGAAATATAAATGACAATCATGTTTTAAATTTGCAAATTGATTATATTGCTAAAATCATAGTCAATCATCCTTTAATCTGTGCGAAATTATATTAGGCAATAAATAACAAATAATGCAAAATCTCTACCAATAAACATTCAGCCAATAAAAAAATTACACATGGCAACATTCTGTTAAACTGCCATTTTTATAATTTACATCAAAATTATTAAATTGTATGATTTTATTTTCAATCTATCTATCTATCAATCATCAATAATCAATCAGTAAAATATACTAATAAAGAAACGACTTGGGACATGTGTCATGTTCTCATTAGAATTTTCCCACTTTTATTTTATTGTTGATATGAAAACTTTTGATAATTGACTTGATATTTAAAGAAATAATAATAAAATATACTAATGAATAAAGGACTTGGGACACATGTCATATTCTCATTAGAATTTTTTCTACCTTTGTTTTATTGTTGACATGAAAACTTTTGATGATTGACTTGATATTTAAAGAAATAATGAATTCATTAAAAAAATATAAATAGTTTTTTATTGAGTATAGTTATATTTCCTTATTTAACCTACAATTGTTTTACCCTAGATCTTAGATAAAATCAAAGTTTATATCATTAAGTGACTCAATAATAAAAAGACAAAATTTAAAAAATTTAATTTTTTATTTTAAATACACAATAGTAATTCTTAAGCTCAAAATTTATATTATATTTTATATTCAGTTTATATTTTATTATTCTTTTAAAAATATTTTACAATCATACATGATAATAATCTACAAATTAAGTTAAAATATAATATATTGATGGAAAATCTAAAATATTCCAACGATTGGGTTGTTGAAAAGAAAATAAATTTTTTTATGATGAACAAAGTATTCTATTTCATTTCAAAATTGAAGTAATTAAAATTTAATTTAATAGAAACAATTGACGGACATTTATTAACTTTTTTGAGGGATTTCATCGATGTATTATTTCTTAACGGTAATCAAATTGATAAAAATTATTGATTGATGGTAATTATTTTGTCTATTTTTTTGCATATATCTTTAAATATAATTGTATAATAATTTTTTTATTATTTGCTTTGTCAATTATATTATACAAAATTTGATGATTAGTTTATGCTGTAAATAAATAAATTTATAAATTAATTTTAATATATTCACATGAATAAATATTTATTACGTCCGTGTTTTACACGGGAATCTATCTAGTATGTGGCTAAAGATAAAAGGAAAATATGTTTGCGGATGAGATTAAAATACATTGAGTAAAATTATTGCTAAAAAAGAATTTTGTGCAAATTATATGAAACAAAATTATATAGAAATAGGTGCAATTATATTGTTTTAGAGGGATAATTAGTACTCCCTCCGAACCAATTTAGTTGTCCCATTTCGTTTTTTACACTATTCATTAATTCTGTTTAATTTTGTATTTTATTCTTAATCCATAAGTTAAAATATAGTCATGTGAGATCTTGTTTGATACGTCTCTATGCAAGGATTATTCTTATCAATTTTTTATAATTTTTATTTAAGCATAATTAGAGATATTAAGAGTCAAAATGTTTACATCGACAAGTGTGCCCAAGCAAATGGGACAACTAAATTGGTTCGGAGGGAGTATGAAATAAGCTTCGATTTATGAGTGCACCCAGAAACTAAAATGAAGGGGGCATATAGCTAGGGATGGTCACGGGTCCAGGACCCTATTGGACCCACCCCGAATCCGCCCCTTTTTTAAGGGTCTGAGTCTTATTTTTTGAGATTCATCGGATCCGGGTTGGATCTGGATCTAAATTATAATTGGCGGGTCCGGGTCCGAGATCCAGACCCTGAACCCGCCCCTTAGCTTGGAACCTTATAAATACTAAATTGTCCTTTATTTTTTCTTCTACGTATAAATTTTGCCCTCAATACTTATTTTCTTTTCATATAATCTAAATATATATGCTACTTGCTAAGTGCTAACCTAATTACCTTATTTCATGGACTCGAACTAGAGTTTATAATAGAATTTAAGCGAGTATGGATGACGCTATGCGACTTTAGATGTTAGATTTGTACTTTTTTTGAAATTTAGATTAGTACTTTATATATTTGTAAAATACGATAATACCTCCCTTACAAATATACGAAAAATATAATGACTTACAAATGGTTCAAATTTGACAAATCAAATAAACTTTTTTAGACACATTAAGGACCAATTAAGGATCCTAGACCCATCAAATTTGAAGGGTCTAATTGGATCCGCTCTAGACCCGCCCCTTGACCATCCCTACATATAGCTGATAAACTCATATAATAATATAATAAAGTAACTAACACTACAAAAATAATAATATGAAAATAGAACTGCTTAAACTTCAACCATAATAGTAAACTAGATATATTTTCATGCTAAGCACAATTTATAAATATTTTTTGAGCGGTCATATATAAGATAACAAATTCAATGCAAGAAGACATCCTTTAGTGCATGTGTTTGTTGATGACATTATTTCGGTAAATGAGACCTAAAGGGGTAAATGCTAAGTAAAAATGATAAAGATATATACAAGAATTGAAGTCACAATCGAGGTTTCAAATTAAGTCGGTGTAAGACATATATAGTAAATTAAGTGTTTTTTTAGGTTAAGCAAGATAACGAGAGGCACTATAAAACTAGAAGAGAAAGAAATTGCTCCAAGTGAATGCTTCAAGTACCTTGGGTCCATATTTCATAGTAGTGGGGACTTGGGACATTTAACAAGACGTGACCCATAGAATTTAGTGTTGGTGACAATAATAAAGAGCGAATACTGTACGATCCAAATATTCATCAATTCTTTCAAAGGATTCACCAAATTTGATTCCTTATCATAAAGTCCTAGATGATTGACTGTTGGGTCATATCATCATATCATGCTCAAATGCCAAATCATCATATTAAATTCATATGCCGTAGCCCATATCATTATATCTGGCAGTCTGGCTCACAGGCTGAATCATCAAAAGTGGCCAAAAGCCCAAACATATATAATTTATGGGGCTTTCATCAAGCATTAGCCTGCTGAGGCAAGAGTTTAAAGATTATCTTAATTGAACATTTGAACCTAATTGTATGGTTTTTTCCAAACGTTTAATTGGTTTGTATCACAGATATGATTGTTTCCCGCATAAAGACTGATGCCCTCGTTATATTAAATTCCCTCCTTTATCACTATTCATGCATGGGGCTGGGGCTAATGTTATAAGTCAATTAAGCCCATAATCCATTAGTCAAACCCTAATTAATACTAAAACCCTAATGACACACCTTTGTTGACTACTATTATCACTTTAAGTCACCACCTAAATCAACTACTCATTTACTCCATGCATTAACCTTACTTTCTCACTATCTAGAGGACAACTCCTAAAATCCTAGAAATAACAACTATAAATACCTTTGAGAACTATAGAAA
Organism: Amaranthus palmeri; assembly: GCA_019776075.1. Classification (NCBI taxonomy): domain Eukaryota; kingdom Viridiplantae; phylum Streptophyta; class Magnoliopsida; order Caryophyllales; family Amaranthaceae; genus Amaranthus; species Amaranthus palmeri. The sequence continues at coordinate 477,538 of JAAKBH010000365.1, forward strand.
CATATTTGTAATTCATCTCTACAAAATATTTTTTGAATCAATCTCTTTATCATCGTTTTAGAACTCACTTGAATGAGAGGTTTTCCGAGAAATTAATACCCCTGGATTAGTTTTCTCTTGTGATTGCAGCGCATGAAGTTTATATCTTGAAAGAATCATATTATCATGTATCTGGGGCTATTATGATTAAAATTAAGCCATTCGATTAAATATTATATTAATTATTTTCTCACCTTTTATTGAATTTCAAGTTTCATACCTGAATAATTTTACTTGAATAATTGGTATTTAAACTTACTCATGGGTCACAAATACGATATTTCTTTCGACTAGAATGACTTCTTTCTTCGTATCAAAATTTTTTGCTTTAGGGTTAAAAGTCAAAACAACTACCATCGCAGCTTTAGGTGAAAATATAAATTAGATATGTAAATTAAGTAAAAAATAAATTATATCATGAATGAAACCAAGGAAAAAGCAGAGTTACTCCATAAATGTAATCATAACAAATTTATTAAAACAAACTAAAATAAAAATAGCCCATTAAATCTTAATGCCTACATACTGTATAAGTCTATTTACATCATTCTTTTATCTACTTACCATATCTTTAATGCATATTTAAAATATCGTTAATGCTACTTACGATAGTGATACCCCAGATTTAGTTTGAAAAGGGATTAATAGACTATTCATATCAACAAGGTGCATCTTCTTTTCATGGGAGCCCATTTGCTAAGAACTCCACAGCTAAGCGTGTTTGTGGGGAGCAATCTTAGAATGAGTGACCTCCTGGGAAATTTTCTGGGTGTGCACGAGTGAGGCCAAAGTGCGCTGGAAAAACTTGTGTTGATCTGTGGGGCCACTCTACAGTCTCCATGAGTAGTCACCGGTTGTCCGATGGGTCGGGTGTTACAACGATATCCTTAAAAACCTACTTACACCATCTTTAAATGTCTAATTACCGCATACTTAATACCTATTTACAATACTTTATACTTCCTCTGTATTATACTTGCACCTAATGTTACATTTTGCAATCAATTACAAATATTTCAAAACCAGGCTATAACAAAATACTTCCTCCGTTCCACAATACTTGCTACATTTCACATTTTTACGTAATCCAATGCACAATCTTGATCATTAATATCTTAAACTACACTTATCTAAAAATTATAAGAATTTAATATTTTGAAAGTGTGCGATTAGACGATTGAAACAAGATTTCACTTAACTATATTTTTACTTACACATTAGTCGCAATATGTAAAATAAGTTTGAACGATGAATAATACACAAAATCGAATTGTAGCAAGTATTTCGGAACGAAGGAAGTAGATTTTCATACTCCCTCCGGTCCAGTTTACTAGTCCCATTTGACTTTTAGCACTATTCACTCATCACTCTTAATTTGTATTTTACTCTTAAGTTAAAACATAGTCATGTGGGATTTTATTTGATTCGTCTCAATACAAGGATTATTAATATCAATTTTTTATAATTTTTGATTAAGAATAATTAGACATATTAAGGGTTAAAATGTTGCCTCGACATTGTGAAAAGTCAAATGGGACTAATAAACTGGACCGGAGAGAGTATCAATTAAGGTCCAATTAAAAATCGACACGTCAATCCTCAACCTTAACAAAAAACAGAAAATCCTAAAAATAAGAAAAGTCAGAAAACAAAACAAGTGTAAAAATGAGTCAGCCAAAAGAAACCGCCTGGTCAACAATTGGTCAAAAGCACAAACCCACTTCTCCTGTCTTCCCGTCTTTCTCTCTCCATTCTTCATTTTTTTTTGACCAAAACCTTTTACTTTTCAAACACACAATTCTTCTTCTTCTTCAATCTTTTACTCTTTCGATTCTCAACCTGAATTTTCATAACAATTCCTCCATTTTTTCTTTTATTCTTTTTTTATTAAAATAAATAAATAAATTTCTGAAAATGGAAACTGAACAACACAAACCCATAAAAGAAGAATCTAACCCAGATATGATTTCTCAAAATAATTCTAATTCTATTAATTCTAATAATTCTAATTTAAATTATACTTCTTTCTCGAAGCTTCTAGAAGGTGTTGTTTTGGCTGCTAATTCTTCTCGTTCTCCTCATCCTTCACTCAAAACTGACGTCTTTCAGGTATTTTTTAATTTATTTTTTTAAATTTTATCAGGTGTTCTCTTAAAAAACCGTCTTTTATAAAGACGACTCTCAAAAGTCCAGCCCAAATCTATATCAGGAGGTCTCCTGAGAGACCGTCCATGGCATAGACGACAATCGTAGCAGCCCAGCAATCTAAATTTCAGTTGTTATTTTTGGAAAGTGTAAAAATGGGCTGGCCCATTACACCTGTCATGCTATAGACCGTCTATAGCAAGAATTTTCGAATCTATATTTAGAGTTGTAACAATATATGTTTAGAATTGAACTGGGCTTTTAAGAGCCGTCTAAAAGATGGTCTCAGGTGAGAATTGGTGAATTTTATTTGTTGTTTGATCCTTATTTTTCTTAATTTTTATTAATATTAATATATGTTTGTTTTTCGAATTCAAATATAAAATTGAGTTTATTTTTCTATTTATGGTTTGTCATTTTCCGAGTATTTATTGCTTATTTTGGGTCATTGTTTATGTTTGACGTATTTTTGTATGATGGAAAAAGATGTGAGCTTTTTGAAGTTTAGGCCTAACAAAATCATAGGATTATTGATAGAGATGTTCAACTTATGGCATATTGCCCTAAAAATCTTGGGGTTTCAATATTTTTTTTTATCAAATCTTAATTAATTAATTATATTAATTCCAAGACTTGAGACTAATTTTATGGTTTAAAGAACTAATTTCAAGACTTAAAAAGATAATTTTAATGTTTAATAACAATTTAATGTTTGAGCTATGTTACTCGGAGTCTTTATTTTGCTTTACTTATCTGTATATGATTCTTTTTACTCAAACATTGATGCGACACTTATATACTTCATTTTACGTGTAAAATTGAATATTTGGAGTATTCGAAACTAGGATATGTACCGGTATCATAAGTACCCGAGTATAAGGAAAATTGTGTTTGATTAACCATACTTTAAAGTTAGAAGGTAAATGAGGTCTTTAGTTTTGGTATTCGACACTCGGATACGTACTGGTACTCGATAAAGCCCTTGAAATTACTCTCTTCGAGTATAGAAATTTTAATTCTAGAAATTGGGCTTTTATTTTTAAAATTGGTTAAAAAAATAATTTGGGTCGACCCAATTAGTCGCCGAACACCCCAATAAGATGTCGAAATCGTAGCCCTTAAGGGTTGATCAAAGGCGGAGTTCAAATTTTGTGTCAAATACATTTTATCACCTCAATGCCACTGAGTGGTTCTAGCCGAAGTAGGGTTAAATGGACTAATTTGGGATAGATTCTTATTTTGTGCTCACTTACCCTGACTCCAAAACTCATGTGACACGGGCATGTGTCCGAGTTTCGAATTCAACGAAATCATGGAAAAAACTTTAATGTTGAGGATCTAACACTGGTACTTGAGGTCAAATGTGTACTGTCAGGAACCAACTCAACCAAAATCTTAAGCTGATGGTTGAGGACATGATATGTTATATATAGTCTAACACGCTCCCTCACACGAAAGCTCTTTAGGTTAGAATTGTGAATGTAACATAAGTCCTCTTCATGCCTGACGCTAAAAATATTTCATTTTTAAATGAGATTTGGTTTAAATTCGAAGTTTAGATTAGAACCCATGACTTTTTGTCCTACTGGCTTTTGATACCATGTCAAGAAGCCAACTGTTGAGGCCATATGATATGTTATATATTCTAACAAATTGAAGAGTCCGGGTAACAAAGATTCTGCGTATTTACCTGAATTCAGGCTTCACATTAACAACTAAGGTTCTTAAGCTTACAAGGGCTATTCCCTGCATCTCTTAATCTTTCATTGTTTTTTGTTATGGTTAATAGGGACAATTTGTGATATCTCATCAAGAAGCCTTGGCCAATGTTACTGCTAAAGCAACACAGACTCAACCCGAAACAAAACTCGAAGCTGAATCGACAAACTCTTTGATCAAACCGTTGCCAAACCATAGCGCCTCGTGCAATGCAGACGAACCTTCAGACGATGCTCCAAGGACACCAAAATCCGATGGGTATAGTTGGCGAAAATATGGCCAAAAACAGGTGAAAAGCTCTGGGAGTTCTAGAAGCTATTATCGTTGCACTTCGATCTCTTGTTGTGCCAAAAAGAAGGTTCGACATTTAGATGTATCGGGAGAAGTAGTCGAAGTTGTTTATAAAGGTGAACACAATCACGATCCTCCTCGAAACCTTAAGGGTTCTAGTCGTAGGAAGGATTCAGCTCCACGCGCGAGCATCTCCAATGGCTCGTCAGTACGAAATCATGATGTTCCTCAACCGGTTTCGTGTGAGAAAGAAGATGAACAAGTACGAACTTTTACTGATAAGTCCCAGGATGAAAAAGTCATCAGTGTGGCTAATGAATCAACCAAAAATGCTGCTGAGGAACAAAATATCAAAACAAATGATACTACCTTAAGGCAAGTTGATTTGGCTATAAAATTGTTACATTTTGTTATTAAGAACTCTCTTATTGATGTTAACAAACCTTTCAGTTTTTCATCTGACTCGAAATTGACCTGAAACCTGACTACAATTATGGGTTGATTTGGCTATAAAATTGTTACATTTTGTTTTTAAGAACTCTCTTATTGATGTTAACAAACCTTTCAGTTTTTCATCTGACTCGAAGTTGACCTGAAACCTGACGACAATTATGGGTCTTACTCATACTTTAGTCGTTACCCGAAAATGACCCAATTTGCAAAAACAACAAAAAACAAGGCCAAAATTCGATTATAGCCTAAACCTAACCATTTCGACCCATTTTCTTGAATTTGTCATTTTTTTGTTGTCTATGTCGTTATTTTTTTTCTCGGTTTCCATTATGGTTTTGGTCTATTTTTGTGGTTCGAATCGATATATCCTTATCGAAGCCTTTATTGTTCTTATCATTAGTGACTTGTATTTGTTTTCTGGTCTATTTGCTTGACCAAATCAGACATGAGAGTGAGGTAGCCATAGTGGAACACCATAGCAGGTTGAGATCAGAAAATTCTAATGAAGCTGCCATAATTGATCCTATGAGGGTGCCTGATGTTGTTCCGTTGAAGAAACGAAGGTACTTTTCGAATTTTAATTGCTTATTTCTTAGGAAAAGTTGTCGCAAATAATATAATCTTTCATTCATTAGCTGCGAATAATGATCAATTTTGAGGGTTTGTGGGTCCGCTCCGTTAAATGTTACCATGCATGCAATGTGCAGGATAAAAGAAAGAGGTAAAGCTTGCTCCGAATTGGTGTATAGAACCTTCAAGGATCCGAAAATTGTAGTGCATTCCGTGGGCGATATTGGATTGCCTAGCGATGGGTATCGGTGGCGCAAGTACGGCCAAAAGATGGTTAAAGGAACTCCACACCCTAGGTATACATCTATTCAGCTATTCTATATTTCTACTCCACCCGACTCAGATCTAACCCATACCCATCCTTATTCCCTAGACTTCAATTTAAGCACGTCGCTATTAACATATTTGCATGTCGCTAGACTACCAAGGGTCAATCAGAATTGTGTTTGTTACTTAACGATTCTTTTTCTGATACAACGACTTTTGGTTCTTAGGAGTTATTATAGGTGTTCATCTACCGGTTGTCCTGTTCGCAAGCATGTCGAGAGGGCTACTGACGATTCAAGTGCAATCATAGTTACTTATGAAGGAAAACACGATCATGATGTACCCGTTCTTAAGAAGCATAATCAACCTACCTTACTTAATGCCGTGCCTTCTAGTGCAGGCACGGTGTTGGATAAGTCGGAAAACAAGTCTCAACACAAAGCGTCCTGTTCGGAGCAGCCCAAAAGTTCCGGTATTGATCTCGGAGAAGAAAAGGCGAACGGAGATAAAGTGTTGGAATCTGCTCGTACGCTCTTAAGCATTGGTATTGAACTTAAATCTTGCTGAGCAATATGTGAAATTATGGGATGTTTGGCTAGAGGAAAAAATCTATCATTGTGAACACATGTACATATTTTGGTTTATTGACTAGTTTTAATTTCTTACATGTTGGGCTGACTTTACGTCCGGGTTAAATTAATGATCATATTAACTATATTTCTATTTACTTAGCAGTCTGTCTCCTGAGAGACTGTTATCTTTGGGGGACGTCTCTCAGGCACAACCCATTAAAATATTAGTGTTCAATTATTATATCCTTAATGCTTACTTACATTATCTTTAATGCCTAATACAATATACTTAATGCCAACTAATGCCAACTGAAAAAGTATTTAAATTGTCTACTCATAATATTTTTAATGCAGAAATTTAACTTTCTAGCCTACTTATCATATTCTTAATGCCTGCTTACAATATTTCTAATGCGTATTTATAATATTCTTAATGCCCACCGAGTAAGTATTTAAGTATTTATTATATTCTAAATGCATACTTAAATGTTCTTAATGGCTACTGAGATCTTAATCTATATTTTCATTTTTTGGCTAGTCTACTTAGAGTTAAACTCTCAAATAGACTGTCTTTCACAAGAATTTGTGTTTACTTAAGGAGATAAGTTATTTACAATTTTTTGTGTTGAGACAATCTATGTGAAATGTTCTTCATAGGGATGGCAACGGGTCGGATCTGGACCGGGTCTAGGTGGACCCGGATCCAGATCCGTTTTCGAGTGCAGGATCCAGATCCGGACCCGGATCCGCGGGTCCAGTTTTGGAAGACCCATATCCGGATCCGTGGATACTGCGGATCCAGTACCGGATCCGGGTCCAAAACGGGTCTAGCTTTTTTTGCTTTTTCTATTGTATTTTTGGATCGTATTGAGGTTGTCATGAAGCTATATTCATAGATTAATGATAATAATATATTTAATTTCACAATCGATAAAAAAACATAAATTAAATATATAGACAACAAAGAAATATAAGCAAGGTCGACAATCACTGTATGCACTAACTCAAATAGACAACAATTTATTCATTAATGAGTTATCCCAAACAAACAATTGAGTTAATGAATTGAGACAGTGGGATCCTATATTTCCCAAAAATTGGAAATTGAGTTAATGAATCCCAAACAAACAATTTATTCACAATCAAATAATGAAGGTGTAAATAACTTCAAATGATGTGTTATGTGGATGTGGGATTCCATAAAATTAAATAAATAATCCCCATTTTCTCATCTAGGCAAATAACAAAAAAATATGTACATTCGATATATAAAAAAATAAAAGATTTCCTAATAGACTTAAAGGGAAATTCTACCGCGTAGCGATTAGGCCGGCTTTGTTGTACGGAACGGAGTGTTGGCCTGTAAAGAAGGCTTTCGAGCAGAGAATGGATGTAACAGAGATGCGCATGCTGAGATGGATGTGTGGTAAGACAAGGATGGACAGGATTAGAAATCAGGAGTTTAGGGAAAAGTTAGGGGTTGCACCTCTCTCTGCAAAGATGCGGGAGAACAGGCTCAGATGGTTTGGGCATGTGCAGAGAAGCACCCATGACGCCCCAGTGAGAAGGGTCGAACGCATCATAGTGGAGGGCAAGAGAAGCCGGGGAAGACCTAAGAGGACGTGGGAGGAGCAGATTAACAGCGACCTGCTCGAACTACACCTCTCTAAGGACCTGACCAGGGATAGAGCCACATGGCGGCGCCTTATTCACGTCCTAGATTACTAGACTAGTTTGATACTGTTCTGTGACTTTTGTCATCGCTTTTCACTTCCTTTTTTACCTATATCGCTTAAAGGTTTTTTTTTTTTTTTTTTTTTTTTTTTTTTTTTTTTTTTTTTAATCCCTATGCTTGGCTAACGTGGGTGTAAGATGCAGGTTTTCGGATTTTTGCAGGTCCTATCCTTGAAGACTCCTCTAGAGCCGAAGGACTCTTATGACCGCCCTCTCCTTATGGGTATGAGACGCCGTCGACCTTCCTTCCCCAGACCCTGGCCATAGAGTATCTATGTGCGGGAACACTGGGTATGATGATGATGATGATGATGATATATAAAAAAATAAAACGGGTCTTTTAGATCGCGGGTCCGGATCTGGGTATTTTGCTCAGACCCGGATCCAGACCCGTGAAATATAAATGGACCCGAATCCGGACCCGGATCCGACGGGTCCATTTTTTAAGGACCCAGATCCGTGAAAACGGATCCGGGTCCACGGATCCGGGTCGGGTCCAATACCCATTGCCATCCCTAGTTCTTCATATATGGATTGAATAGTCCAACTAAATACAATTAGCATATAGCCTTGTTTTGAAGTCATCTCATCGAAAGGTGGACTCTCGCAATACTTGATGGTTTTTAACTTGACTTAGTGTTTGTTTTATGTATAATCCTAATTTATTTATATGGTTTTCCCTTAGAAAAATAGTTTGGCAAATTACTTTTTTAAATTTGGCAAAAGTGGAATGTAATTAATCAAATGAACTACAGCCAAAAGTGAAAAGTCAAGCCTCTTGGAGAGACGACACGTGCTATTTTCCAAGATTTTTAATAGGTAGTATGATGATATGATATGGTTAAAAAAAAACTAATATCTATATATATATATGTTTTATTGTAATTTTTTTATCTCGCCCATTTTCTTTCATACTCCATAAACTCAAATTAGTAATCATCTAATTTAACGGAGAAGAAAATAATTTTTATGACATACATATTTGAGAAGTTTTTTTTTTTAAAAAAACAAAATTCTGTTTTTAGCAGATGAAACAATTCAATTAGTTTTACATTCTGTATTTCATTTATCAAAAAAATTCTTTTTTTACTTAGCTTCCAAGAAACTTATGTAACAAAAGTTTCCTGAATTTTAATTTCCAATTTTTTTAAAAACATATATTTTTGACTTTTTCAACTAAAAATTATTTTTTCCTAAATTTTTGTTTCCTAATTTTTTAAAAACTGTTTCTGTTATTCCCCTACAATTTTTCCTAAATTTATTTCCTAAAACATTACTTTTTGGTTAATCATTTTTTAATGACAAGCTCCATTTAGATATATATAAATAGAAATTGATGGTAACTTTTTCTCCCACAATTTCATTTATTTATTACTTTTAAGTGTAGAGTCAAATTAATAATTTCTTTTTAGTGAATATTTTTGTTCTTGGATTAATTTCAATTATGTCTTCCATCTCCAATACTAGTAAATTCATAAGAAAAAAACAACAAAAAAGAATGTAAAAAAAAATTCTAAAGGAAATAAGGGTGGAGATTGTGAACAACAATTAGTTACAATCGACTGCCTTCCGTTGGAGATCAAAGATGAAATTCTTATTAGTCTTGCTATGTCATCTCCAGTCGATTTATGTCGTTGTAGACTAAGGTATAATAAATTTTATCATTTTATTATGTTGTTGTAGACTAAGTTATAATATTGTTTTTCTTGTTGTATTATTCTAGATAATTTTTTCTTCTTATTAATCATTATTATATATAATCATTTTATGTATTTTTACTCTTACTTTGTCATATACAATAAAGTTGCAAGACCTTGATGGAGATTTCTATGGAGAAGTTTGTGTTGCAAAAAGCATCCATACAAAGCCTAATTAGCCAAAATTCATGGGTAGAATACGAGTCGAAAACGTCCTTCCTAAAAAGTTGTTTAAAGAGTAACAACCCACAAGCTCTTTTGCATTTTGGAATGGTACGTATATTTTTTCCAATTCTAATTCCTATATGCGCCAAATAAAACACAAATTCTTGCTATAGACGGGTGTAATGGTCCAACCCAATTTTACATTTTTCAAAAAAAGAAAACTGAAATTTTTATTGAGCTGGGCTGTTGAGAGTGCCGTTTATGCCATAGACGGGTCTCTCAGGAGACCTTCTGCAAATAAAAAAAATTATAATTTCTTATTTTTGTTTCTAGTTCTTATAGGATTGAAAAAAAAATAAGAAATTATAAATAAGTGATATTCCGTTTAGTTGTTAATTTTTTCAAAATCACAATGTTTATCATAAATTGACTTATTTTTATCCAGTATATATCATGTCCCAGAGTAACAATATGAAAATACTAATTTTTTTTTATTTTTTTAATGATGTAGATGCAATATTTTGTTCGAATGAAGCTGGAGAAAAGTTTGATTAAAATAGAAAATGCAGCAAAACAAATTAAAGAAGCTAGTTATGTTTTGGGCCTTATTTTACTTTATAGTGGCGAAGAAAATGACAAAAACAGGGGAATGAATTTGCTTACAAACATAATGAAGGAGTTAGAAGGAAAAGGGATTGTGGAATGTAGGAAGAAATTACGAGATTTCTTACATTCAATATGGTTTAAAAATAATCTAATTTCAAACAATAAACCACATATCACGTGTACTTTACAACACCAACAAGAAATTTTGAGTAATTGGGATGCTAGTTATTATTACGATGAAGATTACGAAGATAATATAGTCTGTGATTATTGTAAGTGTGCACGTGAAATCGAGTTCTTCTACCAAATGTTGCCTATTATTGTTTGACATATATCATGAAACTTGCGTTGTTAATCTTGTAACTATTATCCCCAAATTTATTATATGTAACATCAATTTGATTTAGTTCAATTATGTTTTATTTTGTTTCCTTTGATTAATTTATAGAGAATATACATTCAAACAATTCATTTTCAATCGCTTGAGTATATACCGATATTATTAATTCATACATGATCTTAAAAATAAAATCCAAAAAGAGTAGTATTATGTTTGAGCTTAATAAGAAAAAAGTCACATCCTTCGATGCTTATAATGAAATAAATATTTTGTAAACTCAACTTGTTTAATTTTATTTTTTTTATTTATTTTAATCAATCCAATAACATTATTATTGTTATTATTATTATTATTATTATTATTATTATTATTATTATTATTATTATTATTATTATTATTATTATTATTATTATTATTATTTATTTTTATTTTTTAAAATATATCTATATTATACTAATTTGATGATAGACATATTTTTTTCCTTCCCATCTAAATATACTACCCAAATTAAATGTTTTTAAGTGTTTTGAATTTTTTTGTGGACATATAATAATTTGTGCATGTAGTAGAATACAATCAACTTTACCTTGATAAATATAACAACTAACTATTTTGATGATTCCATGTGGGAAATCATTGTAAAAAAATCTTTTAGTTGATTGCAAGATATTTAGTTCAATAAAAATAACAATTGGACAATTTGATTATTTCATATGACAAATCTTTATAATGACACATGGAACTTTCCAATAACTTTAGTTAATTACTAGTTTAAATCCCGTGGCAAGCACGGAAAATTTTATTAACATTATTTTTCCTTATCTTATTAGTTACTATTTTTCAAAATATGCAAGTCAAGTTTTACAATTTTCCATTATTTTCTTACCTAATTAGCTACTCTTTTAGTATATTAGTGAAAATATAAATGATAATTTTTTTATTGCCACTTTTATTCCTATTCAGCATATATTAATTATCCAATTTTTATAGAATATATGATAGTATAAAATAACTGGAATATGAAACGTATATATTATAACATAAAGAATAAAGAATGATGCTAATTACCTATTTTAGCTAAATGAAGAAATTTACTAAAAATACCCATTGGTTAATTTGGAGGGAAAATAATTAACGTGAGAGTGACACGTGTCCTTACTAAATAACGGTTTTAGTATATAGTATAGATAGATATGATTTATGCCTTGTAATACAATTAAATAAACATTACTCTATATAATTAGGTACATATAACAATTAACCCATTTAATTGTTTTATATGGCAAGTCCTTGTAAATAAACCATTCTAGTCAATTGAAATCACAAAATGTAATTGGGTACGTGCTTAATATGATTCCGAGAACAACGTTTTAGGTGAAGAATGGATAGTATATAAAAGGGTCAAATATGTTAGAATTTAGAGTGTATAGTGGTTATCGGAAAGGTTATTTAATTATATTAAATAATTAAATTTAATTAAATTAATTAAGAATATCCCAAAGTGGTGTATTTAAAAAGGAAGAAAAAATGGGACAGAACAGAGTGCACACCCCGCGGAGTTTTACGTGGCATGCGGAGTCTGTCAAGAAGCAAGTCCGCACCCCGCGGAGTTTTACGCGGCCTGCGGAGGCTGTCTGAACTATTTGCGCACCCCGCGTAGAATTACGCACCCCGCGCAAATCTGTTCTTAGTGCGAGTTCGTCTTGTTTCTTGCTCTGTTTTGCTTTGTTGGTTATTATATAACTTTCAACAGTTATTATGGTTATTATAACCATGTTATTTGGGATGTAAGGGTTGAGTGAAAGGCGACATGAGTTCATGAATCGATCTCATGTTTCACGGATCAACCTCGTGTTTCATGAAGTAATATGTTGCTTCATGAACCGGTGTGAGCTATTCTATAAATATAAAAGGCTTGTGTGTTATTTGACACATGAAATATCTGATTTCTTTTCTTCTCTAGCCTTTTACATCGAGGACTTAAAATTCTCGTTTGTAATTTTATTATCTTCTTCCACTTTAGTTTCTCTTGCATCATTCTAATTTCCGTGTGCTCGGAAGTTAGTGTAAATCTTTGTATCTCAAAACATATTTCCGGTTTATTCCCAAGCACCGTAGTAGAGAGGAAATGATGTTTTAGGAAAGAGCATCTCGCCTAGAATTTATATCAAGATCCAACAAAATCTTCTTGTTACTTTGTTCGATATATGGTGATTCCCGATGATGTAATCTACATTTGGTGTATGTTAAGCAAAAGTTTGAACTTGTCATATGTAATTTGGTTTTCTACTACAAACTTGTAAGTTTATTTTATATGTTTGATTTATAAAATTAAAGTCACATTTAAAACAGATTATAATCAAAGATAATAGAAGGTTATGCCCAAATAAGTGTTGATGAGAAAAGAAGAGATTAGTCCATAAAATGAAGAATGGATTCTTGTTTTGCATTTGTCCCACATTGTTGGATAAACAAATGCAAGCCCAATAGTGTTAGTAAATAGTCTAATGTAAGTGATTTGATATTTGCTCATAAATTGGTCGGCTAGTCTCTTGAGAGACCGTCTGTTTGAAAGACGTCTTTCAGGCCCAACTCATTAAAGCTTAATATCTATTTTTACTCTACATTTTCTTTATAGGCCAGTTCAAATAGAAATGGTCTTTCAGTAAGACCGTCTCTCACAAGAATTTGTGATTATTTGCTTTACCATTTTAGAAGGCTGGACCGAATGGGTATAGGCCATTAGGGTCTTAGGATAGGAGTCTTTAGGGCTAGTAGGGTAAGATAGGAGTCTTTAGGGCTAGTAGGTAGGATAGAAGCTATTAGGGCTTTTAGATTAGGCTTTAGAATAGGGTAGGTCGGAAGCTATTAGGGCTTTTAGATGAGGCTTTAGGATAGGGTAGATCGGGGTAGAATTAGGGTAGGGTAAGATAGAAGCTATTAGGCCTTGGGTGTTGGGGGTTTGAAAAGGAAGATTGTGTGTTATTGTTAAATAAAGAAAAATTATTTAAAATAATAAAACTTTTTAGTACTGTTTGAGATACTTAAAACAAAATAGTATTAAAATAACAAAATAAAATGTAAAATTTAGAATATTTATCTGAGGTATTTTAAAAAAAATAATTTTAAAATAAAAAAATTATATTATATTCAAATGGGAAATAAAATTAATAATGTAAAATTTAGCATATTTTGATTACAGATCTACAAATTCAAATCTAAAATTTACCAAGAATAAAACCAAAATTAAAGATCATGACGATGAAAATCTTCCCCTTCGAGAAAAAACCGAACCAGTAAATAGCTGTTTGAAGGAGGCGTGAAGAAGGCTACTTGAGAGGAAGAAACATAAGCTTTTTTGAAGGAGGCGTGGAGTTTTTGTGGAAGAAACAAATCGTATGAAGATATAGAGATTAACATCAAAATTGTATGAAGAATAAAAACTTAGGGTTTCGAATGAATTAATGAACATAGGCTTATTACCCAGGTATCATTTATGAGATGAACATAGACGAAAATTAATCAAAGATTCAGAGATGAAGAACTTAGAGGGAGAAATTAAGGAAAACGGCGGAAGTGAGAGTATGGGCTTATTACCCTAAGGGTTTCTAATATAAGTGAGAGAGGAAAAAGGCGAAAGTTAAGGTTCTAATATATGGGTTGCGGGCAAGTAATAAAACCGCAGCCTTTGAGTGTCGAATTTTTTTTTTAATTATTGGCTGCGGTTTTAATGAAACCGCAGCCTATGTTCTTTTTTTTTTTTGCCTAATTTTCACCTATTGTACGCTGCGTTTATTAGGAACCATGGCTAATGTTTAGCAGCCAATAGTTTTTTTTCCACTAGTGCACTAACGAGCATAACTTACTAACTTGAAGGAATTACAATGAAGATAATAAAACTATTGTGTTTGGAAAAGATGATAATAAGAGAACAAAGGGAGAATACAAACTTAGCAAGTAGGAAAGCTCAATAGACTTGGGCTTAAGTAAACTAGTAACAACCCGACTTATCGTTGACTGAGCAATGTTACAAAACTAGGGCAAAGAAAGCTAATGTGTTTATATAGGAGAGTGAATAAAAAGGGAGTTCGAGGACAACATGGTAAAAACTCAAAAGGTGCAAAGTGGACTTGCTCATGCCCCACTTTCAAGTAGACTAGGTATGAACCTTCATGGCTTCAATTTTAACTCTTCTTCACATGATGCATTTTTGCTTATTCGATCTTTTTCTTGCTTCTTTCCAATGTAAATAATGTAATACTAAAGTAGTAAAACTTCATGAACTAATCTCTTCCATGCTTGTCTAATCATTCAAATGAGTATTATTTACTACATCACATGTCATATCTTCCAAAGTCTTGGTGAAAATCTTCAACATGATAATTCCCAAGGCTTCGCTCATTTTGGCTAAACCTATATATTGGGAAAAAAAAATTCTCCTTTCATCACTGACTATGTTTGGATAACAAATTTAGAGAGAAAAGAAAGGAAAGAAGAAGGGAAGAAAGGGTAGGTGTAAGAAAGGATCGAAGGAGATCACTGCACACCTTGTTTGTTTATAATGGAAGTGATGAGAAGGGAAAAGGAAGGAAAATAAGTGTTTTCCCTTCAAATCATTCCACTTTAGAAAAGATTGTATTTACTAAATTTGTCCATTTTTCCCCTCAAAACTCCACTTTCAAATCCCTCTGTTTCCTTTTTGTTATCTAAATAAAGGGATCATCCATCTTCCAAATCCTCCTCTTTCTTTCTCTTTATTTGTCTCTTTCCAAACACCGTGCTCTAACATATTAGATAGCTAAGCAAAATTAGGGTAATCCAAGTCACTAATCACACACAAAATTTGTACATAAGAATTATAACACCATATCCAAGCTATTTCAAAGCATGGTTAATGTTTTGATTAAAAGGGAAAAACTACATTTCTATTTCTATTCTTGTCATGAAAAATCAATTTGATTACACCACGCCTTATGTTTATGCATGAATCATATGGCTAAATTTTGCGGGTAGCAAACATTCTAATATCTAAGAAAATAATGCAATAATCTATTACAGATTCTAATGAAAAAGTTATTTTGCAATCCATAATACATCATCATCAAGTAGGAAATGACAAATAGCACAAGTTTCCGAGTTTGTAATTTTATGGCAAATTGCGGGTGCATTCAAGGTCGATCCATCGTTACCAACCAACGTTGCTATGAACACATTCAAATTTTGTGACTTTTGACAGTAGAACACAGCACAAGGGAAAGGAATCTTATGGCAAACAACCGATTGAGATCCACATGGAAGCTTTTTGATTCCTTGAATTTTATATTCCATCTTGATATCTTTATCTATGTTTGCAGATATTGCTTTAACGTGATTCCCTGTGATAGATGTGGCAAAATCAACCATTGACTCTAGGGAGTAGCAACACTTATCATTACCTTTTCCATCTTCACAATAACTCAAGGTTTCTTTCATTAATGTAGCCTCTAGTGAATCCATTTTAAGGTTAAAATGTTTTAAAATTTGAGGTAGATTGGCAAGGGAAAACTGTAGCTTCTCAACCATGTCTCGAGGTAGGAAGGTGGCAAGATTGGTTGATTTTGTGAAGTGTAGGCTCATTTTCTTTCCAAGGCTTAAATCTCCTTCAGAAAAGAATAGAGAAGCAATAGAATCCTCAATAGAGACTACATTCTCTAGCATAGATTGAGGTCCTTTGAATGTACTTGTATAGGTAGATAGATTAGGACTGGTGGATGAGTCTATAGGTGCTTCATAGCTTTTTGTCTTATCTGTGGCTGGTGATTTAGCAGGCCTATAATAATGTTTACTTGATTTTGATGCATGGTGATGAAAGGATTTTCTTGAGTGGTGATGGCTTGATTCATGGTCGCATGGTGAGTTAGAGCGACGACTTAAAGATTGGCTTGAAGATTGGCTAGAGTATTCGTTGGAAGCTTTACTTGACTTCTTGTGCGAGGATTGACTTGAGGACCTTTCGTTGGATTCAGAGTTTTGGTTTGTGGCTTCGCTTCGAACTTGAGTGGAACCTTGCTGGGATGCTTTGTGAGAGTTTTTATTAGAGTTTCGACTTGAAGATTCTTCTGATCCTTCATTATGGTTTTGGCTATAGTTTTGTTGGGATGCTTCACTACCTTTTTGTTGGGAAGTGTTATTGGTGGTATTGTTTGAAGATTCTCCCGATCCTTCATTATGGTTTTGGCTTGAAGATTTTTTGGATGCTTGGTTAGATGCTTCACTAGAGGCTTTACTAGATGATTGCTTAGAACTTTCACTTGAGTGTTGTTTTGATGAATTTTGAGAAGCTTGGCTAGAGTTTTGGCTTGCTACTTCATTGTTAGAAACTTGTCTAGAGTGTTGTTTTGTTGCTTTATCAAATGCTTCATTGTAGTCATTTCTTGAAGCATGTTTAGCATCCTGACTAGAGTTTTGGCTTGAGGCTTTATCTATTTCTTTGGCAAAGTTATGGCTTGAAACATGTTCAGATTCATGACTAGATTGTTGGCTTGAGGCTTCACTAGATGATTGGCTAAAGTGATTGCTTGAAGAGTGTTTTGATTTTATACTAGAGTGGTGGCTAGATGTTTGATTATATCCTTCACTAGAGCGTTTTGAACTTTTATTTGATTCTTTGGAAAAATGATGACTTAAAGCTTGTTTAGATTCTTCATTAGAGTGTTTGGTTGATACTTGACTTGATGCTTCATGAGAATGTTGGCTTAAAGCTTGGCCTGATGATTGGTTGGATGTTTGATTATAGTTTCCAGTTGATATTTGCTTTGAGGATTTTTTAGAAGAATCTTGAATTGGTTGGGAAGAATTTTTGCTTATATCTTTAATTGAATTATCTTTTGAAGATTGGTTAGATGTTTGGGTTGAGTTATGAGTAGAGGCTTGATATGAGGAATTTTCAGAAGAATGATGAAATGCTTGGCTAGAATTATGTTTTGAAGCTTTGTTAGAGGAAAAATTAGAAGATTGTTTAGTTTTATTGTTTTTATCATTAAAGATTTGATTAAATTTCTTTTTTGAAGACTCACTTGAAGTTTGACTCGAGTTTTGATTTGAGGTTTTACTAGTGGAAGATTCAAAAGAATGGTCTGACCTATTAGTAGCATTTTGGGTTGGTTTTGTACTTAAGGAACTTTCAAATGATTGTTGAGATCTTTGATTAGAGTTTTGACTAGTGGAATTTGTAGAAGATTGCCCAGATGCTCGACTTGATGAGTTTTCAGAAAATTGTTTAGATGCTTGGCTTGAAGAATTTTTAGCAGATTGTTGTGATGCATAATTGGAGTTATTATTTGATATATCGTTTGAGGAACTTTCGGGAGCTTGTGAAGAAGTGTGATTGGACTCCTTATTAGATGCTTGCTGGAAGACATATCCAAGTTCTTTTTTAGATTTGCTTGATGCTTCACTTGAGTTTTGTCTTGATGCTTTTGTAGAAGAATTATTGAAATCATTGTTAGATTCCATTCCATAAGTCATGTTAGAAGATTTCTCACCTTCATTATTAGAGGCTTGCGATGAACTTGATTTTTGGTTTGAGGCTTGGCTTGACTTTGATGCATGGGATTGGGATGAATTAGAAGCTTGGTTTGATGCTTTGTTAGATTCTTTCCCAAAAGTCTTGCTTAAAGATTTCTCTACTTCTTTATTAGAGGCTTCTGATGAACTTGATGTTTGATTCGAGGCATGATTTGACCTTGATGAATGGGTTGAGGATGCTTTAGAATTTTGGTCTGATGCTTGATTTACGTCTTTTTGTGAATTTGATGTTTCATTAAATTTTTGACCTGTATTTGTTTTTGAAAATTGGTTAGTTGCTTTACTTGAGGATTTTGATGATTCGGATGCCTTGTCCAACTGCTCTTGACTTGAGTAATCACTTGATTTATGACTTGAGGATTCTTCAGAAGCATGAGCTGACGCATGATTTGATGATTCTCCAGAAGTTTGAGCTGATGCATTAGTTGATGACTCCTTAGAAGCATGAGCCGATGCATGGCTTGGTGACTCACCAGAAGAATGAGCCGATGAATGACTTGATGCTTCTTCAGAAGCATGATTTGATGAACGATTGGATGACTCTCTAGACTCATGCCCTGATGAATGACTTGATGACTCTCCGGAAGCATGAGCCGATGCATGACTTGACGACTCTGCAGAAGCATGAGCCGATGCATGACTTGACGACTCACCAGAAGCATGAGCCGATGCATGACTTGACGACTCTGCAGAAGCATGAGCCGATGCATGACTTGACGACTCACCAGAAGCATGAGCCGATGCATGACTTGACGACTCTGCAGAAGCATGAGCCGATGCATGACTTGACGACTCACCAGAAGCATGAGCTGATGCATGACTTGACGACTCACCAGAAGCATGAGCCGATGCATGACTTGACGACTCTGCAGAAGCATGAGCCGATGCATGACTTGATGACTCACCAGAAGCATGAGCCGATGCATGACCCGATGACTCTCCGGAAACTTGAGCCGATGCATGGCTTGATGACTCTCCCGAAGCTTGAGACGATGAATGGTGGGACTTTGAGAATTGGCTAGACTTGTGGCTAGAATGTTGACTTGACCAATTACTTGAACTAAAGCTTCCATCATTTGATATGCGTGTTCCATCACTAGTAGCACCATTTTGTTTATTCATGTCATTATTAGAAATTTTTGCATCCTTTGTTCCAACATAACTTTTAAACTTAGTCATTGAATTGGCATGCATTTTCGAATCCCCTTGTTGGTTATTTTTTTCTACACAAGATATATAAACAATATGATGAGTTAAGTTAAGCTCGTAGAGAGATACTAAAATTTAAATAAGTTCGTCGTTTATTTTAAACATTTTGACAATCACTTTCTCCTTTATATTGAATTTTTTACCTAACGTTTAAAAATTTGTCATTTCAATTTGCATTATTTAGCATATTCAAATGAAATCAGTATAGAGGTTTCTAAGAAAAATATTACAAAATAAATTATTCACTAATAAAACATTATTATAATTGGAGAAAATGAATTTTTTTTTTAAAAACACTATGTTGATGAGTTCATGATATCTTGTGTGAACACTTTTTAACACCAACCTGTAAAACAAAAATTCTTAAATGAGACGGTCTCATGGTAAAACTATCTCTATTGAGATGTTCTATGTACATCTAGTCTGTTAAGATGATTACTTATAATTTTAAAGTGAAAATTATAAAAATAGACTAATTACATGGCTCCATCTCATGATGAGACGGTCTCATATAAATGAACATACCATTCATAGAATCCTTGATAGCCTTTGGCATTTTTGTATTTTCCCCTAAATGTTCCTTCCAATAATCTTCTTGCTTTTGAAAGGTGCTAGAAGAACTTGAGCTTGATGATGATGAATAAGAGGATGAAGATGAATGCGAAGAAGACGAAGATGATGATGACGACGACGATGAAGAGTATCCATTTTCGTCTCCCATTACACTTGGATGGAAAAATATTCCATGGCTAGCCAATATTACTATCTGCATGAATACATAACTTTCATTAGATATTATTGAAATGATTTATCCCATATTTATGAATTACAGATAATATACACACTTTATAAATTATTAGATTTTTTCCTCCTATTATCATAGAACTTTGGACTGGTATCTCTTAGACGTATGTACAACTTATTAATTTAACATATATCTTTAATGTATCACTTAGTATTAAGAAAAAACATGTTTTTGAATAAAACTTAATTTTGAAGTTGTAAATTTGCCAAGAATATATATAAAAAGTGATTTCGATTTTTCTAATATATGTACGTAGTGTATCGATTTAGATTATAAAATTTGATAATTATTTTGAATTAAATATATAAATATTTTCTAAAAAGGCAAATATAATAATATTTTAAAGGATATTTTAAATGAAATTTTAAATAGTCAGAAAACAAGCAATAAGTAGTATTTTATTCAGGTTTGTTTCAGTTAGACAAAGTATCGCCTTTCACATGAAAGGTCATAAGATTAAATCTCACCTAGTCTTTCCTACTCTATATATACAAGTTTTGTATATATTGACTTAATCTACACTGTTTTTTGTGTGCACCAACCTAATAATAACAAGCATTTCTCAATAATTCTACTCGATCAAGTATATACAAAACATTCCCACCCCTATATTAAGTAAGAATTTAAGCTCGTCTTTTATGAGACCATCTTACCATAAGACGGTCCCATACAATTTGTCTATTTCTTTAATTGATCACTTTAACATCATAAATGATCACTTTAAATTTACAAGTGATCACTTTAATGTTATAAAAAGTGACCACTTTAAAGCTATAAGTGAGTACTTTAAGACAATAAATATATATTAAATCAGCCTAATAAAAATAATCTAACTATGAGATCGTTTCAATTTGTGAAGAATTTTTCATAATTCTTAAAAAATATTTAAACAAATGTATCAAATTTACAATTTTAAAAAACAATTTCTAATTAAAAACAAAAACACAAAAGAAGAATATTTGCTTCCATATTAATTCTTAAGGTACATTTAAGATCAAAGTGACTTACATATAGAAAAGTAATTTGTGGGGTGTGTAATGCCATTAAAACTTCTGAAAATGAATTACAAAAAAGTCAACATATATTTTTGGATGTTAGACAATTAATATGAGATAGAAGTTTTTTTTTTTTTTTTATGTTTTTATTTTTTTTTATTTTTTTTTTGCCCCTTTGATTTTCTTTATAAATGGAAATAATATATGATTGGAATTATTAGATTTTGATAGAATAATTAAAGAACATATTTATAGAACTTGGGTGTGGATGTTCATCGAGACTATATTGACCATTCATTTTATTTGTGGAAATTTACTAGGAGAATTAATGCATGGTTAAGAAACTTTTTGTTAAATTATACAAGTTTTCTATTAATAAATGTTAATTAAAGGATCTTAAATAGAAAGAATATATATATATTTAGAAAGGGTATTCATAGCATTACTTATTTTCGGAAAGGTTAATGTATAAGATAGTTCTTTGCAATATTCCTATGCAATTCTATGATTATATTTAATAATAAAATTCAATTAATTGATAGTTAAGATTTAATGTTCGGTAAATTTTTGTTAAAATATTATAGATGGTAATGAAAGTTTAAGTAGTTGTTAGATAATTAGATAGTTATATAAGGTTAAATAATATTTTTAAAATTATTATCGCTTGACAAATAAAACTCTAACAAAACTTAAAGTTGTGTTCGCCGGCTTAGTAGTTGAGTAGGTTACTACAATATAATTTGCTTTTAGTTGTGTTCGCCGGCTTAGATAGTTATATAAGGTTAAATAATATTTTTAAAATTATTATCGCTTGACAAATAAAACTCTAACAAAACTTAAAGTTGTGTTCGCCGGCTTAGTAGTTGAGTAGGTTACTACAATATAATTTGCTTTTAGTGGGATATATTAGGCGACATTTAATTTAAATGTTATCATTTTAAATTTCTTATAGTATATAGAGGATTTAGTGACATTTATTAAACCCAAAAGTTTTTGCGACATATGATCTAGTGACATTTCTCACAGATGTCACTATAGACTATAGTGACAATTACATATGTCACTAAAGACCAAATAAAGTGTCGCTAAATCACTTTATAGTGAAACTTAAAATAAAAAGAAATAATTATTACACTGATTCATATTTCTAGTGTAATAATTATTTGTTTTTATTAAAAACAAATAATTATTACACTAGAAATATGAATCAGTGGTATTTTTCTAATGCCACTAAATCCAATATTGCAAAAAGTAAAATTTGTTGATGTGGGTACTCCTTTATATTGTTCCATTCCTTTTACTTATTTAGAGGGAGTTTGGCAAATAGCTGATAGCTGGTAGCTGATAGCTGATTATAGTGGCTGATTTGACCAGCTAATTTTATTAACTGGTTTGACCAGCTGATTTTGAACACGCTGCTATAAGCAGCTTACAAAAACAACTTATTCGTATCAATAAGCTATTTCAACCAGCTAATTCACCAAACACTATCTTTAGCTGGTTTGACCACCCAACCCTCAATTTATATCCAAATAAGCAAAAATTGTTCAATAAGCTAATTTGCCAAACACCTTCTTAGTGTGATGCAAATGAGTGGGAGTAAGGAATAATGTGCGTAATGCAGTTAGCTATTTTCAAAATATTGCAACTTGTACGTTTCAAATTAAAAGTAGTGTTCAAATATTTTTACATTATCTCAACAAATTACTTTTAAATAGCTACTGATAAGTTAATTAGAAAGTTATATATAAAACAAAGCAATTGAATAGGTCTTGTATTAACTTAGTCCACGCAAAAATAGAGTGCACCCAGTTAAATTTAAAGAGAGTGACTAACTAGAGTAGAAATTGAGGAGTGTGATGACTTGTGAATGAAAGATTATTGAAGAGTGTAGTTTATATATACCAAGTGTTATTAACTTTTACACCACATATACAAAAAGTAAAATGAACAAACAAACAGTAATGAGTGAAAGTAATTATATTATATAACAATACAATAGTATATATGTTTGTAGATCATATAACTGAGTCTCAACCGTACATTATAATCTAGGCATGTAATATATATTACAACAAAACAACACAAATACAACAACTCTTTATACTAAACATACCAAGCTAAAGAGCATAGTCTTAGTATCTCACAACTCAAGTCCTAGTAAGGTACCCAAACAATATGATCCTCTGGCAAAAAGTGACAAATAGGTACACTTCCTGGTTTAACATTAAGTACTTGGAATGCCAAATGTTTTGGGTTCCAACCCTTAGTATCCTTATGACAAATAGCCATTGCTTTAGCCTTCGATCCATCCGCGCCAACTAAGGACACTACATATGCCGATGTCGCCCTAGTCTTGTGACAATAGAACACCGCATACGCATAGTTTTGCTTGTGACACACCGCGGCCTCATTGTCACCTGCAACTTTTTTAACAGCGACAATAGTGTACTTTTGAGCCTTATTATTTATATTTTCGGAGTCTGTAGACATCGCTTTTACATTTTTCCCTAGGGTGTTTTTTCGCGTAATCAACTAAAGATTCTAGTGACGTAGCACAATATTTTTGCTCCCCCTCGATTCCCTTACTTTCACATCCTTTAACCGTGTTCTCGATAACCTTAGCTTCCTCGGAATTTGGTTGAACCGAAAATTCTCGAAGGATTTCGGGCATTTTGTCGGACGAAAAGGGTAGTGATTGGGCTTTCTCCTTAGGCAAAAAATTGGCATTGTTTGTACTTTGAGTAAAGTGTAAGTTCATTGATTTCCCTTGTTTCATATCCTTCTCTAAGAAAAACAATGCTCTAGATGGATCATCATGGGTTTGGGCTTCTTCAGCTGCATACCTATAATTAAATGGGTCTGGGCCTGGATGTACTCCGACATAAACGGGCTTCTTTTTTGGGCCTGCATGAACATAAACTCCTCCTTTACCAACTCCAACAACAGCCCCTCTTTTACCGGGCTTACCAGTGTGGACCCCAACTCCCGTTTTGGGGCCCACACTGACATCTGTGTGGCCCCCACCGGGCTTTCCTGTATGTACACCAACCCCACTTTTTGGGCCCACACTTACACTAGTGTGGCCCTTATTGGGCTTTCCAGTGGTAATAGTAACTCCTTTGTGAGGCCCAACATTAACTGAGGTCCCACCTCCTTGCTTTCTACCGGTATTGACATGGACTCCCCCTTTACCAACATCTACTGATGTGCTTTTGTCTTCATTCCATTCTATAAAAAAAGGCCAAATTTAGATTTTGATTCTAAAATTTAGTAATTATTTATAGTAGCAATAGATTTTAAGTGCTAACATCATCATCATCCTCAGTGTATCCCGTTCATAGAAAACTATGATCTGAGTGCTAACGTTAGAGAATAATTGGAAGGGTAAAAAGAAAAGTTATTTGGTGTTGATTGTCGGTTGTTGTCTGGTTTAGTTGACTTGTTTGATTAGTTGATAACATTGACTTTTTTGTTAGTTGTAAAGTCGACAATTTAAAGGACTGTAACTGCAAATGGTGATGATACAGAACATTTGTTGGATACTGGTAGTTTGTAAGTGAAAAACAACACAAATTCTTGTGGGAGACGGTTTCTTTGAAAGACCATCTCTAATTGAATTGACTCATAAAGGAAAATGTAGAGTAAAAGTAGATATTAAACGTTAATTGGCTGGCCATAAAAGATGTCTTTCAGAAAGACAGTCTCTCAAGAAACTAGCTGGAAAAACAAAGGGTGAAAGCACCAAAAATCATCGATAAAGCTACAAAGGAGATTTTTGGTTATCATTTTACGTTTGACCAATTAAAATGATATAAACTAATCAAAAAAAATGATATTAATAATTTAATTTTTCACTGATCTGTCGTAGATAAATTCACTTTTGAATTACTTATTAATAATTCAACCTTTTTCCTTATTTTACTATCATCATAACATTTTATTTATTAAACCTTTGCCTTAGTTTTCTATTAACATACATATTAGTACGTATGCTAAGAACAAATTAATTAAAGGCAAAGGTTGATTTTATTAGACTATAATCTAATTTTGAAATTATCTATAGCAGATGGGTGAAAGTTATTAATATTATTTTTCCAAAAACTAATTATAAAAAACTAATTAATGAAAAAATATTAAAGAAGTGTAATAATACCGGTAACAGACGACAAGGAATTCTTGATAGCTTTTGGCATGCCAGAATTTGGCAACATTTCCTTCCAATAATTTTCAGGTGTAAAACCTGCCTGGCAAATCCCTAAAGCAATCTGAAAAGAAAAATATTCCCCACATCATTATTTTAAAGGCTAATAAAATAACATATAAAATTTAGGAAAATAAAATATAAAAAATATAAAAAAATATAATTTCAAAAAATATAAAATATAAAATATTGTGAATTTACAAGGTGGTAATTTTAATTCTTTTTGTTTAACAAAATAATTAAAAGGCATTAGGATTTAGAATTCCTAGAAAGTCTAACTTAGTATGAATGCAGGAATGAAATCCATGTTTTTCCTAGATCATTACAAATTTCCGTACTAATTGACTTATTGTGTATTCTCATATTCAACCAAACAATATAATCTTTCCTTTTATAATTTTTATGAAAAGTACCAAACAATATTGTCTAATTCTTAGTTAGTTAAACAATTAATTTTATGAAAATAAGGCTATGTTTATTGTACTGACCCAATAAATATTTAATATTTTAAAGTGTTCACTTATAATGTTAGAGTGATTATTTACAGTTTTTAAGTGGTCACATATTGTAATCTGACCACTTATAACCTGTAAGTAATCACTTATACCCTATTAATTATTTAATTAGAGAAATAAACTAATTATATAAGTTCACCATATGGTGAGATAGTCATATACAAGACCTGCTATTTTTAAAATCAATTTACAAAAGCATAATATTAATTATTTTTGTAATAAAAGATTTAATTTAGTGGATAAGAGTTTAGTTTCTCAACTAATGATAAAGATTTCTTGGTCTCCTAATTTTTTTATTTAAAAAATTATAATCCCTCTATCTTATAGACCATGATCATATATATATATATATATATATATATATATATATATATATATATATATATATATATATATATATATATATATATATATATATATATATATATATATATATATATATATATATATATATATATATATATATATATATATATATATATATATATATATATATATATATATATATATATATATATATATATATATATATATATATATATATATATATATATATATTTTAAGTGCGAACTTTGCTTAAGTGTGAACCATGCGAACCTTGTTATTTTTTAGGCAAAATTGTGTTACTAATATTTTTCTTTGATTTTTATGGCTGAAAATTAACACATTTTTGCCAAAATGAAGCACGTTTTCAGAAGTGTTACTTTTATATTAAAAACTGCTACTTTTCTACCATACAAATTTCATACAAAATAGTAACACACTTTTGCTAAAAGAATAACAAGATTCGCACGATTCACACTTAAGATTGCAACTTCTCCATATATATAAAAGCTAACTAAAGTATAGAGATATAATTGAACTTACAAAAAGGAAAGTGAGGATGGGTAGAATGTGAAGCTCCATGATGAGAATACTAAGAAAGATGAAAAGAATAAGTGGTGGAAATTGTGTATTTATAATATATGATTTAGTTAGTAAAATTAAAATATGGTTCGTAAAAGATTGATGTTTCCGGTTGAAGTAGGGGTGACACGTCAATGGGCAATTTAATGTTGTCTCAACTAAATCAGTTTGCAAGTAATAATTATGTCTAATGAATGTGTTCAAAGTTTACAGATGGAAGATGGAATAGATCTTTCATTGTTATATTCATCTCACTTACCCATATGAAACTACATATGGAAGTAGATTACCAAAAAGGCACGTTTGTGGTTTAATGGTTAGAGCATTTGCAGATTTGGGGTTTAAATATTATTGAGCGTAAGTATCAGTTAGGGGTTTCTTGACTATGCGCATCCCTCTCTACTTTCTTCTTGAGAGTACTAGGTATAGTTTGCTCGCCTCTTTCAAGAAAAAAAATTCACCTGAACCCCACCTTGTATAGGATACTGGACTTGTCATTTACCTTACCTTTTTATGGAAATTGATTAGATATCCAATTTTACAAATTTCCTATCTATAATATCCGGTTTTACAAACCAAATAATTTATTAGATTTTTGGAACCGGATAATTCAAGTTGGATATCTGGTTTTTTAACTAGATACTAGATCCAGATTTGGATTGTAGTATAGGCATAATTGGATATTCCATTTGTTAAATATTTGTTACTTTTTATCTTTGAAATAGCTATATTTATATTTTAAGGGAGGTGTTGGTTGAGATTCATATTAGTAACAGTTATATCATATTAGCTCTGGTACTGTAAAATGTTATTTGCCTTGAAAACTGTGCATTGTATTTTGTGTGTCAAGACGTTCAAAGCTAGGGTTATGAAAACTAGAATAAACTAGACTATTTAGATAATAAATATAATTAGGGGCAAAGTAAAGATTTAGAAACCCTATTTACTTTTATGATATGATTCAAAATGGGTCCTTTTATTACATAAAAAAATAAAAAAATTCACTTCTAAAAAACTAATTCAATAATAAAAATGCATTGTAACATTGTATTATAAAATTACTTCAAATATAAAAAAGTGTACCAACAAATCACTTAAAAAGTATTGTTTGGTACCGGGAATGAGTCTCAAGCGATTGGCTAACTGAAATGTGCTAATAACGCCATAACCGATCATAATTTATATTATTATTCTCATACTAATATATACATTCTACTTTTATTAAGTGTACGTTGTTTATGAATTTTTCGGGAATTTCAAATAATATGATGTTTGCGAAATACTTCTCGTATACAAATTGAAAATTATTAAACATGCATTTTGATGATTAACATATGTGCTAAATTGTATTCAAAGTAATAACGCTACTACAATGGTGGGGAAATTCAAGTCAAATACATTTATTCGGTGTACAAATAATCTAATGTCCACTTAGTCGGTTGAGAGTGGCAATGGACATTATTAATAAGTTTTTTTTTTTTTTTTTTTTTTTTTGGAATTTCGAATCGGGTATCTTTAGTCGTATCTTTCTTTATGGGTTTGGATTGCTGTTTTCATTTTCTCTCCAGATCCTGCTCATAACCTCTATGAACGGGAGACACTGAGTATGATGATGAAGTTGATTCATTTTGGAATTTAACATTAGTATATTAAATTATTGAATTAATTGTGAAATACAGCCTTGATGTTTATGCCTTTTGCGAATTACAGTCATGATATTCTTTTTTTTGCGAATCACAACCACCAAGTTTTGAAAGTGACCACCATTACAGCCAAATGACCGGTTATGACCGTTGGCCAACACAATTACCTTTGACTTTTCTTTTTTTTATTTTTATTTTTATTTTTTGAGTTTTTTTTTTCTTTTTTTAATTTAATTCCTTCATCCTCATCATCTTCATCCTCTTCTTCCTTCTTCTCCATCATCTTCATCCTCTTCCTCCTTCTTCTCCATCATCTTCATCCTCTTCCTCCTAAAAACCTGAAAATCGAATTTCCAGACAATTAATTACTAAACTCTAACAAATGTTTATTTTATTCATGATATAACAATACACTTAATAAAATAACCCTCCCTCCTGAGAACAAGCTCTCAAGACAAAGATCCCACAACAATTGAGATCACTCTCAATACTAATGCAAAAGAAAGAAAGCTCTTTTGATTTTCATCCTAGCCCCCCTGTATGTATTAACCCGTGCTACTTGTGTTGCGTATGATCATGAAGTATAAGCCTTTTAAATAAAGAGCATACGAAATTCTAGAATCAACACTTAACTCAGAAATAATACAAGTTTACAACCATTACTCAACAATAACTCGAGGCCTTCATTAGCCTGAAAGGAAAAACGTAACAAAAAAACTGACAGTTGACTAACTAGATGCTCGGACGAACGCTCTTCACGCTCGAACGAGCACCCTTCATCAATCACTCATTGGATGTTGCTGTCTATGCTGCTCGAACGAACCCATAAACGAGCACCCTTTAAAAAATATAATTTGCTATAGTAAGTCATCCGGTCACCGGGTTTAATCTAGAAAAATCCCCCTCAAAGTTGAGATTATTCATGATTAATCAATAGATGGGTTATTGTAGGAAAATCGCGAATAGGTTGGAATTTGGATCATTCTAGGTAATTTTTCCTATAAAAAACAATTATTTTTAAATTGAAAAATGACCTTGAGATTATAATTTATAAATTTAAAATTATAAGTATTTACTTTAAGACCATAAATAAGATAAAATCTATTTAGTTTAATAAAAATAGACTCACCGTAAAACACACTAAATTTTTAAGGCTAAATTCCTCTTTAGTTGTGAATAGGCCATAAGTTAAGTGAGTTTCTCTACATCCATGACTGTACTTACGAAGGTAGTACTTTGTAAAAATCTATGTTTAGCAATAATAATTTCACCATGATTGACTTAAATGTAATGTTTGACAAAATAAAAAGAAAAATAAACTTAAAATTTGTATTAGTTTCAACATTGTACTAAAAATAGTTAATAAAACTTTGAGAAAATAACTTTTTATACCTTATCATTCTGATTTTATAATTGAAATCTACAATTTAAAATACAGGTACTCTCTTGAGAGATTGTCTTTTGTAAATACGACTATCAAAAGTCCACTCTCAAGTAAGAATTAGTGTTTAAAATAAAATACCAACATAATCTAAAATTAATTAAAAATTGATATTGAAATATGTGTATAAAAAAAATACTCAAATTTTCAATTCGTTACACAAAATAAAAGAAATCTCTAGAAAAAATCGTGAAAAATTTGTCCAAAATGTTGGGGCTGATTTTACAGCATTTATGTAAGGAATGGAGTAGGGCGGCTCCTTAAGACTTTTAGATGAATAAGTTTGAACAACCAACCACTAGATTTATAACGGGGAGGTTAGTTGAGATGCTACAAATTTATCATATATTAAGAATAATTACTGTAAATAATACAATTTTTTTGTTAGTTTTTTTTAATAATATTAACTTTTTATGAACTATAAACAATACTAATTTAGAGAGTTTTTTCTTAGAGTAAAACCAACTTTAGATTATTAACTGATTTACTAATTTTTTTTGTTAAATAATCTCCTATAGATTGATTTTAAATAAGTTAGGGATATTTTAGAAAAACACTCGTTAAATTATAGTATCATATATCATACATATACATACAATACTATAAAAGTCTTGGAAAATTCCAAGTGTCACATTTTAAAGAGGCATAACAATATTTATCTAATTTAGAATCTAATATTTTTTGTTTAAGTTTGAAGCTAAATTAGGTAAAGTATTTGTATGATATACTATAGTAATTTTATTTAGTTAACTTAGAATTTAATATGTTCAATTGAATGGAAATAAGTTATATAATTAAAATAAACGTCAGTAATTATGTTTTGATTTTAAAAAAAAACATGTAATTGGTAAATTTAATAACGGTAGTATATAATACTTACATTATTATTTGAAACTGTTTTCTATATATATTGCACTAATAAATCCGTGCATTGCACGGGTTTTGACACTAGTTATTCATAATTATATTAATCAAAAGTTGTTAATATAGTAGAAAAATAAGAAAAAAATTAGAGAGATTCCACGTAGTAACCTTGAAGTTTTGGGTTTTCCACGTGGTAACCAAAACTTTTAAAAAATCCACATGGTAACCCTGAGTTTTACCAAATTGTTCCACCGTGACCTTTTTTGCACATAAAACGTAAGCAAATGTTAATTTTGAAACTTTAAGGCTGTTGTATGCCTACTTATGCGACTCACCATTTCAAATGTCATCAGTTTCAACCTCTTCCCCCAAAAAATAATCCTTAATTATACCATTATTTGGATTTTGGTGGAAACATATGATTTAAATGAAATATGGTAGAGTTAGGGTTTATGTTTTGGGGAAAAAGGTTGAAATTGATGACATTTCGATTGGTGAGTAGCATATATAGGCGTACAACAGCCTTGAAGCTTTAAAATTCACGTTTGCTAACGTTTTATGTGTGCAAAAAAGGCCACAGTGGAACAAGTTGGTAAACCTCAGGGTTATCCCTGGATTTTTTAGAAGTTTTGGTTACTACGTGAAAAACCCAAAACCTCAGGATTACCATGTAAAATTTTCCAAAAAGTATATTATTTCAGATAATTTTTATATATTTAAATCCGATGATATTTTGACGTAAAGATAGGGATATAATGCTTAATAAAGTACCTTGAGTTTAGACTAGTTGTACTATAGAACCATTACTCAATAATGAATCATAATAATAACTAGTTGTACACTTGCGTGGTGCAACTAATTAGAAAGCAATAGCATTTTAATTGTGTCATATAAATTATTATTATAGGATTATAACTTCGAAAACGACATGTCTCCTAAAGTCTTAATACAAAAATAGTTCATTTAGACTAGTTTGATCTAAGGTCTACACCATGCCAATACTATGTTTTCACAAAGATTATACGTGTTTGTGTTACGTTTAAATTTTGAATAACGTGAATTTTTGACATCTTTTGCATTTTCTTCATTGCTTTTTTTAATATGATGACTATAATATCTGACTATTGTTTTATTTTGACATCTGATAAAATTAAAATGATAGAAAGAAAATTAAGTGTAACACCATCTATGCAAGGATGGCATTTATAAATAATCATCTAACTTTTCTAATAACTATTTATTCGAAAGTTATTCAAATTAAGTTTTTTTTTTTTAGCATACCACCCCAATACTAAGCAATTGGTACATATCCATGAAAGTTGTAGATTAACCCTCATAAACAATATAATCTCTTTTTAGCAAAGCAGCAAACTTTATTCTCAGTTGTGCATCATCATCATTATGGTATCCAATGTATCGCACTCATAGAAACTATGATCAGATTCTGGAAATAGGTGGAAGACGATAGCTAATAATCTAAAGGAGAATGCAGTCAAACAATTCTTAGTCGCATCCACCGTGAAAACTTTTCAAGAGATCACCCCTCCTAGTACTAACAGCCCGTTTGGTATGTAGTAATAAACCGTGATAATAGGAATGAAAAACTAGTGTAACTTTGGTTAAAAATCTTAGCTACCTTGCTGTTTATACTTGTCCAACTTCAATCATCTCATTTTCTTCATAAAACTCATTCCAATGCATTACCATTGGGAGATGCGGTATTAGATGGTAATGAAAATTTGAAAACAATAATTTTTTTTGTGATCCAAGTTTCATTATCATGGGAATGATATGAAACTTTTGATGAAATTTTACACTATAAATCGTTCTCATTACCACCATATAATACCACTAACCAAACGGGCCGTAATCACGTACAATAATAAGTATGTCTAAACGGTTGGGTTTGCAACCATGCTCTTGGGCTACCTTCCACCAACTTGATACCGATTGATAATATTACATAAGGACACAAGTTTAACAAACAACTGCTTATATTTATCATTGTCGTCTTTGTCAAAGCTTGATTCTTATTGATAATTAATATGGTTGGTATATTAACAAATCACGAAAGTCTAAATATAGAGGGATTTTGAGAGTGTACGAAGTGATCGATTATATAGGGTCTCTTCTTTTTTCCCGTAAATGAAAAGTTAATAAACAAGGAATATGTTAAGTTTATTAATAAAATAAATATCATCATCATCATCCGACCCAGTATATTCCGCTCATAGAAAACTATAAATAGGGTCTGGGGAGGGAAGGACGACGACAACTCATACCCATAAAGGAGAGCGCGACCAAAAGGAATTACCCAACTCGAGAAAGATTAAGAGAAGTTCCTGCCACGTGGGATATACGTAAAACACATATAGATAAAAAAATAAATCGCAAAATAAAAATTTTGAACATAGCCCCAAAATTTTCAAGACGACTCTGGTCTAGTGATACACAATGTTGTTAAAATCGTGATTCTACTTAGAATCGTTTGGAGAGTTAGAATCGAATCGGTAGAATCGAATCGTAGAATCGTACGATTCTACAAATAAACTTAAAAATAATAAAATATCCAGTTTCTTATCATTATTATCCAATTCAAAAGTATTTTAATTTATGAATTAAAGTTTCAACTTTATATTTAAGAATATAACGAAAACTTTTCAATAATTAGATTAAATCTACATACCGATTAAGAAATTTGTTTTTAAAAAGTTTTCATGATGGAAAATTTGAAACTTATGTGTATATGTGAAAGAGATTAGTAAAATATGGTACATAAGAAAAATTAAAAATAATTCATACTATATTAGTAGAATCGGATCGTTAAATCGTAGAATCGTAGAATCGTGTTATGATTCTACCTCTAAAAATTTTGTTCCAACTAAAATCGTAAGATTCTACAACTTTAAGATTCTAACTGCGATTCAAATCGCTCGCTTGTTTTTGGATCGTAAAATCGTAGAATCGTAGATTAGAATCGCGATTTAACAACCATGGTGATACACCTCT